>JBBGZY010001868.1:980000-1565192 GCA_037952925.1 Lithobates clamitans
CACCTTTGCCGTTCTGAAGCTTCCCTCCAACCACTTTGCATATTATTTTATATATACTGTGATTCTGTACTTGCCAAACATGCTGCAGAAATCTCCCTCCACTGAGTCTGGCTGCATCCATTTTAACTGTGGGCAGCTGAAGCTGCTGCCTGTTCACTTCCTGGATGTACACAGACACACAGAGGCACACCTCCAGCTCTGCAGCTCTCATTGGCCCTCTTATGTCTCACCCCCCCTCCCTTCCTGGCAAACTCTCAGGAGAGGGAGATAGAGCTGTGCATGATGTCATAAGCCTAGGCTTTTTACCAGACAAGAAGCAGGCCAAATGCGGTACTGCACACCCCTTTAGCTTGAATTCTGCTCGTTTTGCGAGACAACACTCACAAACCGAGTCAGAATTAAAAAAAAAAAAAGGTGCTCGTCTTTCAAAACGCTCATTTACCGCATTTATTCGTTGACCAAGGTTCCACTGTAATTGCCTAATAGGGGAGCCACCAGCTTAATTGATGAAGTTCCAAGTCCTATAACGCTCAAATGGAGCTCAAAGAATTAGAACCTGTCAATTTTCTGTTGAAGTGATTTGCCTTCCTATGTGGGCTCCTGGACAGGTAGTGAAGAGCGCCCCTAGTGGTGACACAGACAGATATAAGATCATTCTTATGTAGAGCAGGAAAGAGTTGAAAAACATCATTTTTTTTATTTTTATTTTTTCCCCAAGTCTGTGAGATTCTCCCTCACCTCTGTGACAAGTAATAAAAGTACAAACAAATGGCAACTCCCCCTACCTATAACTGTCCTTTGCAGCAAGGAGAACATGGAAGGGCAACGTCTGTCAAACAAAGATTCCCAGCTCTCTTGCCAGCCTGCAACAAACCGAATTGACCCCCCCAGTGCACCGGGGTGCCGTGATGTCGCCGCTGCAGCTTACGCATCTATTTGCAAATGTCTGCAAAACTAAACCCCTTGTTTTTAATGTGAACTGTTAGACGGGGTTGATTTGATTTTGTTGCAGGCTGGCTGGTAAGTGAGCTGGGAATATTTGTTTTGTTTGTTTTTTTGACAAGTAATAAAAGCCTGACGGAGGTTCTAACCTTTCCCCACATAAACACGTTTGTTTTCTGGTGCTCCTGTCTTTAAATGGAGACACAACCCAAATTAGAATGCAAAACTTTGTAAAAATTGTTTCACTTTAAAATATACCCACAAGCTTAGAGTTATTTTGTTATTGCAGGACTTCAATGTACAAGTTGTTCATCACTGTGCAACCATCTTTTTGCTGAACTTTTCCTGGAGTGTCAAGTATATCCGAGTGGGAACGCTGACTATGTTGGTGCATGATGTCTCCGACGTCTTGCTGGAGGTACAGTACAGAATGGCACTTAATGAGAAATTAAAGGCTTTTTTTTTTCAAGTAACAAACATGTTATACTTACCTGCTCTGTGCAGTGGTCTTGCACAGAGCAGCCCCCGATCCCCCTCTTCTTGGGGCCCTTGCTGGCACTCTTTGCCCCTCCCTCCTGCTGAGTGTCCCTATAGCAGGGGTCTCAAACTGGCAGCCCTCCAGCTGTTGCGAAACTACAAGTCCCATCATGCCTCTGGGAGTCATGTTTGTAACTGTCAGCCTTGCAATGCCTCATGGGACTTGTAGTTTTGCAACAGCTGGAGGGCCGTCCGTTTGAGACCCCTGCCCTATAGCAAGCAGCTTGCAATGGGGGCACCCAGTCAGGCTTGCTCACAAGCCACGGCTCTGCATGTTCATTTACACACACAGCCCACGGCTCGGCCCCACCCCCTCTCTCCTCACTGGCTCCCTCAGTGGACTTAAATAAAAGTATTTTACAATCAGTATAAATAAGGCACGTGAGAAGCCTTAAACCTTTGGGATTTCCAAATGCAGTCGAAAAAGGGGGGGGGGGGGGTGTTAACAAAGCACACACCAACAAGCCCATGAAAACAACAGAAAACTGGGGACTGCCTGCAGCTCCCTACGTCCAAAGCTGGCATCAGATGAGGCAGAGATGTCCACCTGGTAGAACTTAGAGAATGTGGTAGCCTTGCATATCTGAGAAACAGTTGCTTGATTCCGTAATAGCCAAAGAAAGACTCAGGTCTAGTAGACTGCACCTCGACAGAGTAAAACCTGATCCTTAAGACTAGGGTTGCACCGATACCGATATTAGTATCAGTATCGGTGCCAATACCGAGCAATTGCACGAGTACTTGTATATGCTCCGATGCCTAATCCGATACATGGGCAGTCAGGAATGACCGGTGAGGTGATTGGGACGTTACAAGCACCGATCTCCCTGTATAGATTTCAGTAAAGCAGCTGACAATTGCTTTGCCTCCTCTCCTCTCTGTCCCGCGGCTTTTAGCTGCTTTATTCTATAATTATAGAATAGCTTTAATCTATACAGGGAGATCGGTGCTTGTAACGGGCCACACCGATCACTCCCCACTGTCCCCTGTGTCCTCCTCCGTGCTCCTAAGGTCCCCCACCATGTCCTCCTCTGCTCCCCCTCCGTGTCCTTCTCCACTCCCCCTCCGTGTCCTTCCCCCGCTCCCTCTCCGTCTCCTCCCCCCGCTCCCCCTCCGTCTCCTCCCCCCGCTCCCCCTCCGTCTCCTCCCCCCGCTCCCCCTCCATCTCCTCCCCCCGCTCCCCCTCTGTCTCCTCCCCCGCTCCCCCTCCGTCTCCTCCCCCCGCTCCCCCTCCGTCTCCTCCCCCCGCTCCCCCTCCGTCTCCTCCCCCGCTCCCCCTCCGAGTCCTCCCCCCGCTCCCCCTCCGAGTCCTCCTCCGCTCCCCCTCCGAGTTCTCCTCCGCTCCCCCTCCGTGTCCCCCTCCGTGTCCTCCTCCGCTCCCCCTCCGAGTCCTCCCCCGCTCCCCCTCCGAGTCCTCCCCCGCTCCCCCTCCGAGTCCTCCCCCGCTCCCCCTCCGTGTCCTCCCCCCGCTCCCCCTCCGTGTCCTCCCCCGCTCCCCCTCCGAGTCCTCCCCCTGCTCCCCCTCCGAGTCCTCCCCCGCTCCCCCTCTGTGTCCTCCCCCGCTCCCCCTCCGTGTCCTCCCCCTCTCCCCCTCCGTGTCCTCCTCCGCTCCCCCTCCGTGTCCTCCTCCGCTCCCCCTCCGTGTCCTCCTCCGCTCCCCCTCCGTGTCCTCCCCCGCTTCCCCCTCCGTGTCCTCCCCCGCTTCCCCCTCCGTGTCCTCCCCCGCTCCCCCTCCGTGTCCTCCTCCGCTCCCCCCTGCCCCAGATCTGTCTGACTGGAGAGCGGAGGAAGGAGCCGGTAAATATGTAATTTACCGGCTCCTTCTTTTTCTGTATGTCCATTCATAACGGAGCAGAATAAACTGTTTACGATGCTTCAGTTTATAAATGGAGAGGAGCCTCTGTCTCCTCTCCATTCATCTTCAGTGCAGCTGAGGCTACAGAGACAGGGAGTGGGGAATATCTGTCCTCTTTGTCCTCCGTCCCTTTTTCTGTCTCAAAGGGGAGATGTCGGGGGTCTATTTAGACCCCTGACATCTTACCAAAGCCCCCCTAACAGGGTTGATTAAAAAAAAAAAAGTAAAAATTTTAATAAATATTTAAAAGTAAAATTGTAAAAATAATTTTAAAAAAAAACACCGACCCTGTCAACACCCCCTCCCTCCCTTTCCCCCAAACAAAGAAAGCATTGTAAAAAAAACAAAAAATATATAAATTGTAAAAAAAAAGTTCTGATTCGGCTACAGAAAGAAGAGGTTCCATCCCACTGAGAAAATCCTAGGGTAGCAGCTCTGAGACTCGGGCCAAGGACAAAATGCCTTCCATACCTGATGATAGACCTTGTGGGAAGTAGCCTTCCTAGCTTTTAGCATCGTGGAAAGCACAGATGAAGAGATGCGCCCCTCTTCTTCATAACCTGGGCTCTAGTAACCATGCTGTTAACCACTTGCCGACAGCAATACGTATAAATACAACGTGGTTTGCAAGTGGTTTATCGGGGTTATGGCTGAATAGATTTTTTTTTATTTACCATACTTTGTCGCCATTCCACGAGCGTGCACAATTTTAAAGCGTGACATGTTAGGTATCCATTTACTTGGCGTATCATCTTTTTTCATGTTTTACAAAAAAATTGGGGTATTTATTGTGGGGCTTTTTTAAAAAAAAATCATTTTCCCAAAAAAAAATGCATTTGAAAAAAACGCTGCGCGAAGACCGTGTGACATAATTTGTGCCTTTTTATTCCATAGGGTCTTTTCTAAATATATATATATATATAATGTTTTGGGGTTATAAGTAATTTTCTAGCAAAAAATACTGATTTAAACTTGTAAACAAAAAGTGCCAGAAAAAGCCTGGTCTACAAGAGGTTAAAGGGGTTGTAAACCTTTGTATGCATCCTATCTCTGAGACCAGTGTACTAACGTTACAAGTTTCTGTAAAATTCTTTTACATAATGCCAGCATTAAAGGAGTTGTAAAAATCCCAAGGTTTTTCATCCTAATGCATCCTACACATTAGGGTGAAAAGCCTTCTGTGCTGCAGCCTCCCCCCCAGAGCCCCCCTTTTTCTTACCTGAACCCATTCGTCATTCCTACCAGCGACATCCACGAGCCCAGCGGCTCCAGTCGCTGTCTCTGTCCTCATTGGATAGATTGATAGCAGCAGGAGCCATTGGCTCCCGCTGCTGTCAATCAAATCCAGTGACACGGGAGCGGGGGATGGGGCCGAGTCTTGCTCTGTGTCAATGGATGCACCAGTGGGACTCGGGAGCACGCCCGCATGGGTGCCCCCATGGAAAGCGACTCTCTGTGGGGGTTCCCAATGAAGAGGAGCACCGCTGGGGCATCCCAGAAGAGGAGGATCAGGGCTGCTCTGTATAAAACCCTTGTACAGAGCAGGTAAGTATAACATGTTTGTTATTTTTATTTTTAAAAAATTGAGGCTTTACAGTCACTTTAAGGCACTGAGTGGGAAAGGAAAAATGGAGTTCTTCTTTAAAGTGAAACTAAAGCATCAATTTAAAAAAATTGCAAGCGGGCAGGCTCTTTACTGCAGAAGAGGCGTGCAATGTCTCTTGTGCAATAAAAACAACCTACCCGCCAGCACGCCGCCATCTTTGGAATGTACACTGAGCTGCGCAAGCACAGCTTAGTATACAGTTTGGCACAGCGGCTGTGTGCCGGGATGACTGCTCTTCTGCGCATGCGCAGGGGTGATGTCATCCTGCGCTGGCCAATAAAGACAGCCGCACCTTGGCACCTGGAGGAAGAAAGATGCCAGCTCCAGAGAGGGATATTGGACCTTTGAAGCAGAGGTAAGTGTTGCAGATTTTAGTTTTGCTTTAAGTGAGTTCGGTGCAAAGTGCCTCAGCTTTGGACCAATAATTCCATAAGGAAACCGCAGGAATAATGACCTAAACCTGGAGCACTGCCGACTGCAGGACTGTAACACCGAGAACGCTAATCTAGCCACTTGCCACCAAATCATGGACATGTACGTCATTTGACTTCAAGTGGTTATACTGGGATGATGCCTGCAGCTACCTGTTTTTTTTCAGCTGGCGGTTGATTTTCTTGTAAAAGCCAACCTATCGGCTAATTAGCCGCTGGATGGCCCTTACAAGTAGCAGGAGTTTGTGTCTTTTGTACCTGCATGAAGTTTCGTTCTATTGCCTTCCGTGAGCACTGACAAATGGTTTCTGTATCAGTATTACACTTCATGTGTGAATTTCCTTTTTTTTTCTAGGCTGCGAAAATGTGCAGTTATGCTCAGTGGAAGAAGTCATGTAATGTGCTGTTCGGTGTATTCGCCCTGGTGTTCGCGGTCAGCCGACTCGTTGTCTTCCCTTTTTGGTAAGTTGGGCAAAAAAAATACACAACTTTTTTTTTAAATTATTTTTAGCCATTAATGTAAATTATTCAAAAGCTTTAAAGCTAAACTCCAGGAAATCAGCACTTTGTGCAATGTTCTGAATTATTAGGGGTTAAAAGAGAACTTTTGGATGTAGAAAAAAAAAATGATACTCATCTATAGGTGGAACCAGCATTGGTCTGATGCTGCATCTGTCCCGCACTGGCTCTACACTGAGAACTGAGCAATCAAAGACCGGTGATCGCTCAGTTCTCCGCATTCTGTGAGCAGAGAGCCAGAGACTGTCAGTTTCTGGCTCTCCGCTCTATTCCCCCCACACGCGCTCACTGAGAGGCTGAGCCATCTTCTGGTCCAGAGTTCTCAGTGCTCTCTGTTTTCACTGAGAGTGGTTGGCCTGTGGGTTGTCCTGTGTTGATGTGTGCCTTTTTGCTGCTAGTTACTGATTGACAGACTTATAGCAGCATTTTGCGAAAGAATCACTAGCTTCAGTTGCTGCCCATTATTTAGTATAGCTGCCAAAATCACAGTAATGAATATAAAATTCTTATACTTATGTTGTTGGCTGCTACAGATCACCAAAGAAAAGGGTGATGTTCATTACTGGCACATACTACTGAATCAGGTATGTGACATGGCTGTTCATGAACTCTTTCACAGCCTAACCACATTATATTGGCTCTACACACAAAAGAGTAGAATTAACAGTAATAAAGGACATTCCTCAACTAGTACAGGAGTCCTTGTTGGCAGAACATTTTCCTCCAAGGCTACAGGTGCACTTTAACCACTTGCCCACCACGCTATAGCCAAAAGACGGTTACAAGAGCGGTCGTCACAGTTCTGGGAGGGTGTCTATTGATGTCCTCCCAAAACCCCGCCCCCCTGTGCACCCCTGGGGTGCGCATCGGGTGCACTGTGTGATTACTGTGTCTTTTGGACACAGCTGATCACAGATCAAGGTAAAGGGCCAATCACAGTGGTCCTTTACCATGTGATCAGCTGTGTCCAATCACAGCTGATCCCATGTAAACAAATACCAGTTATCGGCATTTCCTTTCCTCAGCGTTGTCACAGTGGGAGGAAAGGAAAGACAATAACCGACTATCCTGAGGCAGCACACATTTACACCATCAGTGCAGCATATCAGTGTCCATCAGTAAAGCAGAAAAATGACTTATTTGCAAAACATAACTTTTTATTGAAGCGGAGTTCTGCCAAAATTGTTTTCCTTTTAAAGTCAGCAACTACAAATACTGCAGCTGCTGACTTTTAAAGTATGGACACTTACCTGTCTAGGGTGCCCGTGATGTCCTCACCCGAAGCTGATCTGTCCCTCGGCTCTCGGGAGGAGGCACCGCCATCTTTGGTAAGGGAATCAGGAAGTGAAGCCTTGTGGCTTCACAGCCTGGTTATCTACTGCGCATGCGCGAGTCGTGCTGCGCATCCTCATTGGTCCCTGCTGTCTTCTGGGACCTGTGTGTCTCCCAGAAGACAGCGGGGGGGGGGACTGATCAGCGGAAATTCCATTTTGGGTGGAGCTCCGCTTTGATTAAATTTTTTTTAATATATTGCTTTATAACAATTTTTTCTAAATTTTCAGTCTTTTTTAATTTATCAGCACATACAAATCCCAGTGGTGATTATATACCACCAAAAGAAAGCCCTGTCTGTCTCAAAATGTTGCATGACCGCGCAGTTGTCATTCAAAGTGTGACCACGCCGAAATCTGAAAATCGGCTTGGGCAGGAAGGGGGTGAAAGTGCCCGGTAGGCAAGTGGTTAAACACAATAGTTTGTGTCTGGAACACTTAACATGGTACCAGCTGAGAACACATTCTCAATGAAGGGCAGAGATACTTTTGAGTAGATAGCTTTTATTAGTCTAGATATTTTTTCCTTTGTTTATATGGGACATTTTGAATTAAAACTAATTGGTCACTTGGCCAATTTAAGCAAAGTGACAGGTTCTTGTAGCAGGCCACGTTCTCTCCATTGACCCACTGATGATCCCTGTTCAACTGTTGGAGCCCGTCGCTTACTTCTTAGGCCTCTTTCAGACGAACTATCCGTTCAGGTCCGCCTGTCAGTTTTTTTAGGCGGACCTGAATGGACCCTCTATAGACCTTTATGGAGCGTCGGATGTCAGCGGTGACATGTCCGCTGACATCCGACCCGCTCCGATCCGAAAAAGTGTAACGGAGGAAAAACCTACTTTTCCATCCGTTATCGGATCGGGTGACGACGGACTCTACGGTCTGTCCTCATCCGATCCCCCATAGGGGAGAGCGGCACTGTGACAGGTCTGTCACTGCACAGTGTGAAGCGACGGACCTGTCATCTGCCTGTTCAGCGGGGATCGGCAGAGCGATCCCCGCTGAGCAAGCGGATGTTCAAGGGGCGGATCATCTCGGATCTGTCCCGTGTGAAGGAGCCCTTATACTTCCAGGTATAAGGGAATGTGGTGACCTCACCTTACTCCCAGGTTGCAGTCATTAAGCAAGAGCAGCCAATTGCCAGGCCCAAACACAGTCAGATATGGAGGGGTGGAAGGTCATTAACTCTGTGTGAGGTCCAACATGGAGCTTACACTGGAATTACACCCAGTGTTCTGACTGCTAATGACTGGGGAGCATGGTCAAGATGACTATCTGTGTGGTGGGGGAGCCCTAAATGGGTAAAGTGTGAGCTTCCTTTTAAAGTATTCCTAAAGGATACCTTTTTTTGTTTTGCTTAAAATAGAATGGGGGTAATACTTGTGCAACCATATTGCACAGAAAGGTCCCTTAATTCCTCCTCTAGCAGTCCATGCCAGCATCGTCCACTCCTTCGGGTGCCTCCTTGGCAAGCCAGATGCTAAGGAGGCACCCCTGCGTGTGCTCTCCCGAGCGGGGCTGCGTGCATCAATAGACACACACAGCACTGGTAAGCCATGCCTACACTCCCTCCTCACAGAAAATTTTACTGACCCAGTGACTCCCACTGCCCCCAGTGTCTCCTGTAAAAGTAAGAAGTGTGAGGAGCGGTGCTGCAGTGGAGGCAGCGCTGGAGTGGTGACGGGACTCAATTAAGTGTTTAGGGCTGGCGGAGGGGGTAAGACAGGTAGTGGGGCGTTTGTTGCCTTAATGCAGAGAATGCATTAGGGTTAAAAAAAAAAAAAATTAAGCAGTGATATTGTAATGTCCTCCATTGTTTTAGCAGCTGTGTAATAATTGACGTTCTCCTTATTTTGCAGGATTATTTATGCCACAACGGTCTATCCTTTGTATTACTGCCCACGATTTTTCCTCTACTACTTCTTCAACATGGTCATGTTTGTGCTGCAGTTCCTTCATATATACTGGGCATATCTCATTTTCAAGATGGTGCAAAAGATGCTTTCTGGAAATGTAAGTTTTTTACAACAGTCATTTTTAGTTGAGATAAGATGTAGTGAAGTACATAAAATAGAAGTCTGCAACAAGCTAGATAAAGTGCCTCATTGAGCATTGTAACGGAAAACTGTAGCAACCTTGAGTTTCCTAGTCAGTTGCTTGAATAGCATAGCAAGCGGCTATTAAATAGGTTTTAAATTATGAAATAGATGTGCAATGCGTGAAATGAATTATTCAACCAAGAACCTTTCAACACAAACCCACCTCCACCATTTACGCTTTAAGAGTCCATAAACCCTCACGATTTTGTCAGAGTAACATCAGTTAGTTGCAAAACTCTTAATGTGCTATTGCCATGTCCAGGACTAGGCCCTGGTACACTAGCTGTTACGACAGTTCCAGGGTTGACCTTTGGAGATTTAGGACCCAGCCAAAATTCTGTCGGCTTTTCACCGTCTGTTGCACATTGGCCTTGAGGCCATCCTCTGATGATATTCCAGAATGGGAATTCCCCTTTTTCCAGGAAAAGCTTTGGACCCTTTGGTCCAAGGTGCAGGAATGGCATTCTTTGGAGTGGCCCTCTATTCCCCTCTGTGCTGGCTTTGATGGTCAATGTCCTAAAGCTCTGGGTGATTCGACTTCAGGACTGGACCCTCTTAGTCTGATCCAGGTCCAATCCAACAATGGCACGGTGGCAGAGAACATAAATCAAGGCAGAACCAGGGGGTCAGGCAACTCTTCGAGAAGTGGAGCTCATTATGAATTGGACAAAATTTCACATTCCAGCCAAGGTCTGCAATGCATATTCCAGGAGTGAAAAATTGTTGAGTGGGCTTCTTATGCCACCAACAGCCCCAGAGAAGTGTTCTACTTACTCAGTCTCCGGTGGTAGTGCCATAAAACTACTGGCATTCAGACTCGCCAACAAACTGGACAAAGTCGTGTCCAGTTCCATGGATCTGTTAGGAGTGGTTGCTGTTGTCATTCTATGGAATCACTCCAGGCTGATTTTTGCTTTCCACCCCCCCCCCCCTCCCAACTCCTACCTTATCTGCATACCAGTGAATTCTCATTGCACCGAACTGGCCCAGGAGGGCATGAAACTTGGACATAGTCAGACTTCTAGCAGACTCTCTGTGAGTCCTATTGCATCTCCTTGACCTTCATTCTCAATGACCTGTGTGCTGTCCTGCTTCATGGTTGCTGGCTTTTACAGCTTGGCTGTTGAAGCCCAGATCTTGAGGGATTAGGGGTCTTTTGGACTTCGTGATTCCAACCATGCTAAAGGCCAGGAAGTCTTCATCCTATATAGGGTTTACCACTGCAAATGGAAATAATACTTTGCTTGGTGCGAAAAAGGGAAGTTTCATCCCAGGAAATACTTCATGGCACGGGTTTTATCCTTCTGTCAGGATTGGATAAATCCTTGACCCTGAGGACTTTTAAAGGTGAGGTTTGTGCCTTGACAGTGCTCCTTCAGAGACTACTATCTTCCAATTCCTTGGTTGTAACTTTTGTACAAAGGGTGACTCGCATTGTACCACCTGTACGCTCTCCCTTGACTCCGTAGTATCTATACCTGGTGTTGTCAGGCTTTCAGCAAGGCACCTTTTTGAGCTTTTCTGTAAAGTTGCCTTGCTTGTGACAATCACTACAATTAGGAGAGTGTTTGAACTTGCAGCCTTATCCTGTAAGACCCCTTTCACACTGAAGGCGCTTTTCAGGCGTTTTAGCGCTAAAAATAGCGCCTGTAAAGCACCTGAAAAACGCCTCTCATGTCTCTTGACCGCCTCTCAGTGTGCTTTCACACTGGGGCGGTGCGCTTGCGGGACATTCTGAAAAGTCCTGCAAGCAGCATCTTTGGGGCGTTACACCGCTCCCAAAACGCCCTGCCCATTGAAATGAATGAGCAGCGCTGCCGAAGTGCCGCAACACGGGCGCTTTTAACCCTTTCTTCGGCCGCTAGCTGGGGTTAAAAGCGCTTTACCACTAATGCCGGCCGCTTTCAGTGTGAAAGTAGCCAAAGGAACAGTTTCTTCTTCACAAGGTTGTTTTGAGACCTTGGACCTCCTAGGACTCTCTGCCTAAGGTGGTCCCGGGTCTTCATTTAAACCAAGAAATAGGGGGTTATTTACGAAAGTCAAATCCACTGTGCACTGCAAGTGCACTTGAAAGTGCAGTCGCTCTGATTTTAAGGGGTAGATCTGAAATGAGGGGAAGCTCTGCTGATTTCATTATCCAATCACGTGCAAGCTAAAATGCTGTTTTTTATTTTCCTTGCATGTCCCCCTCGGATCTACAGCGACTGTACTTCCAAGTGCACTTTCAGTGCAAAGTGGATTTTCCTTTAGTAAATAACCCCCATAGTGTTGCTTTCCTTTTGTCTGACTCCTAAGCATCCTAAGATTACTCTCCACTGCCTGAATGTAGTTTGGGGTGTGTGAGTCTGCATCACAGCCACTGTCTGGATTTGTCAAATCTGACACTCTGTGAAACCTGAGAGTTCCCGGACGGGACAAGCTGCCTCTCCATCTACAATTGCTAGGTGTATTCGGCAGTTCATTGCTCAGGCATACGCCCTGAAGGGGAAGGTTCCCCCTTTTCCCTGTGAAGACTTGCTCCACCAGAAGTGTAATGTACACTCTTGTGTAATGTACGATTAAGAAAACTTTCTTTTTAAAATCCTTTTCTTGGAGTACATCACAGGTCCCTCCCCTCTTGTTTTGCTCTGATGTTGCTTGCTGGAAAAACTAAAGCCTGGTACATACTATCATTTTTTTTTTTTTTTCTGAACGAAAAAAAAAACAAAAAAAAAAACGAAAGAGCTCAGGAGGAGATCCTGTACTAACAATCTGATGTTAATATAGCAATCTCCACACTGAGCTATTGTGTTCTCACAGGGGGACAGCCCCCCCTGCCAGAACACACTGGTGAGCGCTCTCAGCCATTGGCTGAGAGCAGCGATCGGGTGCCAATCAGCAGACATTTTTCAGTCATACCCCTTCAACAGAAGCCAGACGCTCATCTGGCTTCCGTCAGGCCGGCTGTCGTAATCATGAGCTGAATGTTGGCTGTTTCTATTGAACCGGCTAATGCTGCCCAATATTTGGCCCATGTGACAAAGTCATTTACTCTTCGTAATAAATTTGTAATTCCCACTCTTTGAGGAATCCGGTTTTTACATAGTTCCAGGTTAGAAGACACAATACACAACCAGTACATGCTTTAGTACCCTGTTTCCCCAAATATAAGAAGTAGCGTAATTGTCAGTGATGGCTGCAATATAAGCCCTACCCCCCAAATAAGCCCTAATAAAAGTCCTTGAAGGTCTTATTTTCAGGGTAGGGCTTATTTTCGGGGAAACAGAGTAGGGTTTATTTGGGGGGTAGGGCTTATATAGCAGCCATCACCGACAATCATGCTAGGTCTTATTTTCGGGGAAACAGGGTAGTTCTCTAATGCCGTGTACACACGGGCGGACTTATCGGCATCAAAGGTCCGGCGGACTTTCGAACGAACGGACTTGCCTACACACGATCACACCAAAGTACGACGGATTCGTACGTGATGACATACGACCGGACTAAAATTAGGAAGTGGATAGCCAGTAGCCAATAGCTGCCCTAGCGTCGGTTTTCGTCCGTCGGACTAGCGTACAGACGAGCGGATTTTTCGACCGGACTCGTGTCCGTCGAAAAGATTTGAAACATGTTCCAAATCTAAAGTCCGTCTGATTTTCGACCGAAAAAGTCCGCTGCAAGCCCACACGCGGTCGAATTGTCTGCCGGACTCGGTCTGTCGGACAAGTTTGGTCGAAAAGTCCGGCCGTGTGTACACGGCGTTAGATTTTGGCCAGTTGACAGATAATTTAGCATTTACGATGCAGCTAATTTCACATTTTATGCTACTCCAATGAACTGGAGTTGTGTTTCCAGCTTCGCATTATTCGCTCAATTACAAAAACATTACATTTTCCATTTCTTTTTTTTCAGCACATATTGTATGCATTTAACACGGGAGGAAAAAAAGGAGAAAAGACACACAATATAGTTACAAATACCCTTTAAATGAGCAAGTCAGAAGATACGCAATACCATCTAATCCATTTCAAATCAATTTATGTTAACACCATTCCTTTTCAACAGTGTGACATTTCACTCTGTGTATGATAAAAAGACATTTTACACTAATTGCAGGCACTGAAATGGTATATTTAGCCGCTTGCCTTCCCCTCCCTGTTGGGGCCAATTTTCAGCACCGATGGAAGAAAAAGCCCCCCTGCATGTTCAGGCATCCACAGGCTTATCCTGTTGCTCTTTGTGTGTGTGCCAAGTGAGGATTTACAAGCAGAGTTTTGCAGTAAGCCACAAAAGCTCACACAAGCCAGGGGCAGTGCCTGCAGGAAACTTACAAGCGCAACAGACAGGAACAAAGGAATGTTCTGCACTAAGCAGAATGCTTTATGGAAATGTGCTGCTCATGTGCAGAAGCCAAATATAAGAAAACAACGTTATTTGTGCTGTGAAATACACGTCAGCTCTCAAGCTATAACCTATAATAAGGATCGCCCCTAAACTAGGTAAAAAGTAGATTTGATGGCGCTGGTGTATTAACACATTGTTATGTTTTTCTGGGATAGAACTTTTGTACACTCTAAAGTGGGGGCTGGCCCCTTCTGCAGATACAGTTATGTAAAACCTTAACCACTTGCTTACCGGGCACTTAAACCCCCTTCCTGCCCAGGCCAGTTTTCAGCTTTCAGCGCTGTCACACTTTGAATGACAATTGCGCGGTCATGCTACACTGTACCCATATGAAAATTTTTTCATTTTTTTCACACAAATAGAGCTTTCTTTTGGTGGTATTTAATTAATCATTGTCAAAATTTTGAGAATTTTTTTGCAAACAGGTAATTTTTCTCCTTCATTGATGTTCGCTGATGAGGCTGCACTGATAGGCGGCACTGATGAGGCAGCACTGGAGGGCACTGATAGGGGGCACTGATAGACGGAACTGGAGGGCACTGATAGAAGGCGGCACTGGAGGGCACTGATAGGCGGCACTGGAGGGCACTGATGGGCGGCACTGGAGGGCACTGATGGGCGGCACTGGAGGGCACTGATGGAGGGCACTGATGGGCGGCACTGGAGGGCACTGATGGGCGGCACTGGAGGGCACTGATGGGCGGCACTGGAGGGCACTGATGGGCGGCACTGGAGGGCACTGATGGGCGGCACTGGAGGGCACTGATGGGCGGCACTGGAGGGCACTGATGGGCGGCACTGGAGGGCACTGATGGGCGGCACTGGAGGGCACTGATGGGCGGCACTGGAGGGCACTGATAGGCGGCACTGACGAGGCAGCACTGGTGGGCACTGATAGGCGGCACTGGTGGGCACTGATAGGCGGCACTGGAGGGCACTGATAGGCGGCACTGGAGGGCACTGATAGGCAGCACTGGAGGGCACTGATAGGCGGCACTGATATGCGGCACTGATGAGGCAACACTGGTAGGCGCCCAAGAATGCTGCACTGATGGGCACTGATAGGTGGCACTGATAGGTGACACTAAAAGGCAGCACTGATGATGAGGCACTGGCTTTTTTTTTTTTTCCTTATGCTTTCTCTGTTTACATCACATGATCAGCTGTCATTGGCTGACAGCTGATCACGTGGTAAAGGGCAGGGATCGACCCCTTACTCTGTGTGATCAACCGAGTCTCATTGACTCGCTGATCACAGAGCGGGCCACGTGCCCCGCAGGGGGTGCGCAAGCAGCTCATACACGGGAGGACATACATGGGCACCCTCCCGGCAATTTAGGCGAAAGACGGCTACAGCGTGGGTGGCAAAAGGTTAAAAATGAGTGTCTGTACTATTTTTACAATCCAGTAATACGCTGTCTCACCCTGCTCTGCACATGCTCAGTTGCTCTCCATGTTTAGGCATTGCTGAGTTTGTAGAGGCCGATCTGCTGAGAGAAGAATTAAACCCTCCTATCCTTTACAGCCAAGGAAGGCTGCTTCTGTTTGAACTGCAACTGTCATGGTGCTGCACATGTGATCAGTTATGACTCCAGCAATTTGATGATTTGACAGTTTAGTTGAGGACACAAGTAAATCAAACAGTTTTTTTCTTTTTTAAACCGGTTAATCGATAGGTTTCGTCTTGCTTTATGATTTACTGCTGGGGCTCTGGGCTTCAGCAAAATGGCAGCCTCCAGCGACAAGAAACAGGAACAACGCTGGAGGCAATTTACTGCACACACTGGTTTGGCAGCATAATTATTAATGTAGACATTAGAGATTGACCTAAAGCCTCCTAAGATGTGTGAGATCAGTATCTAAGGGGGGTGCAGGAAGGAGTTGATGTCATCCTTGCCTAGGCGAGAAACCTGGAAGTGTGGGGACAGGACCCATGTTAAAGTACCAAACACCCACAAAGTAATATCGCATTCTGTAAGGTGGGTGGGAGAGGGAGGCAGGAGGAAAATAATAGAGAGACCTAGATGGCAGTGAAGATCTGCTTCAAGACCTGAAGCCTGCTATACATATTTGCCTTTGCAGTGAAGTGATATATGATGCCTCTGATATTTTTGCAGAATTCTATTTTGCATGTTTGGTCTGATTGTATTTCATACACAAATCTGAAGATTCGGTATATCAGGCAGTACAGCCATCCATCATGCAAATGACTCCTGAAATAAGATCTGTTAGCTGCATATTCCAAACAGACTGGTAGACTTGCACGAATACAGAGGAGCAAAGCTCATATAGGTAACAAGCAAATATGGTTGCCCCATATCTATATACCACCGATCTGCCATAACATTATTACCACCCACCATAACCCATTGACTCCACTTGACCTCTGAAGGTATGCTGTGGTATTTGGCACCAAGCCGTCATTGGCAGATCCTTTGTGTTGTGAGGTGGGGTCTCTATGGATCAGATTTGTTTTTCCAGCACATCCCACAGATGCTTGATTGGATTGAGATCTGGAAAATTTGGGAGGCCCAAGTAAACACCTCAAACCCATTGTTTTGTTCCTCAACCATTCTTGAGTTTATCAGACCAGGTCACCTTCTTCCATTGCTCCGTTGTCCAGTTCTGATGCTCACATGCCCATTGTAGGCGATTTTGGCTGTGGACACGGGTCAGACCTGGTACCCTGACTAGTTTGTGGCTACACAGCCCCATACACAGCAAACTGTGATGCTCTGTGTGTTTTGAAACCTTTCTATCAGAACCAGCATTAACTTTTTCAGCAATTTGATCTACAGTAGCTCTTCTATTGGATCGGACTAGACAGGCCGTGAACGGTCTTTGCCGCCCGTGACCCGGTCGCCGGTTGGCCATTTTTCCTTCCTTGTACCACTTTTGGTTGGTCCGGACCACTGCAGACCGGGAACATCCCACAAGAGCTGCAGTTTTGGAGTTGCTTTGACCCAGTTGACTAGCCATTACAATTTGGCCATTGTCATAGTTGCTCAAATCATTACGCTTGCCCATTTTTTCTGCTTTTAACACATTCACTTCAGGGACAACATGTTGCAGCTCGGCTCGGGGGCCCCCATAGCAAGCTGCTTGCTGTGGGGGCACTCGACAGGAGGGAGGGGCCAGGAGCAGGGAAGAGGGACCCGAGAAGAGGAGGATCTGGGCTGCTCTGTGCAAAACCACTGCAACAGAGCAGGTAAGTATAACAGGTTTGTTTTCTTGTTTTTTAAAACAAGACTTTACAATCACTTTAAACAGTGTGTCATCAAAACTGAAATTCCTATTGCAGAGGATGTCTAATTGTATCAGGAAAATCAGTGACCCAATCGCACAAGCAGGAAATGGCATTTGTGGGGGCTTTACGTACATCAACTCTGTACAGAACATCTCCAGGTTGCCATATTGCAAAGGCAAGTGGTTAGCAGACATTTAATGCTTGCAGTTCGGGGGAAAGGGACTTCGGAGTTGTTCCCTCTAGTCAAGCTTTAACCACCTCCTGCTCTGCCTATAGCAAAATGCCGGGCGGTGGTTCCGTTATCCTGACTGGACATCTTTCAGGATCGGTGGTGCGGCGTGTCAGTCTGACACAATGCAACACCGATCTCGGTAAAGAGTCTGACGGAGACTCTTTACCACGTGATCAGTTGTGTCCAATCACAGCTGATCACGGTGCAAACAGGAAGAGCCGTGTATCGGCTTTTCCTCACTTGTGCCTGACAGACGCGAGTAGAGGAGAGCCGATTGGCTGCTCTGCTGACGGGGGGGGTCTGTGCTGATTATCAGTGCAGCCCCTCCCCCCGAGGATGCCCACCCAGGACCACAAGGGATGACCACCACTGATGACCACCAGGTATGCCACCCATGGTCACCAGGTATGCCAATCTGTGCCCAAAAATGATGCCAATCAGTAATGCCTGCCAGTGCCTCCTTTACAGTGATGTCCTTCAGTTCCACCCATCAGTGTCGCCCATCAGTGCCGCCCATAAGTACCCATCAGTGCAGCCTTTCAGTGCCACCTATGAGTGCCCATGAGCACTGCATATTAGTGCCCATTATCAGTGCAACGTCATCAGTGCTGCCTTATCAGTGCCTATCAGTGCCCATCAGTGAAGGAGAAAACTTGCTTATTTACAAATTTATAACAAACTAAGAAAAACTTTTTTGTTTTAAAAAATGTGGGTCTTTTTGTTTGTTTAGCAAAAAATAAAAACCCCAGAGGTGATCAAATGCCACCAAAAGAAAGCGCTAATTGTGGGAACAAAATGATAAAAATTCTGTTTGGGTACAGTGTTGCATGACCGCACAATTGTCATTTAAAAAGCGACGGCGCTGAAAGTTGCATATTGGCCTGAGCAGGAAGGGGGGGTGGGGGAAGTGCCCGGTATTGAAGGGGTTAACTTATATATCCAGTTGGTGTTTGAATAGCTAACCAAGTGTCCGTTCTTTCCGTAGATGTCTGGCGACGATCGCAGCGATAACGAAGAAGACGACAGCGAGGAGAACGAGGACCAGCCGTTGTCCAACGGGGACGGCAAGAAGCCCATAGTAAATGGCCAACACGATCGTTAATTGCCAACGTCGCTGTGCGCAGACGTGCAGAGAAAGGGTTAAAATGAGAACTTGATTATCTGCATTCGGTTTTTCCAGACAGACACTAAAGCAGGGGAAGAGGGGGCAGGGGGGGGGGGCTTGCAGCTGGAGAAGCACTGTTCATCAGGAGGTGTATGGTCCTGATGGGACCAACTGCGTTCCAGAGGCGACACAGCCAAAGTTCCAGTCCCAACCATAAACTAACACAAGAAAAAAAAAAAAAATAGAATAGACCTTGTTCTGCGTGCATAAAGCAGCAAATAAGAAAAAACAAAAACAAAAAAAAAATCTTTTGTCCTGCTACAGAGAAAGAAGAACAAATGACGGCCTCCTCTGGAAGTACAAAGGACACTTAAAGAGTGTGTGAGAGGGATGATAACCGAGTTCCTTACTGCTTTCCAGGCTGTTCTGATTACATCTGGTGACAACCAAAGAAGTTTTTGGGGTTTGGCTCAGAACAAGGTTGTCCCAAAATGCACCAGGGACACGTTGACCGCCACCGCCCCCCCCCATAACGAGTCACAGTGTTTTCTTCCCTGCCAGAAGGGGTTAACTTCCGCAGCGTTCCGAAAAAAAAAACGAAGACACAAACTCCGCCTCCTCCTTGGCTTTATTTATACCACATCCAGGAACACAAGAGGAGCTCTGTATAGAATACACACAAGATTAGCTGTGTGCCTGCTGTGACTTCATCCTGGAGGTGTGTGGGTGGGAGGGGGGGGGGGGGGGGGCAGCCACATGACTTTCTGCCAAACTTGCTTCAGAGATGACCACAGAAAGAGCAGGCTGCGGAGCTCGCCATTAACACACATCACACCCCCCGAGCCTGCTTTTAAAATGAAAAAGCAGCCATTGCATTTTGGAACATGCTTCTTACAAAACACGAGAAACTTCCGTAAGCCAAGTGTTGCACACTCATAGGGGGTTGGTTTACTAAAGGCAAATAGGCCTGTTCACTTTGCAGGGGAACGTGGTAAAAATCCACGTTGAAGAAATTCCCCCAATCACTTAGGAGGTAAAAAAAAAAAAAAAAAAAAAAACTTTTTTTTTTTGCTTGCATGTGATTGGATGATGATAAAGTCAGCACAGCTTCCCCGCATTCACTATGTGAATGGAAAATTCCCTTGCAAAGTGCAGACTCCCTTGCCTTTAGTAAATCAACCCTTTAGTGTCTCAAGGGGACTTTGCAAACAATCCCCAATCTCATGCAAGCAAAAAAAAGAAGAAAAAATATTAATATTTTTTTGCTTGCGCGTGATTGGATGATCTTCAAGTCAGCACAGCTTCCCAGCATTCCCTAACTAATGGAAAATGCCCAAAAAATTGTCTTTTTTTTTTTATATGCAGATGGGTGTTCTGTGCAAAGTGAATTTTCACCAAGTTAAGGATAATACCCTCACAAATTGCAGACTCCTCCTTTGCCTTTAGTAAATCAACCCCTTAGTGTCTCACAGGGACTATGCAAAGAATACCCAATCCAATGCAAGCAAAAAATAATAAAATGGTATTTTTTGCTTGCATATGATTACATAATTTAAGTCAGTTGATCACTTTGCAAGCGCATTTTCCCTTCGCTTAGTGAATGTGGGGAAGCTGTGCTGACTCCCATCATCCATATGCAAGCAAAAAAAGTGTTGTTTTTTTTTTTTCTTTTTCTTCTTTGTATGTAGTTGGGTGTTCTTTGCAAAGTGAATTTTCACCATTTTAACTAAGCTAAAGGATGATGCCTTTACTAAGTGCAGACTCCTTTGCCTTTAGTAAATCAGCCTCATTGTGTTTCAAAGAGACTTTGCAAAGAATACCCAATCTCAATGCAAGCAACAAAAAAAAATTGCATTTTTTTCTTGCATATGATTGGATGATGATAGTCAGGTGAGCACTTCACTTTTTGCGTGCACATGATTGGATGATGAAAGTCAGGTGATCATTTTGCAAGCGCATTTTCCTTTAGCTTGGGGAATGTGGGGAATGTGTGACTTTCATCATCCAATCATGTGCAAGCAAAAAGTGAAGTGATCACCTGACTTCCATCATCCATTCTAATGCAAGCAAAAATGTTGGGTTTTTTATTTATTTTTTCTTCTTTATGTGCAGTTGGGTGTTCTGCGTTCTTTGCAAAGTGTATTTTCACCATTTTCACTAAGCTAAGGGACGATACCCTTGCAAAGTGCAGACTCCCTTGCCTTTAGTAAATTAACCCTTCAGTGTCTCACAGGGATTTTTCCATCGTGAATGTGGGGAGGCTGTGCTGACTTCCATCATCCATTCACATCCAAGCAAAATTATATATTTTTTTCCTCTTTGTATGTAGTTTGATGTTCTTTGCAAAGTGAATTTTCACCACTTTCACAAAGCTAAAGAACAATGCCCTTTGCAAATTGAAGAGCTCATTTAATGCCTTTGGTAAATCATCCCCCATCGATTTTCATTGCTGTTGTGCTGGTGTAGGAATCTGGCACTGGATTCGGAGTCCGGGCCCATGTAACCTCCGCCTTCAATGGATACCTGTCACAAGAGTAACAAAGTGCCGACTTCTGAAAATGCTAATGTTACTGGCAGTCATACTGACCTTTGTACTCCGATAAGGAGGTCTGACTTTTCCCCCTGGCTTGCAAATCTGCATATTTGCTTGAGAGTGGTGACTCGAAAAGCAAAAAAAAAGTAATTGGGATGACATAAGACCTCGTCGTTCACACAGGGGTACCAATGCCTACGCTGGTGCGAAGGACCAGCTTTGCCCACATGGGATGCACAGGTGTTCCATGCATCCCTGTGCAGGCAGTCCCATTCATCTCTATTGGGATTCAGCAGGCGGCACGGGCACAGCCACTGTTCCCAGTTTGAAAGCCGTGCGAGTGCACAGCCCCGGGCACAGTCAGCGTGCGTTTGGAGCCCTGCACATGCGCTGCTGTCAGATCGGGAGCAGCCATGTGGGTGCACAGCCCCGAGCGCAGACCGTGTGTGTTTGGAGCCCTGCACATGCGCTGCTGTCAGATTGGGAGCAGCCATGTGGGTGCACAGCCCGGAGCGCAGACCGTGTGTGTTTGGAGCCCTGCACATGCGCTGCTGTCAGATTGGGAGCAGCCATGTGGGTGCACAGCCCGGAGCACAGACAATGTGTGTTTAGGACCGTGCATGTGAACTGCTGTCAGATTGGGAGCGGCCGTGTGGTGGTGGGTGCACAGCCCGGAGCGCAGACAATGTGTGTCTGGGGCCGTGTCAGATTGGGAGCAGCGGCTGTGTCCATGCAGCCGCTGAATCCCAATAGACATAAATGGGACTGCCTGCACGGAAAACGCCTGTGCATCCCCATGTGGGCAAGCACAGCCCTTGCATGGGTGTAAGCTGTAGTACGCCCCATGTGAACGAGGCCTAAAAGGCAATTTGTGACTGGTGCACAGCCCTGAGCGCAGACCGTGTGCGTTTGGGGCCGTGCACGGCTGTCAGATTGGGAGCAGCGGCTGTGTCAGTGCAGCCAATGCATCCCAATAGACATAAATGGGACTGCCTGCACGGAAAACCATCTGTGCATCCCCATGTGGGCAAGCACAGCCCTCGCATGGGTGTAAGCCGTAGTACCCTCCATGTGAACAAGGCCTAAAAGGCAAATTGTGACTGGTGCACAGCCCCGAGCGCCGACACCCATGTGCCCGACACCGTGTGCGTTTGGGGCCGTGTACGGCTGTCAGATTGGGAGCAGCGGCTGTGTCAGTGCAGCCAATGCGTCCCAATAGACATGAATGGGACTGCCTGCACGGCACACCTATGTATCCCCATGCGAGCAACCACGGTGTACGCTGTAGTACGCCCCATGTGAAGGAGGCCTAAAAGGCAACAAATGACTGGTGCACAGCCCCGAGCACCGACACCATGTGTGTTTGGGGCTGTGCATGGCTGTCAAATTGGGAGCAGCAGCTGTGTCCATGCAGCCACTGAATCCCAATAGACGTGAATGGGACTGTCTGCACGGCACACCTGTGCATCCCCATGCGGGCAAGCACGTCCCTCACGCGGGTGTACACTGTAGTACGCCCCATGTGAAGGAGGCCTGACAGGCAACCCAGGACAGGTCTAGTTTCATAAGGCAAAGGGCAGTGTGCACATTGTAGTGGGCAGTCATTAGTTCTGGGTCAGGTCACTGTACATCACTCCTCTCTGCACCGCCTGTTCCACAGACCCCCCTCATTGGTGCCGAGAGACACCCCCGAAATGTCAAATGGGAAAAGACGGCATTGTAAACATGGCTTTATCGCGTACATATAACCTAGATGTATTTTCATTTTTAGTTCATTTCTAATACCCCTGAAATCAGTTTCTATATATTTTTTTTTTTTTACTTTTGCTAAATGCTGCAACCTAAACCAGCATAATCCAAGCCTGTGCCTTCCCCTTCCGCTGAACCTCCAGATCTTCATTTCATTCAGTGCTGCCTTAATGTACATCGGGCTGCTGGTCAATGCGAATAGACCCGCAGCCTTTGTATAGGTCATTGGGCCTGCTAAGTGCTCTATGAGGCCGGCTTCATATATGTCTGGCTGCGGTTCGCAGCCCAGGGTTGCGGTGCGTTGCTGTTCACTGGTTCAGGTGCGGATCCGTTACAAATTTTTTTTTTTTTTTTTGCCTGAATTCGCACCTGAATCAGATCCAAACACGCACAGGGCCTATTTGGAATGCGGAGCGCCGCCGCTGCCCCCAGACCTGTGTGACCCGGCTCCATTGAGAGCCGGTCACACTCGCATGTCATGCGAATTGGATGCGGAGGGAAAACCTGCATTCCATTCGCACATATGTGAACCCGGCCTTCAAGTTTTGTTAACCTGTTTGGCTTAAGAGCCAAGAGACTTTATTTTTTTTTCTATTAATACTTAATAGAGTGGCAATTTGGGTTTATCCCCCAAAAAAAAAAACAAATTAAAAAAAACAAAAAAAAAAAACAACATATAAAGACCAAAGCTTTGTGGATTGGAATAAAAAAAAAAAATAACATTTCAGTTCAGTATTGTCTGCTGCAGACTGATTAGGAGATAGCTGTTTTATGTCAGTGCTAAATAGTCTTTTACACACTAATTTTCTATTTGTAATTCTGTCCACTTGTAAATAAAAACGCCAATTGTGTTGAAGCCGCATACAGTACTGTTTTTTTTTTTTTAATCTATTTCTTATTAATGTTTTAATATAAAGTGTCTGACTGTGAAGTATGAGCCACATGTATGAAATGGTCTTCCTTCTGTCAGTTTATACAGTCATGGCCAAAAATATTGGCACCCCTCCATTTCTGTTAGACATGTGCACTGCCAAAAAAATGTGTTCCTTTTTCGTTTTTTGTTTCATTAGTTTTTTTTTTCTTTTCGGGTCATTCGTTCTGATCGGAATTCGTAAATTTTGTAAATTCGATAATCCAAAAATTCGTAAATTCCAAAATCCGTAAATTTGAAAATTTATAGTTGGAAATGTGAAAATTCATAAATTTGGAAATTCGAAAATCCTAAATCCGTAGATTAAAAATAAATAACTAATAATAACTATTAGATTATAGGTATTGGAATTTCCTTTCAAATTTGGCTGTTAATGTCACATCTAAACAAATGGAACAGAACAAATTAATAATGATAAAAAGGTTTTATTTTTATTGTTATTTATTATTAATTCATTACGTTCCATTCATTTAGATACGGCATTCTTTATTTCTGAAAAATTTTAACTTCGGATAAATTCCTATTCGTTACGGTCACTAACAGCCAAATTTGAAAGGAAATTCCAATACCTATAATTTAATAGTTAAGCTATTAGTTATTTTCGAATTTCCAGATTTTCACATTTCAGGTTTTCCAATTTCGAATTTCCGGATTTTCGAATTTGGTAAATTCAAAAGTTTGAAATCTGGAAATTCATAAATTCGGAATTTACGAATTGTCAGGTCACCTGAGACCAGGTGACAGATGCACTCCGTAGGAGTCGGAATTGCACCGCTAAGGTAGTGGACCCTAGGACTGACTGCTGCGGATAGTACCCAGGGAGGTTCAGGAAGCAGGTTTACTGGATAACTAACACAGATCCCACTGGGATCTAGAGCATAGATTCCCCAGGGCGCGGAGTCTAAGAGCCAGCAGGTGTTCACCAGAGCCTCTAGTGGTGAGGATGGACTGCGCTGCAGTCTGGCTCCAGGTTGCGGCCCCCCAGGGTCTCACAGCTGACACTCACGGTAGACTACAGAAGAAGGAAGCAGAAGGCTGGAACAACAAGGATAGTAAAGGGATAAGGCAGAGGTCAGGGCGACTAGCAGACAGGAACAACAGAGTACATGCCAAAGGTTCAGGGTCACAGGCAAGCAGGGATAGTCGAGAACATGCCATGGTCGATAACAGAGACAAACGAAGAGCACATGGCAAGCAGGAAGCCAAACACACAATGGTTGATCAGCACCGCTGGCTTGCAGTGCACAGGTTAATATAGGGTTCCCTGATAGGGCCTGGGGTCGAGCCATGCTTAGAGGAGAGGTTATAAAAACCAGCAGGTGAGAGTGGCTGGCCTCTTAGTCTGAACACATGAGATGAGGTAAGCTGACAGAAAGATTATTGCATAACCCTGACACGAATATTCGGAAATATTCGGCACTGTTGCTAATCTCCTTGGAGGTGGATGAAAGAGAAAAATTGATCAAAGATTGCGATGAAGGATTGTTCGAATGGTGGATAAAGATTGCGATGAAGGTTTGTTCGAATGGTGGATAAAGATTGCGATGAAGGATTCTAATGGTGGATAAAGATTGCGATGAAGGATTGTTCGAATGGTGGATAAAGATTGCGATGAAGGATTGTTCGAATGGTGGATAAAGATTGCGATGAAGGATTGTTCGAATGGTGGATAAAGAACCTCGATCAGCTTCCAGACAAATTCAAGCTGACCTTCAGGCACCGGGTACAACTGTGTCAGCTCACACTCTATGTTGCCATCTGAATGAACAGGGACACTATGGTAGAATGACCAAAGAGGACCCCACTGCTGACACACAAACATAAAAAAGCCAGATTGGAGTTTGCCAAAACTTACCCGAGGAAGCCAAAATTCTTTTAGAAGAATGTGCTGTGGACAGACGTAACAAAATTACAGGTTTTTTTTTTTGGTAAAGCCCCTTTTCGGAAAAAGAAATGAGGCCTTTAAAGGAGAAGTATAGGAATGCAAAAATAGGTAGTTCATGCTACCCTCATACCTGCATTGCATTCCTTTCTTTCCTCAGTCCTTTAGTTTTTGCAGAATAGTCTTTTGAAGATCCCAGAATCAGCCTCTAACGGTTCTTTCTCAGTTCAAAAGTTTCCAGGGGGTGGAAACATCTCCACAATCCAGCCCCTCCTTCACTCCCTCCCTCTGGAGGACATGTGGGTGTGTTTGGTGAAGAGGTGCACGCCCAGGCTGCTATCTAGAACGAGCACGTTCTTCACATGCCTCTGTCCCCATGGCAGCGTGTCCCCAGCTAAAACCCAGAAGCAGAGACAGTGTGATACAAACAGTGAAGTCTCCTCACCTTTCTCTGGCTGTTATCTGCAAGCTCTCCTCTCCCCCCGGGCTTTGATGTTCCTTCCTGTGTCCTCCGAATTCCCTCTCCCCTCACTCATTCAAAGTCTGTATCGGCGTCTCCTCCAGCCGATGGGGGGGAGAGTTACTTGTAAGGTAATCTCTCTACACATAGCACTGTGTTATATCAGAAGAGGAGACATGGTGAGGAGCATAGTGACCTGTGCCCTGTTATCTGAAATGTACACAGTGCTATGTGTATAGAAAATACCTGTGTACAGTATATAGGAGAGGAGACTGACAACTCCCCCACTTCTAAAGTGACCCCCGATATGTCCCCAGAGTCACCTTTATTGTACATACAAATCATCCCTCTGTCACTGTACTCCTATACAACACATAATGACCCTGTGCAGCATGTGATGATACTTTACGACATGCAATGGCACTGTATGGCATGTGATGACTCTGCACGGCATGTGATGGCACTGTACAAACATACAAAGAAAAAGAGCGCACAGCTACCCTAGTGTATTACCGTTTTAATGGTTAAAAATGAACATATAAAAGTACAGGTGTTGCACTCACAGACGTAGGACATGAATCGCATTTACAGCGGAATAGATGCCTCCTTTCCTGGTCTGGGTGGAATTCCAAGAGCGAGTGGTGATGGTGAGGGGTGAGGGAATTTATCTACAGATGGTAGAAAGGCAACAGAAACTTAAATAACCACACCAGCAGCAGAAGACCACACTGGGTGCCACTCCTGTCAGCTAAGAACAGGAAACTGAGGCTACAATTGGCACCAAAATTGTACAATAGAAGATTTGAAAAACGTTGCCTGGTCTGATGAGTCTCGATTTCAGCTGCGACATTCAGATGGTGGGGTCAGGATTTGGTGTAAACAACATGAAAGCATGGATCCATCCTGCATTGTATCAATGTTTCAGGCGGGTGGTGGTGGTGTAATGGTGGGGGGGGGGGGGGGATATTTTCTTGGCACACTTTGGGCCCCTTAGTACCAATTGAGCATCATTGAAACCCCACGGCCTACCTGAGTATTATTGCTGACCATGTCCATCCCTTCTGAGGAATGTTTCCAACACCTTGTTGTATCTATGCCACAAAGAATGAAGGCAAAAGGGGGTCCAACCCGGTACTGGCAAGGTGTAACTAATAAAGTGGCCGGAGAGTGTGTTGACGTTACCTCCTGCCATCTTGGATTGGCTGGAAAATAAGAATGTTTCACTTACTTTTATGGCCCCTTTCACACAGTTGAACCGATTGGGTCCCTCTGTCAGATGTTTTTTTGTCTTTAGACAGACCCGGTAGGACCACCCATTGGCATCTATGGAGCGGCGGATGTCAAAGAATGTGTCCGTTGACACCCGTCGGCATCCAATCCGATCCTATCTGCTAAAAAAAAAAAACAGACGGACGAGGGATCTGTTCCCCATCCGTCCAGTGGATCGGATGACAGCTGGATGTAAACAGTCCACTTACATCCGACCGCCCATAGAGAAGAGAGGGCCGGTCACCCGCCTGCTCAGGGAGGATCCGTGGAGAGATCCTCCCCCGCTGAGCCGGCAAACCTGCTGGCGGAGTCCGTCCTTGTGAAAGAGCCCTAAAATGAATTCTCTCTTATGTTCATTGAAGGACACAGGCCAGCAAGAATCTTGACTGAAGGGTTATAATACCACACTCAAGAGGAAGACGATAGGCAAAAACAAAAACAAACCATCACCGCACTGCCTAGGGACAACCCTTACTGGAGACACCCCATGCTTCCCATGGGGTCTTTAGGGTTGTTTTGTTCTGGTTACCCACCCTTGGAGAGTCGCTGCTTTAGGACGTCACTACAGTCCAGATTCTTGCCGGTCTGTGTCATTCAATGAAAACTGGATTTTTTTAAAAAATGTTTCCATTCACTTTCTCTTAGTTTTTTGAAGGATGCGACTCTCACCCCTTTGGTTTTTGTTTATGTACTGCTTTGTATGTAACTGAGCTACCTGCAGATGGGTTTGTACTTAGCCCTAGGCGGGGTTTTGTTTTTGTTTTTTTTGTTTTTCTGCCTACAAAAAAAACAAAACGAATCACTGAGTTGAAAAAAGGATCACCCATCTCCTAAAAAAATGACTTGTAAACTCAATCAGTGAATGTAGCTGATCACCACCTCAATGGCACACAAAGCCATTTGACTTTCAACTGTGATCAGCTAAGATCATTTTGATTAGCGGAGCAATAAAAGAGCTTTCCTGGAGCATTTCAGTCACTGGTAGTGCAAATGAAGCAAACAATGAACTATGGGTGGCAATGAACTGTCACTGGGATCAAGTTGTGGACAGGCACAAGTCAGACAATAGATACAGAAAGAATGTCAAAGGCTTTATCAATGCCTAGAAGCAGAGTGAAGACTAATATTAAGAAGTGGAAGGTATTTGGTACAACTCAGACCCTCCCTGGATCGGGACATCGCTCCAAACTGGGTGAAAGAGCCAGGAGGAAACTGGTCAGAGAGGCCACCGAGAGGCCTACAGAAACTCTGAAGCAGTTGCAGGAATTTATGACAAATTGTTGTGACATGGTGTCCGTGTGACTACAATATCACAAATTCTCCACCAATGTGGCTTGTATGGCAAAGAAGAAAGCCAATCCACAAGAAAGGCCACATGGAGTCACCACTGAGCTTTGCCAAAACGCACCCTGAAGATTCTGAGGCCACACGGAAAAAGGTGTTCTAGTCAGATGAGACTAAAATTGAATTACAGTGCCTTGAAAAAGTATTCATACCCCTTGAAATTTTCCACAGTTTTTCATATTACAACCAAAAAACGTAAATGTATTTTTATTTTGATTTTATGTGGTAGACCAACACAAAGTGGCACATAATTGTGAAGTGGAAGGAAAATGATAAATGGTTTTCAACATTTTTTTTTTACAAATAAACATCTGAAAAGTATGGCGTGCATTTGTATTCAGCCCCCTTTACTCTGGTACCCCTAACTAAAATCTAGTGGAACCAATTGCCTTCAGAAGTCACCTAATTAGTAAATAGAGTCCGCCTGTGTGCAGGGCCGTCTTTAATATTTCCTGGACACTTGGTAAACATTTTCTTAACCCCCCCCCCCAATCTGAGACATACAAAAAAATAGCAGGTAGACTTCAAATCAGTTTACTGCAGCAGATCACGCAGCAATTGCAATTGGTTGCCATAGTTTACAGACTATCATTACCGCTCACTGACTGGTTGCTTACTGCTCACTGATTGCTAGAGATTACAGCACAGCGTTACCGCTCACTAATTGGTTGCTAGAGGTTACAGCACATCATTACCACTTATTGAGCAGTGGAGCAGTCCAAAATAGTTGAGCAATTAAAGCGGCACATTAATACACATACTACAGGAGAGGGTCAGGGACTGAAGACATACTACAGGAGAGGGTCAGAGACTGCAGACATACTACAGGAGAGGGTCAGAGACTGCAGACATACTACCGGAGAGGGTCAGAGACTGCAGACATACTACCGGAGAGGGTCAGAGACTGCAGACATACTACCGGAGAGGGTCAGAGACTGCGGACATAATGCAGGAGATGACCAGAGACTGCGGACATAATGCAGGAGATGACCAGAGACTGCGGACATAATGCAGGAGATAACCAGAGACTGCGGACATGTTGCAAGAGATCACCAGAGGGCTTTCAAGCAATGCACAGCTTTACAGTTGAAGAACACAGCTCAGAGCTTGGGATAGCAGTCAGGCATTCTATTGGGGTGTAAGAATATACCTGGCCAGCCGGGCTCACCATACACTTTCAGAGGTCTGGGGGCTCCCACTCCGATTCCTGCTCTCACTACAGCCACTCTCTCCCGAGCATGCAGGCTGCATGGGGCGAGGTCAGAGTGTAAGTTGAGCTCCCTGCCCCCTCTCTGCTGGCTGGCTATGGAATACAGAGCTGCCTCCCGTGTCCTCTGTGCGACTTGCGTTCTGCAATGCCATCATCGGGGCCCCAATTCACGGGCAGCGTGGTGTCAATCGGCAGCTGCTTTGGGCCCCCCCAACAAAGATTGGGCCAGGGGCAGTTTACCTGTTTTGCCCCGCGTTAAAGACGGCCTTGCCTGTGTGTAATTTAATCTCAGTATAAATACAGCTGTTCTGCGAAGCCCTCAGAGGTTTGTTAGAGAACCTTAGTGAACAAACGGCATCATGAAGGCCAAGGAACGCACCAGAAAGGTCGGAGATAAAGTTGTGGAGAAGTTTAAAGCAGGGTTAGGTTATAAAAAAAAATATCCCAAGCTTTGAACATCTCACGGAGCTCTGTTCAATCCATCATCTGAAAATGGAAAGAGTATGGCACAACTGCAAACCTACCAAGACATGGCCGTCCACCTAAACTGACCGGCCGGGCAAGGAGAGCATTCATCAGAGAAGCAGCCAAGAGGTCCATGGTAACTCTGGTGGAGCTGCAGAGATCCACAGCTCAGGTGGGAGAATCTGTCCACAGGACAACTATTAGTCGTGTTCTCCACAAATCTGCCCTTTATGGAAGAGTGACAAGAAGAAAGACATTGTTGAAAGAAAATCCATTAGAAGCCCCATTTGCAGTTTGCGAGAAGCCATCTGGGGGACACAGCAAACATGTGGAAGAAGGTGCTCTGGTCAGATGAGACCAAAATTGAACTTTTTGGCCTAAAAGCAAAACACTATGTGTGGCAGAAAACGAACACTGAAATACAAGGTGGGATTGGGACTTTATATGAGGCAAGTGATCGACAATCAAGTAAAACAGAATTTATTTGGTTTAGTAAACATAACACATTGCAGTAAAAATGAAAAAACGATTTCATAAATACATAACATAAGTACATTACATATGCATACATGCATGAACATTGAAGCCATCCATCACAATGACCCATCCTTGTTCTAGTAAATAAAATAACAAGTTGTACAATTGTATGGCATATTCAACATTGTTATGTGTCATATTCTGAATGATTAATAGTACAAGTATAATATTTGCATCCCATGTAGCTTGACGGGTTTCGTGGTTGAAACCACTCATCAGGAGCGGATGCCTTGGTATGTATGAGCTTGGAATGGGAAAGATATGCGGTGTGATGGAAAGGGGGGACCGCTGGATTGGCCTGTCACGGGAGCTGCGGTGGCGAAACCAGCACATGAGACGAACACGCACGCAATATTCCCTTGGACTTAGTAACGTGGTGTGATCCACATGTGACGTATAGAAGCTCTGACCAGCAAGTGAAAGCTAACACTGCCCATCACCCTGAACAGACCATCCCCACTGTGAAACATGGTGGTGGAAGCATCATGTTGAGGGGATGCTTTTCTTCAGCAGGGACAGGGAAGCTGGTCAGAGTTGATGGGAAGATGGATGGAGCCAAATACAGGACAATCTTAGAAGAAAACCTGTTAGAGTCTACAAAAGACTTGAGACTGGGGCGGAGGTTCACCTTCCAGCAGGACAACGACCCTAAACATACAGCCAGAGCTACAATGGAATGGTTTATATCAAAGCATATTCATGTGTTAGAATGGCCCAGTCACAGTCCAGACCTAAATCCAATTGAGAATCTGTGGCAAGACCTGAAAATTGCTGTTCACAGACGCTCTCCATCCAATCTGACAGAGCTTGAGATATTTTGCAAAGAATAATGGGCAAAAATGTCCCTCTCTAGATGTGCAAAGCTGGTAGAGACATCCCCAAAAAGACTTGCAGCTGTAATTGCAGTGAAAGGCGGTTCTACAAAGTATTGACTCAGGGGGGCGCCATACAAATGTCCCCCACACTTTTCACATATTTATTTGTTAAAAATGTTGAAAACCATTTATCATTTTCCTTCCACTTCACAATTATGTGCCACTTTGTGTTGGTCCATCACATAAAATCCCAATAAAATACATTTACGTTTTTGGTTGTAACATGACAAGGTGTGGAAAATTTCAAGGGGTATGAATACTTTTTCAAGGCACTGTATTTGCCCTCAACACCAAACACCACCATTCCTACAGTAAAGCATTGAGGTGGTAATATTCTGTTATGGGGGGTTTCTTTGCCACAGGGACTTGTCAGGATTAAAGGAAAAATGGATGGGGGCAAAATACCAAAATTTTTGCGGAAAATCTGCTGCCCTCTGCCAGAAAGTTGTCAATAGGAAGAAGGTTCCAACATGACAATGACCCAAAGCACACAGTGATTGATGGGAGAAAAAGGCGAATGTCTTTGCATGGCATCGTCAGAGCCCAGACTTAAACCCCATTGAAAATCTGTGGAATGACTTGAAGACTGCAAACCACAAACGCTCACCATCAAATGTAACTGAACTTGAGCAGTTCTGCAAAGGAGAGTGGGCAAACATTGCAAAGTCTAGACCAGCCATTATCAACCAGGGTGTGCCCAGGGGTGCCTTGAGGGTCCTTAAGGGGTGCCTTGGCAAAATGGCTAAAAATTGCCCAAAAATGTATAAAAGCCAGCAGGTGGATCAAGCCTGCCTTTTAGTTACAAAAAGCCACAGGTTTTTATTGTGCCCCATTTCAACCTTCCATGAGAGGAAACTGAGGGAGAGGAGAAACACTGGAATACTAGTCGGTACCAGTGTGCAAAAGTGTATTTACTTTGTAATAATAAATCACCACTAATGTTGGGTGTCCTATGTGTGTGGATGTTGCTGCATTATGTAAAACTATCAGAATAATGTTTTACATTTTAGAATGGGGTGCCTTGAGATGGTCCATAATTGTAAAAGGTGCCTTGACTGAAAAAAAAAAAAAAAAAAAAAAAGGTTGAGAAACACTGATCTAGATGTGCAAAGTTACTATAGAAAAATCCCAAAAGACTAAAGGATGTAATTAAAAGCAAAAGGTGGTTCAACAAAATACTGACACAAGGGGGGAGATCCTTTTCCAGTGAATTTGTTTTATTTATTTTTTCTGACATGTTGGTGTTTTTTACTTGGATGTTATAAGCTGAACTGAGTAAATACAGCTGAATAAAAAAAAAAAAAAAAAAAAAAAAAAAAAAAAAAAAAAAGCGTCTGTCTTCATTTCAGGCTGCAAAGCAACAAAATGTTTTTATTTTATACACTTAACCTCCAGAAGATTTACCCCCAATTATCACTACGCCATTTTTTGTTGCGTTACGTTAACTGACAATTGCGCGGTCGTGTGACGCTGTACACAAATAAAATTTGTCATTTTTTTCCCCCCCACAAATAGAGCTTTATTTTGGTGGTCTTTGATCACATATGCATTTTTTATTTTTTGCGCTATAAACAAAAAAAAAAAACTAATATTTTTGAAAAATAAATATTTTTTTTACTTTCTGCTATAAAACATCCAATAAAAAAATCAAACATTTTCTTATCAATTTAGGCCAATTTGTATTCTGGTACATAATTTTTGGTAAAAAAAAATAAATAAATCTATCTATCCTAATAAGTGTATATGGATTGGTTTGCTCAAAAGCTACAGCGTCTACAAACTATGGGACATATTTATGGAATTTTTATTTATTTTTATTCTTTTATACTAGTAATGACGATCAGCGACTTATAGCAGTACTGCGATATTGCAGCGGACAAACCGGACACTAACTGACATTTTGCAGGAAACAGGGACATTAATACAGTGATCAGAGCTAAAAAATATGCACTGTCACTGTACTAATGACACTGGTATGGGAAGGGGGTTAAACCTCTAGGGCGATCAAAGGGTTAACTGTGCGCCTGACCTGTGTTTTACTGTACTGTGTGCGCTGTTTTCACTAGGGGAAGAGATGGATTTTAGTCCCTACTTTGCAGAAACACAGAATCCATCCTTTGCCCCCCCCCCCCTTCTGCTGTAAATTATAATAGCAGAAGTGGCCCGAGCGCCCCCTGCAGGCAGGAGTGCAGGATTACTTCTATATAGGTGATTCTGCACAGAGCACAGAACAAGTTGCTGCCCACCCCGCCGTGGTGCGGCTCTCATTCTGAGACAACGTCATATGACGACGTCCCAGAACGGCCGCTCTCGCGACCCCAATCTCTGTAAAGAGGTGGATCCCTTTAACCATGTGATCGGCTGCGCCCAATCACAGCCAGTCACATGTAAACATGGAGATCCCGGTAATCTGCGGTCCTCGTCTCAAACTGACAGAGTGTGAGGGGAGGAGAGCCGATCAGCGGCATTTCCTCACAGGAGACATCTACACATGTAATCAGGGCACTGATTACAATAGCGACACCAGTGCCACAAATCAGTGCCAGCGATGAGTGCCCACCAGTGTTGTCAATCAGTGCCCACAAGTGCCACCAATCAGTGCCCATTAGTGATGCCAGTCCGTGCTGGCTATCAGTCCCGCCTATCAGTGCTGCCCATCAATGCCCATCAGTGATGTCCATCAAAGCCCATCAGTACCACCTATCCGTGCCACCTGTTAGTGCCCATCAGTGCCACCTATCAGTGCCCATAAGTGCGGCATATCAGTGCCACCTAATCGGTGCCCATAAGTGTCGTCTCATCACTGCCCACCAGTTCAGCCTATCAGTGCTCCCTCACCAGCGAAGGAGAAAAAATTACTTAATTACAAAATTTACTGACAGAAACTAAAGTAAAAAGAAAAAAAAAAAAAAAAGTCCACATTTTTTTGGCCTTTTTTTTTGTTGTAAAAAATTAAAAACCCAGCAGTGATTGAATACCACCTAAAGAAAGCTCTATTTATGTGAAGTAAATGATAAAAATGTAATTTGGGTACAGTGCAGCATGACCGCGCAATTGTCATTCAAAGTGCGACAAGGCTGAAAGCTGAAAAATGGCGCCAGGGGGCAGGAAGGGGGTATAAGTGCCCTGTAGGCGAGTGGTTAAGGAAAAGGGGACATTAGAGCTGTGCTGATCAGATGGGTGAAATATGTGACACTTTAGCGTATTTCTTATCGGAGACCTTAGTTAAGGCCACTTCAGGGTTCCTGAAACATGGAAAATCCCTGTGAACTGGTCAGCTAAACATTTTGCATTTCTTTAAAATTTGTCTCCCAAATCTTTTCACATGCCAGTGCTGCTGGATATGATAAGGATGTTTTTATTTATTTTATTTTTTTTCTTCAAGGGACTGGCAGGCCAGGAATTTCAAGATACTGCATTGAAATTCGCCTGAAAGTATTTGCACTGGAATTTTTTTTTTTTAGAATACCGTGGGGTGGATGTAGTAATAGCAAATAGACTGTGCACGCAATCCCAATCAGGTGCAAAAAAAAAAAAAAACCACACACAGCATTCTTGTTCATACATGATTGGATTATGGAAATCAGCAGAGCTTCTTCTCATTTACGAAGTGAAAAATGTAATAAACCGCGCACCTTATTTCTTTAACGAAACATATATGGATAAAGTGCAGTTAAAGCACAGTTCCACCCATTTAAAAGTTAGCAGCTACAAAAAGTGTATAATAATAATAATCGGACACTCCGATTGGCCACCATTGGCTCCCGCTGCTATCAATCAAATCCAGTGACACGGGAGCCAGGGGGGCGGGGCCGAGTCCTGCGGGAAGAATGATCAAACATTCCCATAGACACACTCCTAAACCTTGTGGACGGCCTTCCCAGAAGAGTTGAAGCTGTTATAGCTGCAAAGGGTGGGCCAACTCAATATTGAACCCTACGGACTAAGACTGGGATGCCATTAAAGTTAATCTGCAGGCGTCCTAATACATTTGACAATAGAGTGCATGTTTCTAGGTTTGGTGGCCCATTGGGAACAACTTTTATCCAAATAAAGCTAGCACCAGGTACCTTGTAAAGAGCACCTGTTGTTAAGGACACAGGTTAGAAGTCAGAAACAACGGCACTGTAATGCTGTCCGCAGGAGGAATTAGACATTGCCAAAACACAAAAAAAACCATTAGTCAGTCAGGTATACCCCCCTCCCCTTCTGATCATGCTTCAGTTTTGCACAAAAGCAAGAAGACATTGATCACAAACCTAATTAGGGGACCTGTGCCCCTTAATGAACCCCAAGAACTGGGTTTTTTGGCAAGTACAAAAATCTTGTTTCTTTGTCATTCATTAAAGCGGAAGTAAACCCATCCATAAAATGGTTTAATTTCCGGCACGTGCCAGAAACATAACACTCCCATTGGCTGTGCTCTCAACCAAACTGTCGAACCATCCAATGGCTGGTGTCATAACAGATCACATGTGCAGCATCATGGCAGTTGTAGATTATACAGAGGCAAAGGTGGCAGCATCCTTGGCTGAAAACGTCGGGGGGGGGGGGGTTTACTTACACTTTAAGAGACAGCAAGTCAAAGACAACTGGGATGTCCACAAGCAGTCCAACTGTGGAACGGGCAACAGCAACAAATCATTAAGAAGCCCACATAACCGTGTAAAAACTGGGGGAAGCCTGGAGCTCAAAGAGCTGCCCCAATGACTTCATATCATATGACTTCATATCCACAGCTTGCATTAGCTAAGGCCAAAACATCCTGCTGGGAAAAAGTGTTGAAAACGTATGTACAGAAGACCAGGTGGTGGCCATACAAGAAACATGCCTTATGCCGAAAAGTCCAAGAAGCACTTAAAGTGGTTGCAAATCCTTACGTATTCCAAGTGAAGTGACTGGCCTCAGGTGATAGTCAGATTAAACAAATCCTCCTCATAGGTTGTACCTGTTTATCCATCACCATCTTTCCCCTACATTTATTCAAAGCGCAGAATTTACACAGGATCTCTCAACTCTGAAAAGCAGGGAAGAAAGAAGAAGAAAGAAGAAAGAAGAAAGAAGAAGAAAGAAGAAGAAAGAAGAAGAAAGAAGAAGAAAGAAGAAGAAAGAAGAAGAAGAAGAAAGAAGAAGAAAGAAGAAGAAAGAACAACTAATCCAGCGATCCCTGAGGAGAGGAACTGCAAGCCACCCAGGGCTGTTCAATAGCTGAGAAAGCCTGCAGAAGTTCTCCATTTGATTTTGGGATCTAACATGTTGCACTGTAATTAAAGTGAAACTTCACTCGGATGTGGAAGGGGGGCTGTGATGTGATGGAGGAGCTTCTGGTGTAATGAGGGGACTTTATTAATTTACAGGATCACAGTCCGTTCTGCAGTCCTGTAACCCATTGTCAGCAGACTGAAGTCACATAGTCGGTCTGTAGGCTGGGACTGAGAGCCTGAGCCAGCTGCTCCCACCCTCCACAGCCCAGCGCTCCAGTGATGGGGGGGGGGGGGTCAAAGCAGAGAGGCTGTTCAGGCTGGGGCAAGATCGCAACAATATGGTTGGGATCCATCCAAGAGCCTGGACCAATCACCTGGCTCAGCCTCTCAGTGAGCTGATAAGAGCCTGAGCCAGCTGTTCCCGCCCCCTCCACAGCTCAGCGCTCACGCAGGGGCAGAGCAGAGAGCCAGTGACTGAGAACTAAACGATCAGCGGTCTATGATCGCTCGGTTCTCAGCCTTAGAGACGGTGGGGGACAGATGTAGCATCAGACCGATGCTGCATCCACCTACGGAAGTATGATTCTTGGAAAAAACAAACACTCCTCTTTTTAAAAAACTGCTTTTTTGGCCCAAGGAGAATTGTAAAATATACATTGTGGCCCCTTATACTGAAAAGATTGTAGGCCCCTGGTGTAGAACATCACTATTCATGATCTGTAGTCAAAGGCTGAAGAAAATGCACAAATATATCACTCAGAACTGCTTGGTGCTTCTTTAGTAATAGTTTCTTTATTTTCTTTTTCACATATTGACATGTTTCATTATAATAAATACCCAACATGCATTTATCATGTTGAAGAAAACATGGAGGCCATCATGCCGAACCTTTTCCCTAAAAAAACGTTAGTGGCCTGGCTGCTACGGCAGTCCGAGGGCTTTAGTATTTCAAAGTCACTGACCAGGAACAAGTATGGAGACAAGAAGTAGTGACTTCATTTTCTACATACCATCTCTGGGTCTGGGGCTCAAAAAGAAACAAAGCTAGAGAGTGACAGGCAATTTCCTATGGGGTTAAGCAACAGCAGCCACCATATTTCACATCATATTTTCCATCAGGACAGGTTCCCTTTAAAATAAGAATACAGAGAGAGGTCAAATACATGCACATAATCCAAGATAGTGTTGTCAGTCTTTCTGGACCTGCCATGGTAAAGGGTTTGTAGTCACGTCAGGCCATGAGAACTTCGCAGCACCAAGTCTCCATTTCTCAGGGTAACTCTTTCAATTTTCATTAGTCCCAACAGACTCGCGGCTCAGAACATCAATGGAGCAGTACATCAGATAAATATATTTATATAAAAATAGTTTTTAGCACCCATGGAGTAATTACATTTACCACATTACATATTGATGTCATAAAACACTCCTAGGAGGTTGATCCCATTTAGATCTGAATAAAGTGAACGGTTGATGACTGGGGGGGGGGGGGTCACCATGAAAGGCAGTGGCACCTGATATCAATCGGACTCCAATGTAAAATACAAGCCACGGCCCCTGAGGTTCAAATGTACCCCTAAACCTATCATCCCCAACAACACTAACTCCCTCTGCAGCCAACATGCAAACCCTATTACTTGCTGTGCCCCCCCACCCCCCCCAATCCTTATTATACCTCCTTCACACCCAACTTCCTCCCACTCCTATAACACCACCCGTATTGCACAAGATATGCTCCCCTTTTCGAGAGGAAACGAATTAGCTCCACAATTACTATGTATCACAATCCAGGACAATCCTTGGCGCTGTAGTACGTCCATCCAAAAGAGTGTGGCTTACATGTTTCGAGGGTTCTGCCCTCTTTAGCGAGCTCTGGAGGAAGAGGGCACAGCCCTTGAAACATGTAAGCCATGCTCTTTTGGATGGACGTGCTACAGCACCAAGGATTGGACTGGATGGCGATACATGCGTACGTTGGAATTTGGTTTATTAATAAAAAGGTTTTATGTTAATGCACTAGGCAAGTGCACCGCCTTCTTTCTTTGCTCTTGTTCCAGTTTGGCTTGCCCCAATCTGAAGTGGCAGCAAGGCTGAAGTGGCGTTTTGGCACCATGTGGCGATTCTTCATATTCAGTTCCACAATAGAGAAGGAGCTTATTTTGGGCAAAATTTTGGACTCCTAGCATTGAGTGTTCTTCCATCCGTAGCGTTGACATGAACATTACCTATGTTTCTAACAGTGGCGGCCCGTCCATAAGGGGCGCAGGAACACAGCCCCCCTAATTTAGATGCAGGATGCCAGACGCATGGATTCCAATAGGGTTTTGTTTTTGTATGACGCACATGATTAGAGCCTGAGGCTCCAATTGGCTTAAAAAAAAAAAAAAAAGGGTGGGCTCAGGGCGCAGAGCACTGCGCCCCAAGCACACCTAGTTGTGTAACAACAAATAATCGCTATTGTCGTCCTGATTCTCTTCCTAGCCAATCAGGAAGCGGGCCAGGGAGTCTCAGGACCCACTTCTGCTTGGCCGAGAGGAGAAGCCCGTCTGTTCTGCCGGGAGGAGAAGCCCCGGCTCCCCTTGGCTGGAGCAAGGAGCAGCAGCCTTACCCCCTCCTCATCAAAGATAAGGCTGCCTTCCCACCTGTCACCCCATCTGGCAGCAGTGCGAGTGAGGGGTAGGTTTGTCTGCTGACCCCTCATTTTTAAAATATTGAGCACCAGCCGCCACTGTATCCCGACTAGCCTTAAAATGCTCCCTCATCCCCATCCCTCCTAACACCTAAGCTGACTAACCTGTGTAAGAAAGATGTATATACTTACCCAATTTCAGCCCGCTCCCATCTGGTCATGCGATTCCTTGTGTCAGCCAGCAGTGGCTGCAGGGGAGAGGAGAGAGCAATCAATGATGGCTGGTATGCCTGGGAGCGTTGACATCACCCACAGGACCACAGCTCCCATGGACCACCCATTGTCAGCACCCCCTCCCATACCCTGCGGCCACCGCTGACTGATTCAGGGGAATACAGATCAAATGACTGGACCAAAGCAGCCAGAAAAAAAGTACAAGCAAGTCATTTGCATATAGTTAGGTGGGCCTCATGGGCCTTGAAGAAACTCTGCCACAAACTCTTCAAAACCCGTTCTCACCATTCATGCTGAATGCATGTGGTTCATTCCTACTACAAAAATACAGTAACTATTGCATTGTGGTATCACAGGTTAAACTCCGCTATAAAAAGGAGCAGCCATTGCTCCAATGGGACCAGCAAACCCAACTTCCTACACCTGTAGGATCTCCATGTCTCTGTGCTTAACATATGACAGAACTTGTACAGTACATTTAAGAACACTGACACAGCAAAAATATATAACCTTGTATGTTCTGAAAACCTTACAGTAGTCAAAAATATTTTAATCAAAATCCCCATATCTAGTGCAAAATAAATTCTTAAAGTGGAACTGAACTCAAAATTTGCTATTGTTAATTGTGCCTAAGCTTTACATTTGTTTTACAGGCAGTCCCCGAGTTACGAACGATTCCTACTTACGGCCTCTGAGCACCTCCGGACACATCCCATACTGCAGTACTGAACGTACTGCATGGCCAGAAGAGCCCCAGATAACATAACAAGCGCCCGGAACATCTCACATCCATGTACAGGCGGAAGTTACTCTTACAAATGCAGTGTTCCGACTTACAAATTCCACTTATGAACAAACCTACAGTCCTTATTGTGTTCGTAACTCGGGGACTGTCTGTATTTGGAATTCCTCCTTAAAAATAGCAGTGCACTTTGTTTTGTGCATCTGGATCTCTCTGTGTCTATATGCTCATAGATGTACACTATATTACCAAAAGTATTGGGACGCTTGCCTTTACAAACTTTAATGGCATCCCAGTCTTAGTCCGTAGGCTTCAAGTTTCACCCCAAACTCGCACATCCAGGTCTTTAGAACACCCAAAGGTGTTTCATCGGGTTGAGGTCAGTCCAGTAAAGTTCCTCCGCCCCAAACTCGCTCATCCATGTCTTTATGGACCTTGCTTTGTGCACTGGTCCAAATCATTTGGTGGAGGGGAGATTATGGTGTGGGGTCGTTTCTCAGGGGCTGGGTTGGCCCCTTAGTTCCAGTGAAAATAACTAACTCTTAAGGCGCCCGCATACCAAGATATTTTGCACAAATTTCATGCGCCCAACTTTGTGGGAACAGTTTGGGGATGGCTCCTTCCTGTTCCAACAGTACTGCACCAGTGCACAAAGCAAGGTCCATAAACACATGGACGAGCGAGTTTGGGGTGGAGGAACTTGACTGGCCTGCACAGAGTCCTGACCTCAACCCGATAGAACACCTTTGGGATGAATTAGAGCGAAGACTGCGAGCCAGGCCTTCTTGTCCAACATCAGTGCCCGTCCTCACAAATGTGCTTCAGGAAGAATGGTCAAACATTCCCATAGACACACTCCTAAACCTTGTGGACAGCCTTCCCAGAAGAGCTGAAGGTGTTATAGCTACAAACGGTGGGCCACCTCAATATTGAACCCTATGGCCTAAGACTGGGATGCCAATAAAGTTCATGTGTGTGTAAAGGCAGGCATCCCAAACTTCCAATACTTTTGGTAATATAGTATAAATCTGCGGTATAAGACGAAAGCACCGCTGCCTCCGAGTGTTAATCTCATGACGTCTGGAATGAGGCGAGAATGTCACTACTGTGCTGATCACGGTTCTCCCTGCTGGAGGCTCTGACATGAGGAAGCAAAGCCCTGCCTGTACAAAGATGGCCGCCTCCACACAGAAATACTGTGCAGAACAAGGCATGGTATGTCATTAATATGGGGGGTGGAAATCAGCTGCAGTGAGACCGCAGTCCACAGGGACAAGTCCTTTGCCCTCCATCTTCCATTTTCTGAGCACATCAAGAGTTCAGTTCTTCTTTAAGCAGACAAAAATTATTATTCTCAGGGATTTAGCACCATCAGGTTAAGATTTTGTAACAAGTTTTAGACTTTGTCCACCGACTTAGAACAAGTGTTCATGATCTACTGCAAATATACTCAATGTAAACTGAGCAAGTCATATTTACATCTAATAGTACAATTTAAAGCTTAACTCCAGGTTTTAGTGAAGCTTAAATAGTTCATTCCAAATGAACCTTTTACTTCACCAACAGATGTGTGCACTGTATAAACTCCATGTAGATCCAGCTACATACAATATACAGTATACAGAGCTGTGTTGTGGCAGGTGGGGGATGAGAACTTCCCAAAACAAGATCAAGTCGGGCTGAGCGCCGCCATTCACATGGGGCTTTGTATTCTATGAATACAAAGCTTTCTCTGACTGGCTGAGGGGGTAGGAAGGGCGAGAGTGCCCAATATCCAATGAATTGCACAGAGGGTATCATTTGTAAACATTTAATGAAAGTTCCAAAAATGGTCAAGCCAACGTGTTTCAGGGGAAGAGACCACCCCTTCCTCAGGGCTGCTGCTGTTTGTGAATGGTGAGCTGAGAAAATCCCACACGGGTGTATCTAATATCAGAATTGCTCAATGAATGCTGCGTTTTCAGCGGCAGAATTGAGAACACAGCGATCAGTCTCTTCCCCCGAAACGCATTGGTTTTACCAACCTTGGAACTTCCATTAAACGTTTACAAATTATATCCTCTGTGTATTTCATTGGATATTGGGCTCTCTCCTTTCCTACCCCTTCTAGTACATGCAAAAGTGACCTTTAAGGCCATACCCAAAAGGCAGCAGCACAGGCCTTCAAATAAGGGCTCACCGCCATTTTCTTCAAGCTGTAGTGGGGCAGAAAGCATCGGAAGAGAACTCTTCCACCATCACCTAACCATCGACTTACGGTCAACTGAGTCAGTCCAGCGCAATCTCCAACCCCTACAGAAGGTACCTCCAATTGGCCGAGGCAGAGAGGAGGATATCACGATCTCTGCCTCCACCAGAGGAAGCTTTGTATTCATTCCAAGAATACAAAGCTCCCTGTGAATGGCTAACAGAACTCAGCCCAAATCAAATTTTATTGCAGGAGTCGGACGGGAAGTCTCCTTCCCACTGCCAGGACACAGCGCTGTATACTGTATGTAGCTGATGCCACAAAAAGTTTATAGAGCGCACATAGCCGCTACTTCCATTAGTGAAGGAAGTAATTTGATTAGAACCACTTTGAACCAGTTGGTCCAGAGGCTGAAGTTTAACCTGAACGCATTCTCTGCATGAAGTTCTTCTGGGTGCAGCTCCCAGCCCCCCACCCTTATACTGACCTGGGCCTGATCCAGAGCTGTGCGTTAATGGACACACAGAGCAAGGCTTGGGTGCGAGCCCACACGAGTGCCCCCATAACATGGTGGGCACCTGGCAAGGGGGAGAAGCCAGGAACGCTCGTGGGGGACCTAAGGAGGATCAGGGTTGCTCTGTGCAAAACCATTACACACAGAGCAGGTAAGTATGACCTTTTTTTTTTTTTTAAACAAATGGGGTTACAATCACTTTATACTTCACCAAGTCCTGGAGTTAGTTTGTTTAATGAGTTGTGTAATAAAGTCTAACTATTAACTTTCAAAGAATTAAAGAGCCGGAAATCGCAGAGGTGAGATCTGATATAGCCACAGCTGTGTACATGGCCATTTTTTTCCCCCTTTTATATTCTCACTTGCTTTGGCCAATAAACAGTTTAAATTGGGCACTTACTAGGTTATAGCACCATAATTTTCATATCTGATGACATCTATAACAATAAACAGTCTTACAGAAGTCATCAATGACAGTGATCAAGTTTATAGAATAACCCAGTTATATTTTGGTGGTGGGTTGTTCTGGCAGAATGTGCGTTGCCCCGTATTCTGCGCTTAGACTACTGACATGCGAAAGCAGCCTTAGCAATGCAGAAGGATTATAAGGAAAGAGCTTCTTTCCGTGCATCCTATGAATGGCTTCTTGAAGGTCTTCCAAGCACTTGACTGCCCTCTGCTGGGTGCCCTGGCCATGACACGTGTTGCCTTCAGCTTGTGCACTAGGTTGTGAAGGATTGGATATTGAATTGTGGGCTTTCAGCTCCAAATTTTTCATGTGTTTATCTATATCTGAGCTGTCAGCCCCTGCAGAGTGTGCAGTGACAGGACCCTGCTTACTGTCTGCAGATTCCGATTCGGAATCTGAGCTGTCATAGTCTACAAGGCGTTGAAGGGCACCCAGAGAGGAATTTACACATCCAGATGGGGAGGGAGGTGTTGAATGCTTGGTATGGCCGACTGGTGAAGAGGCAGGCCTGCCAATGTCCATAGGAGTGAGTGAAAGATTAGGAAAACGAATGCAGTCGCTCTGAATTGGTGTCGCTTTCACTGATTGCTCTTGCTGTGGATGGAAAGAGACTCTGGAGGGGGGGAAATTTCTAGACTTATCGAATAAAGAACATGCGAGACAGAACCGAGGCCAGTCGGAGTTCAGCAGCTTCAGGTACCTGACCAAGTATTCCAGGAAGCAGGTCTCCGAGGAGATCAGAAAATCCAGCAGCACCGACGAATCGAATGAAATATTGCTGAGCAGGAAGAGGAAAATGCAGTGAGGGTCGCTGCCGGACTGGTGCGAGGATCCACTCCATATCGAATTCTCCGACTCACAGCTCGTAGATTGAGAGCAAAGGCTGAAACAGGAGACCAAATAATATATGAAAAGCAAGGTCTTCTCCACTTTAAAATAGAGAACAGTAAAACTAGAGAGGAGTGAGGGCCGGTTCACACTAGAGGCGGTGCAAATTCAAAGCGAATTCGTAAGCCTGTTTGCGGAGTGTATGTTAAGTTAACCACTTCAGCCCTGGAAGGATTTAACCACTTCATGACCAGGCCATATTTTGCAATACGGCACTGTGTCGCTTTAACTGACAATTGCGCGGTCTGGCGACGCTGTTCCCAAACAATTGATGTCCTTTCCTCCCCCACAAATAGGAGATTTGTGGTGGTATTTGATCACCTCTGCGGTTTTTATTTTTTGCGCTATAAACAAAAAAAAATTTTTTTTTAAACCCTTTATGCATCGTTTAGGCCGATATGTAATTACATATTTTTGGTGAAAAAACAAAAAACAAAACAAAACCTCGCAATAAGCATATATTGGTTTGAGCAAAAGCTATGGCATCTACAAAATAGGGGATAGATTTATGGCATTTTACTTTTCTTGTACTAGAAATGGCGGCAATCAGCAGGCAATTGCGGCAGACAGATCGGTCACCTGACATTTGACAGTTAGGAAAAAGTGACCTTAGTGATCAGTGCTAAAAATATACACCATTATTGTACCAACGACACTGGCAGGGAAGGGGTTAACATCAGGGGCGATCAAAGGGTTAAATGTGTTCCCTGCAGGTGTTTTCTAATTGTATGGGGGGGTTGTGTGACCAGGGAAACATACAGAGCCATCTTCCTGCTTAGCAGAAAGACATGATCTGTGTGATCTCTCCTGTCAGAATGAGGATCTGCCTTGTTTACACAGGCAGATCCCCGTTCTGTTACTGCGGGGGTCGATCGGGGGTGGTCGGGAGGACATCACGTGTGCCCACAAAAGAGTGGGCCGGAGCAGACGTACACCTACGGCGATTTGCGGGATCGTACCACCTTGCTGCAGTGCAATGATGGCGGCTGGTCGGCAAGCGGTTAACGACACTCCACAATCAGTTTGCAGAATCGTATTGCATGGGTGTGAACCACCACGAGATCAGATTCTGGTGCAGACAAAAAAAAATAAATAAATTTTATCCTGCACAAGTTTGGTCCGAATGCGATGCAAATTCAGCCATAGTTTGTATGGCTGAATTTGCATCGCACAGACATCGCATGTGATTTGCAATGCTGTGAGAATCACATGCAATGTCTGGCAACGCACTAGTGTGAACCGGACCTTAAACATTTAGAAAAAGGAGTACGGAGTAGAGAGAAAAAGATGGAGAATTCACAAGGATATTCCCAACCACAACACTTCAATCTGGATTTCACCCAGCAAGGTGCATGAAATGATCACACATTTAGGCCCAAAGCACACTGGGGTTGATTTACTAAAACTGGAGAGTGCAAAATCTGGTGCAGCTGTGCATGGCAGCGCCAATCAGCTTCTACCTTCAGCTTGTTCAGTTAAGCTTTGGAGAGTGGTTTCTCTGCAATCAGTTTCCACGTTTTGTGGTCAGTAAATCAACCTCACTTAGTGTTTAGCCTCGGTGCATGGGGGGGGGGGGGGGGGGGCATTCAGGTGCAAACAGAGGGTTCAGGTGCACTGTCCATCTCCGGCAGCCTTCCAAACTATGAGAAAATGACAGATACTGCGACTGGATGGTGCACCTAGCAGTACTCACATTTAAAGCAGTATGCAACCAGGAATGAAAGCCCGGAAAACAAGCAATCTGCGTTCTGGACATTTGTCCCTGGGCGAGTACTGCCTTAAATGTTGGTAGCACTCAGCGCACCGTCCAGCCACAGCAGCTTTCAGTCTTACAGGCTGCTAACAGGAGGGAGGGACTGGATAGTGGGCCTGTGCCCTCCTCCTGCATCTAAACGCCCTAGCCTCATGCCCCGGGGCAAAACAACCAGTGTGCATGAGGTCTTAAAGTACTACGATTAAATGGAAAACTGAAGCTTAAAAAGAGTTATGGGATTTGTATTTCTCAGCGGCCCCCCCACCCCCCCAAGAGTCATACTTGCCTAGGTGGATGCAGCATCTGTCACCCGCCGAGGGAGAACTGAGTGATCACACACAGCTGATCAGTCTGTTCTCAGGGCTCCCTGAGCAGAGAGCTGGTGGCTGGCAACAGCTATTATATGGTTTATTCTTTTTGAATTGAATCAGACTCCTGCTTGTTTTATTCCCTAACTCCGCATTAGCACATTCTCCAGGGCACAAGTGCCATTTCATGTGGCCCTCGCACTCGGGGCTTTTTTTCAGCTAGACCAGTGGTCTCCAAACTGTGGCCCTTTACTTGCCTTTGTCCAGCCCTTGGGGCACTACTCCATCCACTGACAAAAACAATGGGGCAATAATTTCTGCACCGACACCACCAATGGGGCACGATTCCTTCCACCGACACCAACTATGGGGCACTATTCCTCACGCTGACATAAACGATGGGGCACCAATTCCTCTAATACCAAAGATGGGTCTTTGGTATAGTCTGGGCCCCCCTCAAGTCTGAAGCACAGTAAACTGACCCTTTGTTTAGAAAGTTTGGAGACCCCTGAGCTAGACCATGGCGGAATTTTGTTCCGCCACCTCCAGCTCTTGCCCTCCGCTCCTTACTGTCACTTGTAAACACAGAAGCCTTCTGAGGCTTTTGAGAGATGAGGGCTGTGGAGGAAGATATGTGCAGAGGTGGGGGATGGGGGAGGTTAGATGTGGACAGCTTGTGAAAGAGCTGAACCCTGCATAACACACCCATAACCCTGCACATAGAGCACTCCTGAACCCCGCACTCTGTATGCGGCGTACCCCCGAAGTCTGCACTTTGTACATAGTGCACCTCTGAACTCTGCATGTAGTGCACTCCTGAAATCTGCAAGCCACGTACTCCTGAACTCTGCAGTTTGTACATGGCACACTCCTGAACCCTGCACTCTGTATGCAGAGTTTAGTTGTGCGCTATGCACACAGTCTTAGATAGAACCAGCCCTTTCAGATGCCTTCCACACTGGGGAGCTTTTCAGGCGTTTCAGCCAAAAAAAAAATAGCACCTGAAAAGCACCTCTCATGCCTTCCCAATGTGAAAACCCAGAAAAAAAAAAAAAAAAAGGGTCCTGCAAATAGCATCTTTGGGGTGGTGCAGAAGCATTGTAGACACCGCTCCCGAAACACCCTGCCCATGGAAATGAATAGGCAGTGTTGCCGAAGTGCCTGCAAAGCGCTTCGGCAGCGCCGCAACACGGGCGCCTTTAACCCTTTCCTCGGCCGCTATCGGGGGCTAAAAACTCCCCACTAGCAGCCTAACAGCAGTAAAGCGCTGCTAAAACCAGCGGCACTTAACCGCCAACGCCGGCAACCCCCCCCCCCGGGTGAAAGGGGTCTCAGGGCAACCATAATGCCGATACCGCCCACAATGAAATTTAGTTAAACACCCCTGGTTTAGGGTTTCCCAGATGGGCGCAGGAACACAGAGAAACGTCACTGGCGCCAAAGCAAACACGCCAGAAGCCTGGGCCTTTCATAAGTATCCTACCTTTCTTTGTTTTTTTTAGCATTTAGACAGCATTTTTACATCAGAAGTGGGGGTTAAAAAAAAAAAAAATAGGGGTTGCATCAATTTTAGAGCAAGGTCCACCATTGTATTCTGTGGTGATATTCAATATACTTACCTAGAATTGTGCTGGTACATCTTGAGTAAACACTTGGCAACCTCCAACATGTCATCATCCTGCTCTATGAAGGTGAGAGACACCCACTCACAAGGGTGCAACGGCTCCTTCCACTCAATATGGTGCTTTAGGAATTTCAGGAGGTGAGCCATCAGAAGGTCCAGAGCCAGGACCTCGGTCTGCCCTGAAATACAGAACACAAGTCTGATCAGTCTCTGGTCATCACAGCAGACGAGACTGCCCTCTCCTGGTACCTGAAGTGAAGTGTTTGCACACTGGGCATAGCTGCCCCATTAAGGTTTACCCGATTTTCCAATGACTCACTGAATAATTCTGATATCTGAGATATAAGTGTTTTTGAAATTCAACAAGTAACACATTCCAGACATGTCACGATGTACAGAAACAGTAAATTGTTTAAAAAAAAAAAAATCAGCTCCGGCGAAGATACTCAGTCTAGGCCGGGGTGAGGTCATCAGTCTGTTGTGCACAAGAGGAAGCATTTCTTAAAGTGTAAGCTACCCCTAAAATTATTTTTCCCTTCTAGGTATGTATAACTAGCCTAGTGTGTGCAACAAATTGTTATTTTTTTCACTTAACTTCATTGCTGTCAAAAAGGTGCTAACACCCCCCCCCCCCCCGATAGCCTGACAGGGGCGCTCTATGGAGAGATCAGGGCTCCATTAGACCCCCAATGTCCCCCCTGCCCTCCAAAGTAGCTAAACAAGCACAAATCGTGCTTGATTAGCTGCTACGCTTGCTCAATTACAGCTCTGAAATATTCGTTGCTTATGGCTTCAGTAGTCACAGAGAAGATGGGGGAATGGCTGTTTCTCCATCTACTATGTGCGAAGACACCCAGGCTGTTTATTGTGGTCCTGAGCTCCCCAGGGGAATGGAAGAGCCTCGGAACCACCATGGGTGGTGGCAGGATGGGGTTCACAGCTGTTCTTGGTACCGTAAAAGTGATCAGGCAGCTGTAGAAAAAAAACAATAGCAAGACCATGGCTGAAGAGCCATTAGCTTGGTATAGCCACTTACTGACAGGCTGTATATACAGGTACACAGGGGCGGCCTGACCATTCGGGCACTGCCCGAGGGCCCCATCAGGGTTGCCAGCCTCAATAAAACCAGGGACAGTATGTAAAAATTTGTTTTTTTTTAAATCCATACACCCATAATCTATTGCTATTGCCTGGGGGCCACATAATCTTCTCCTATTGCCCGGGGCCCCCATGAGTTGTCGGTCCGCCCCTGCAGGTACATTACACATAACCGTCAGCAATTGATTCAAGTGGTTCTAAAAAGGCAGAATGTTTTTCACTCTAATGCATTTTCTGCATTAGGGGGAAAAAAACAAAACAAATAAAACACCCTCGGCATGCAGCTCCCCCAGCCCCCTCTTATACATACCTGAGCCCAATCTTGAAACAGTGATGTGCACAAGAGCATCAGCGCTCTCGGCTCAGACAGCAGCGAGAGCCATGTGAAAGGGGGGCGTCTACTGAGCCACATTCATTGTGTCATTGGACACAGTGTGGTTCGGGAGCGCCGGTCATGAGTACCCCCATTGCAAGTGGCTTGCTATGTGGGGCAGAGGAAAGGGGTCAGGAGTGCTGAAAGGGGACCCGAGAGGAGGCAGCAAGTATGACATGTTTGTTATTGTAACAACTTCAAAATACCGGCCGCTTTCACCACCCTTCCTGCCTAGACCAATTTTCAGCACTGTCACTCTTTGAATGACAATTGCGCAGTCATGCAACACTGTACCCAAACTAAAATTTTATAATTTTTCTTCACCACAAAATAGAGCTTTCTTTTGGTGGCATTTGATGACGAGAAGAGAGAGAAGAAAGAAGAAAGAAGAGGAGAAGAAAGAAGAAAGAAGAGGAGAAGAAAGAAGAAAGAAGAGGAGAAGAAAGAAGAAAGAAGAGGAGAAGAAAGAAGAAAGAAGAGGAGAAGAAAGAAGAAAGAAGAGGAGAAGAAAGAAGAGGAGAAGAAAGAAGAGGAGAAGAGAGAAGAGAGAAGAGGAGAAGAGAGAAGAGAGAAGAGAGAAGAGAGAAGAGAGAAGAGAGAAGAGAGAAGAGAGAAGAAAGAAGAAAGAAGAGGAGAAGAAAGAAGAAAGAAGAGGAGAAGAAAGAAGAAAGAAGAGGAGAAGAAAGAAGAAAGAAGAAGAAAGAAGAAAGAAGAAGAAAGAAGAAAGAAGAAAGAAGAGGAGAAGAAAGAAGAAAGAAGAGGTGAAGAAAGAAGAGGAGAAGAAAGAAGAGAAGAAAGAAGAAGAGAAGAAAGAAGAGAAGAAAGAAGAAGAGGAGGAGAAGAAAGAAGAAGAGGAGGAGAAGAAAGAAAGAAGAGGAGAAGAAAGAAGAAGAAAGAAGAGAAGAAAGGAAGAGAAGAAAGAAGGAGAAGAAAGAAGACTGAAAATGATTTTTATTTTTTTTTCAAAAAAAAGACTTTTGTTTGTTACAAAACTTTGTAAAAAGCCAAGTTTTCTCCTTCACTGATGGACACTTATATGCAGCACAGAGAGTGCCATCCCTAATAGTCACTGATTGGCATCCCTGGTGGTCTCCAGTGAACATCCTTGATGGGTCTGCACTGATAATCAATGCACCGATTATAAGTGCAGACCCCCCCACCCCCATCTGGAGAACCGCTGATCAGCTCTCCTCTACTCGCGACTGGCAGGCACGAGCAGAAGAAAAGCCAAATTTAAAAAAAAAAAAAAAAAAAAAAAAAAAAAAAATTGCACTTCCCAGTTACCATGTGATTAGCTATGGCACAGCACATCATAGGCTCTTTACCTAGATCGGAGATGCGGTATGTCAGACTGACACCACTGATCACCGCGCTACGTGCCCCCCACTAGTGGCTTATCCTGGTGGATGTCATATGACGCCCAGTCAGGGTAACTTAACCACTTTGCGCACATCATTTTGCTATATGGCGGGCGGGAAGTGGTTAATTTAAACATTTAGAAATCACTTTAACCACTTACTGACCGCACCATGGCAGATTTACTGCTACAGAGCATTATCGGTCCATTGCCAGCTGAGACCATCTCCAGCTCAGTGCCTGCTACAGTGTGTTCGGGCAGCGCTGGCAGGGGAGCGGGTCTGGTGGAGGCGGTGCCTAAGCGTGTGTTGAGTGATGTCATGATGCAAGGGAGCCGAGCAGAGTGGCTGGAGCCTCGTGTGCGGGGTCCGCGGGACGGGAGCAGAGCGAGCCAGGAGTGGGACTGTCAGTGCTGTTTGGACTGAAGGGACCACCTGGCATGGAGAGAGACTGTCACTGACTCAGGAGGGGGCGTGTCGGTGATCTTTGCTGCTGCACACTGCTGTCAGTGTCACTGTGAGAGTCAATTTCATGTATGTGGGGGCCGCCCATTCAAAAGTCCTGTCCCTGAGCTACTTACTATATTCAAAATAAATTAATATTTTTTTTGCCTTAATATCTTCTTCACATAATAATGCTAATTGCATTTTGTACGGGTTTGTAGCCTAGGTACTGAATATTGCACTAAAAACTTTTGTAACTTTTGGAAATTTCAGTAAAAACATAGCGGTGCCAGTAAATTTCAATATGGTAGGTTGGCAAACAAAGCTAATGTCTCACTCACCCACATACATACCCGGTTTCCCTGAAAATAAGACCTAGCGTGATTGTCGGCGATGGCTGAAATATAAGACCTACCCCCCAAATATGCCCTTGTAGGTCTTATTTTCAGGGAAACAGGGTAGGGCTTATTTGGGGGGTAAGGCTTATTTTGCAGTCATCACTAACAATCACGCTAGGTCTTATTTTTGGGGAAACAGGGTAGCTAGCCCATAATTGTAGCCCAAAACAATGAAAATAGTACAAAATGCCCACCAAACCTGTGTCAGTGGGATCAACAGGTGAAGACACTGGTACAAGACAGCCGCAAAGAGTAAAAACGCATCTGAGGAGTTCTCTACAGGTGGAGAACAAGCCATCTATTACCCATTACATTCACATTTATGCAACAGGGAGTCGGTGTCTGTGTGCAGACGGCCATTTTGTTGTAGCCCATAACTGTAACACAACTTGCGAACCTTGAATAATATTGGTGAAATTGTGGTCAAAATTTTCAATCTGACCGATCGTTGTTTTTCGGTCTGCTGGTATTACCTTTGTATATCAGAATTCCTATACTGACCCATTTAATTCCTAAGCATTCATGGTCTTTACTTTTACTTTGCATTATTTCAAAGCCAATTCCAGTATGACAGGAGGAATTTTGAACTTGGAAACAGCAATACAAACAAATGACAAGAACTGAGGATAAGATTTCACTTATCTCGCGTTTACTTTTGTTGATAACGTTCATAAAACGTTCATAATGCTTTTAAGCTCCCATCATCCAAATGAACCTCTTCATACCTGATGTTCATCCAGTTTACTGCACCATACAAGTGTGCAAAGGTTCATCTAAGGACCAGGGGGAGAAAATTACACAGGAAACCTGTTTATCTTGGCCCTTAACCATTTCAGCTCCGGAAGGACCAGGCCATTTTTTGGCGATACGGCACTGCGTTACTTTTACTGATAATTGCGCGGACGTGCGACGTTGTACCCAAATAAAATGAATGTCCTTTTTTCCCACAAATAGAGCTTTCTTTTGGTGGCATTTGATCATCTCTGCGTTTTTTTACCATATATACGCGAGTATAAGCCGAGTTTTTCAGCATTTTTTTTTGTGCTGAAAATGCCCCCCTCGGCTTATACTCGAGTCTAGCACTTTTCTGCAGCAGAGAATTACATTTTCTGAACTGACTTTGGGGCCCCGTATCTCTGGGCCACTTGGTGCTAGGAACCACAGCTTTGGATATGTTATAGCGCTAGTTCCACTGGGTTTGCACACTAAATGTGGGGTTCCTAGCACCAAGTGGCCCAGAGATAGGGGGCCCCAAAATCATTCAACTGTGTCCATCTGCAGCAATGTCATTTCGGGATCCTTTGGGTTCAGAGACCCCAAATTTTGGCTGCAGCTAGGGGGGGCATCTAGGAACCCTTAACTACCGAGTTTGAAGTTCGGGGGACCTATGGCTGCAAATGGGCACAGTGAGGCTGCAAATGGGCATTGTTGACCCTCTTTTCCACTTACAGTAGTTGCGCATTTCTCACCCTTGTCTTATACTCGAGTCAATACTTTTTCCCAGTTTGTTGTGGTAAAATTAGGTGCCTCGGCTTATATATTCGGGTCGGCTTATACTAGAGTATATATGGTAATTTTTTGCACAAAAAAAAAATAAAAAAAAAATATATAGAATCAATTTAGGCCAATTTGTATTCTTCTACATATTTTTATATTATAATATAAATAAATAAAAATCCCACTTGATTTGTTTGCGCAAAAGTTATAGCGTTTACAAACTATGGGATAGATTTATGGACTTAACCAGTTCCCGACACGATGTACGTCGGCAGAATGGCACGGCTGGGCAAATGGGCGTACCTGTACGTCCATTTGAATTCCCCGCCGTGCCATTGCGTGCGCGCCGGCCGGGAGCTCCGTGAGTCGGTCGCGGGGCCCGCGGACTATCGCCGCAGGGATACCCGCGATCAGCTCATGGAGAGGACGAACGGGGAGAAGCTGATGAAAACAGCATCTCCCCGTTCTCCCTAGTGACAGTGTCACTAATCACAGCTCCCCGTCATCGGGAGCTGTGATCAGAGTAATGACACTGCTAGCCCATCCCCATTTTTAATCGCACTGATCGCTGTATAAACGACAATGGTCCCAAAAATGTGTCAAAAATGTCCGCTAAAACGTCGCAGTCACAAAAAAAAAAAAAAAAAAAAAAAAAAAAAAAAAAAAAAAAAAACCACACACCCCACACACACACACACACACACACCTGTGCTATTGCTTAGCAGAAGCACAAAATGTCAATTGTCCTCCTTCACAGAACGGCAGTCTGCCTTGTTTACATAGGCAGACCACCGTTCTGCCCCTCCTGTGAACTATCGCGGGGGCCGGCAGCCATCGCGGCCACCGGACCTGATGATTGGCTCTTGCTGTGTCTAATCACAGCGGGAGTTGGTCTCCGGCAGAGCTGCATACCTGGTGCACAAAATCAAGAACAGGTACGCGATTTCACGCAGTCGGGCCGCAGTATACATGTGGTATGTGGTCCGGAAGTGGTTAAAGCCCAACTACTTAATGTACATGTAAATAGTGTTTGTTTGGGCCAAGCTGGCTCAACCCATTTTCCTGAGCCAACAGGTGAACATGGTGGGCACGCTGTATAAACTGTATGTAGCTAAGGCTACATAGTGTACAGGGCTGTGATCCTGGCAGTGGGATGAGAACTTCCCGTCCAGTTCCCGGAACAAAATGGAGTTGGACGGAGCCCTGCTCAGTCATTCACAGGAAGCTTTGTATTCCATCAAAGAATGCAAAGCTCCCTCTGATTGACTGAGGTGGAGATAGTGACGTCATCCACCCACCTCAGCCAAACAGAGGGAGCTTTCCATTAAATTTACAGAATACAAAGCTTCCAGTGAATGGCTGAGCAGTGCTCAGTCCGACTAATTTTGTTCTGGAAACAGGACAGGAAGTTCTCATCCCACTGCCATGTAGCGGAGGCTACATACATTTATTACCGTGCGCCAGGCAAGCCCACCTGTTAATGCAGTAAGCAGTTTGTTTGGGACGGCTTGGCAAAAACTACCATTTAAAAAAAAAAAAAAAAAAAAAAAAGGGCCATAAAATGTGGCGTTAAAGCCCAACGAGGACAATGGCTTACACAATTACTTTATATAACTAGGCATATAACAAATATGCTACCTACACAAAAAACAAAACAAAAAACATACACACGTACCATCTAAAAACCACAAACAGCATTCAGGAATATACAGCAGTGACCAAAAATCTTGGCACCTCTGCATTTGTCAGATAATGCACCACTTCACCCAGAAAATTGTTACAATTACAAAGGTCTAGGCATTCTCATGTTTATTTCTTTTGTTTGTATTGGTGTGACAAAAAACGTGGAGAGACAAAAAGCCAAATCTGACACATTCCTCACAAAATTATTGGCACCTTCTCAATCGTAAGAAATAATTTGTAATGAAACTCACCTGTATCAATTAACAGGTGCTGACAATATAGAAATCACACCGGCAACCAGTTAAAAAAAAAAAAAAAAATGGTACAAAATTGACTCAACCTTTCTGTTGTGAGTTTTTCGTGCCACACAGAGCATGGAGAAAAAGAAAGGAGCAGCAACAAACTGAGGAGTAGAGAACAAAAATTGTGGAAAATCATGGACAATCTGAAGGTTAAAAAAGTCCATCTCCAGATATCTTCATGTTCCTGTGCTCACCATTGTCAAGAAGTTTACAGCCCATGGCACTGTACCTATAATCTCCCTTGGACGTGGATGAAAGAGAAAAAAAAGACCAAAGATTGCAACAAAGTATTGTTTCGAATAGTGGATAAAGAACCTCGGTCAACTTCCAGACAAATTCAAGCTGATGGTACAACTGTCAGCTTGCACTATATGTTGCCATCTGAATGAAGAGGGGACGCTATGGCTGGAGACCCAGGAGGACCCCGCTGCTGACAAACATAAAAAAGGACAAATTAGATTTTTCCAAAACTTAACGGAGGAAGTCCTAAAGCCCATCATTTTACTGTTTTCAGAAAAAGAAACAAGGCATTTAAAGAATACGGTCCCTACAGTCACACATGGTGGAGGTTCACTGATGTTGCTTTGCTGCTTCAGGCACTGGGATGTCTTGACCCGATTTATGCCATAATGAACTCTGAAGACTACCAAAGAATTCTGGGGTGCAATGTAGGGCCCAATGTCAGAAAGTTGGGTTTGCAGAAGAAGAAATTAGGTCTTTAAAGAATAAAGATCCTACAGTCACATGGTGGAGGTTCACTGATGTTTTGGGGGTTGCTTTGCTGCTTCAGGCACAGGATGGCAACATGAAATCTTAAGGCTACCAAAGAATTCTGGGGTGCAATGTAGGGCCCAATGTCAGAAAGTTGGGTCTCCGTCAGAGCTCATGGGTCTTACAGCAGGACAACAACCCAAAGCACGCATCAAAAAGCGCCCAGAAATAGTTTAAGACGAAAGCGTTGGAGAGTACTAAACTGGCCAGCAATGAGTCTGGATCTAAATTTCATTGAGCACCTGTGGGGGGGGGGGGGGGGGGATCTCAAAACAGGAGTTGGGAAAAGGAACCCTTCCAATCAGAGAACTGGAGCAGTTGGCGAAAGAAGAGCGGTCCACAATTCCAGTAGAGATGTACAAGAAACTCATTAATGGTTACAGGAAGACATTGATTTCAGTTTTGTCCACAATATTTTGTGCTACCAAATATTACATTTTGAGGGTGCTAATAATTTTGTCTAGTCCATGTATGGAGTTTTGCGTGGAATGTGTTTGCATTGGTAGGACACAAAAAGCCAAATCTAACAAAAGAACAACAATTTTCTGGGCCAAGTGGTGCAATATCTGACAAAAACGCAGGTAGGGGTGCCAAAATTTTTGGCCATGACTGAACCTAAAGACACGAAAATCCATTAGGAGAAAATTTTTATATGGATAGAATTACGAAAGATATATTTTTTTTATCCAGAAAACAAAAAAAAAAAAAAAAAATGGCCCATGGTACCTTGGCGTCAATTTGACTCCTAGTTATTCATTCATTTTTACCACCAATTACTATCCCTTGCTATGATCACTTACGTCCCCTGCAATCCTGAAGGTTCCCCTCTTTGTCCTGGATAAGCCACATCTACGCGGTCAAGATGACCATCGTTCCCAAAGTCCTTTATTATTTTCCCTACTTTACAGACTGCGAGGAGGCCTAAGGATTCCCAGATCTCCCGATTAACCCTGCTCCATGCTACCTCATATCCCGTTGTGGGGGCTCCTCGAACTCCAACAGCGCCCCTATTCCCCTTTCGGCTCCACTGTGGTTACCTCACAAGCTGCGCCCCCCCTTGCTCGGCCCGCTTATGTGTCATAGCCTTAAACTTTGGGATGCTGTTCGCTACTCGTGTAACCTCATCTTCCCCTTTCTACCACTCCTCCCTATTTTTAATAACCCCTTGTTTCTTCCGGGCTATGATCAACTGAGCTCCTTCTCTTTGTGGTCTACCCATGGTTTCACAGAGGGCCAACATTTTCTCTCATCTCGTATTCTTCCCTCCTGGTCTTCCTTCCAGGACACCCATGAGGCGCCCTCGTCGGAATTCTATCACTACGCTCATCTAAGCCACTGGGTCTCTTCATTGAGACCCAACTCCGTTTATCCTTTCCAAAAAACATTTTTCGAACGCCTTTGCCTGCATTTCCCTGGTGTCACAGGAGCAATCTCGAAAATCTCTTTTCTAAACGCTATAGATTTGCCGGGGGCCGTGTCTTACAAGTTGTGGTGGGAACAGGAGCTCTATCGAAACCGGAGGACTGGAACAAGACTGGGTCCTCTGTGGCTAAATGCTCCCTCAACACGGCTACATTAGAAGCTGAATACAAAGCCCTTCTACGGTGGTACTAGGTCCCGGACCAGATAGCGAGCATGAACCCATCCTATAATGACCGATGTTTTAGAGGGTGTGGCCAATGGGGCGATGTACACATTTGGTGGACCTTTCCTCATCTCATAGGGTTTTGGTCCAGGGTGTTTGGACTCTTACATTCCTCATTTCATCTACCCATACATAGAGATGCTAAATTTGCCTTGTTACACTGCCCGATTCAGGGCTTGTTTTCTTACCAACAGAAACTGGCAACTTGTTTATTGCGTGCGGCCAAACAGGTTATAGCCAGAGCTTGGAAGAGGTTCGCTGTTCCGTTTGCTATGGTAAAGAGCACTCTAACTGATCATGATCAATGAGAAAATTTTGAGCATTTTAAATGACTCTCACTCTAAATTTCTTAAAGTATGGTCACCTTGGTGGACCTATGCTCTTCCCACTTTGCACCCCGAGCAGTCTGGGCCTCTCCTGAGAACAGCTTTGTCACATTTCCCCCCCGGCAGAACCCCCCCCCCCCCCTTTTCCTCTTTTCTCTGGTCTGTACCTTCCTGGTCTCTGGTCTCGCTCTTCCTTTTGCAAGTGAGACCATACCTATGGCCGCACTTGGTCTTTTTTGTTCTAGGGTGGCCCTGGCTCCTTGGATTTGGGCCTCAACTCTTATTGGCTAGCGACCACCGTTGCTATATTGCAAATCCCCTTTTTTCTAAGTACCTCTCGAACGAAAGATCACCTTGACTTGTGACGGGGTATTCACTGGACCAGTATACGCATTTTCCTCCACTGTGATCCAGTGCACCTGCATCTTGGGGCTCTAGCTAGTCGGTCCTTATGCTCTGGTGCTTTATACGAACCTATGGGGTGCCCCAAAAGGTCGCCCACTTGACAGCCAATACCTATTAAAGTTATTTGATTGTTATGCTCACTGAACTACGCCCCTGCGTATGTGAATGTTTGTCAAGATATTATACTTATTGCAATAAAAAAAATATTGTACCAGAAAATGGTCCATGGAGATCACAGCACCATTAAAATTCCTTTTTCTGCACATTAGCTAGTAAATTAGAACCATTGCCCTTAAAGGCCGTTTCACATTTGCACGAAAACTGCGCGTTAGCTGCACTTTTACATAGACTTCCCAGGAGGTCCTGTGGATTTGGTGCTGTTTCAGAAAGCGCACCAAAACTCCTGCATGCATCTCCTGCTTTTTGAAACCGCACCAAAGCTGCAGGACCTCCTGAGAAGTGCATGGGAAAGCACAAGTAACTCGTACGAATAACGTAGGTTAGCTGCACTTTGCCCAAACTGCAGGGGGACCAGCCCAGGGGCAGTGTGAAGCCAACCTTTATGTGAACTCCAGGTATGATTTGTATTGCATAGTTACATTGGTCCAGCTTGGCACAACTTAAAGTGGAGTTCCACCCACTTTTACAACTCTTCAGCATCCCTCACTAAAACTGTGCACTGTAAACGAATTGGATATTAAAAAAAAAAATTTCTCAGCACCTACTGTATATCTGCTGTATTCATTTTTCACTTCCTCCTCCCTGGCCGTGGCCCATTGCATCATTTCCTGTTTGCAATGCCTTCTGGGAAGGGGCGGCAACTTCCTCTGACACTGCCGTTGCTATGGAAACCTGACCTAAAACCTATTACACTGCTTGTGCTGCACTGAGCATGTGCGAGATCTGCAAGGATGAGATCCAGGAAGAAATACAGTCTGGCTTCAGATGCCCACACTTAAGATGGCCACGGCCTGCTGTAAGTTTATAAAACAAGCTACTGGTATAAACTAACAAAACAAACCTTAGTTTACAGACTAACTTTACTAGAATACATTAAGCTTGTGTATTATAGGGGTATTTTTATTTAAAAAGTATAATTTCGGCCGGACCACCACTTTAAGAATGTATATCTCATACCTGAGGACCATTGGGGAAGCGGACAATCTCTGTAGTAGTTGGCACTACTACAGTGATCACTGCAGTCTTCTGGGTCCTGTGCCAAGTGGCTGCCCCCATTCACAGAACACCTTGTAATTTTTTTGCGATGAATACAAGGTGTTCCCTAATTGGATGAAGGTGAGAGGAGGAGCTGTGATGTCACAATCTCCACCTCACCCAATCAGAGTATGCCTTGTATTCACTGAAACAAATACAAGGTGTTCTGTGAATGGCAGCAGTGTGCAGTGGGGCAGCCACTCAGCACAGGATTCGAAAGGTCGCAGCAATTACCGTAGCAGCGCCAACTACTACAGTGATTGTCAGCTTCCCTGGCGACCCCTCGGGTGCGAGATGTACATACTTACATTAGTCCCGGATAATATGCATTTAAGACCATATCTGCAGTTCAGATTTAACATCAAATGTCCTATACTACACTAAAATAACTATATGGCAGTACATGGATGATTTTTGTGGTTGATTGCATTACCCGATTCTCCATTATGGACCTGGATTTCCAGGGCTCTAAGAACAGACAGACAGGTGGCTCCCAGGATGACTAGGTCAGGACCACGCTCTGATCCATCATTAACACCTCCAAAGCTGCTTGATCTGTCACTAACAGGGACCTGCAGGAGCCAACCCTCCTGCACAGCACCCAGCAGTGTCCCAGCCAGGGCAGCCATGTCCTCGTCCAACATTGCATCTTGCTGGTTTGACAGAATGCGGTGAGAAGGCAGGAAATCCTCCCCAGCTTTACAGAGCAGACATCTTTTTAGCACCAGTATAACCTGTTTCTTCATAAAGTATGGAACAGGAGAGGAGATGATGTTCAAAGTCTGAGGCAGGAAGGCCGACAGAACTTTTTTGCAGAGGGAGACATTTAATTTCAGTTGTGTTCTTAAGGCAACCAAGGTTTCTATAAAATCCAGCAGGCGGGAGAGGTGGCCGCTGGGCTCTTCAACTAGTGCAAGTGGCCGGCACAGGGGGTTTGACAGGAAAGTGATGACGGTAGAAAAGTGTCGTTCAAAGACATTCTCAAGAGGAACCAAGATCATCAGTAGACGGTCTGGAAAACATAAGAGTACGTATTACTATTCCGAAATAAATATTATAATATGTATATATAATCCTGTGGTCCACAGGAGGGTACTTATTCTCTCTCTCTCTCTCTCTCCTAGTGGTGCCCATAAAATTATAAAGCTCCACACTTCCAATCAAGAAATGGTCTACTCATTGTCACCTCCACACCCTTCTATTGGGCAGAAAAGCCAACCCAAAATAGAAAGATACTCTCATTGCAAAAGGAGCCAGCAAGGTGGGCAATTGTTAATGCCAAAGGTGAGTGGGTCTTACGCCCAAAGTGAAGGCCTCTAGTAAAGAAAAAAAAAAAAATATATATAATCTGATGGGACACAGACAGTGATATCTAGTGGTGCTGGGTTCACTTTAAGCTTAGGTTCACACTGAAGGCATTCAGCTGAACTCCCACGATTTCAAACCCGCATTTCAGGCAGACTTGGGGATTGATTTCAGAGACATCTGTGCGGGTTAATGCACAGGATGTCTATTGAAATCGCCAAAAGTATTGCAGGAACTTTTGGGAATTGGTGCGGTACTGCAAAGTCAGCATTGCACCGATTCGGACAGTGCCGTTGTCAGAAATAGGCAGCAGGTTGACATGTCAAAATGGCCCGATGTGAACGTGGGCTAAAAAGGAGGTCATCTTTTAAAAAAAAAAATAAATATACATTTTTTTTTTTTTCCCCTGCAAAAAGAACCACCAACAACAACCACAACAACACACTTTTTATTTATTTTTTTACTTGTAGTCTGGAAAGCATTGCACCTGCAATTATCAGATCGCAGATGCCATGTAGGACTCCTGCTGAAGTCAGTGTATCCGTTTGCTCCTACCTTGCACGGGCAGGCAGATACACCGACAGGAAGAGAATGAACTACCAGAGAGCTTAATAGGCGCCATGATAGTTCATTGAAACTGCAAGCAGATAGCCGCAAAGGCTGCTGTTACTTGTAGTTCGCCATTCACAGAACTCTAAATGAATGATGCGGTCAGGCAGGCGTGGCCCAACATGGCAGTTTCTTTTTTTTTTTTAACTAGTGACAGCAAGCGGGGGGACAAGATCCCCCACTTGCTGTCACTACAGGCAGCAGCTGCAGGAGTGTAAACATATTACATGTTCCACCTTCAGAACGGATGTAACATGTTCCCAAAGGTGAACTTATCCTTTAAAAGTAAACAGGTAAGGGAGAAAATTACCAGACTAGGAAGGTTTTCACATGTATATAAAAAAAGGACAGAATGCTTTTGATACCAGTAATGGAAAAAGAAAAATTTCAGTGTATGTATAGCCACAACTTTTTTGTTGATAGAGTATGATAAGGAGACTGAAATAAGGAAATTCCCATCTCAGAGAGACATCACCTCATTCTCTGTCTAGGTGACAACGGTCACTAGGACAAATAGTGATGTGAATCTCCCCAGCAATAACATGGCAGAGGGTCTAAACACTTCCCCCAATCTACCAAGCAAAAAAAAACAAAGAAGGTGGGGGGGGGGGGGGGGGGGAGATAAGGGAAGGACAGGTTTGCATTTACATAAATCACTGATATTAGCAAACATCTACATGTAATTCCTCTTACCTGCCTTCTGTAGCTTTTCATCTGTCAGGAATCCTTTACAAACATATACCAGAGATGTCAGGCATGGGATGAATGTTTGTGATCCAGGATCCTGGCAAAGAGTATACAGACAGAACTGCAGCCAGTGGGCATTTACCTCATTCTAGAACGAGACATGTACACAAAAAAACATGTGCTTAATATTTACAATGCTTACAGTGGTTGTCAAGTCTAAAAAAGGTCATTTCACCTTAAAGCATTCTCTGCAAGGGAAAAAAAAAAAAAAAAAAAAAAATCCATGTTTTGCTTCTCACCCTCCCCCAACCCCCCCCCCCCCTAACAGTCCCCCCTAAATATTACTACCTACCTGGGCCTGATCTCGGTCCGCCGTTGTACCAGAGAGCAGCGGAGATGCTGCTCACTCTTTTCACTGGCTCAGAGAAAACAGCAGGAGCCATTTGCTCCTCCTGCTGTCAGAGCCTGTTAGGAGAGAGTGAAGGGGGGGTGGCTATAGACACAAGCAGCATGGCCTGGGGATTGAGCCTGCAGGTGTGCCACACCTGAGAAGTGGCTTCATGTGGTAGCACACCGAGACTAGGAGGAGCCAGGAGCACTGACGGGGGACCCCAGAAGAGAAGGATTGGGGCTGCTCTATGCAAAACCATTACACAGAGCAGGTAAGAATAACAGGTTTGTTATTTAACCACTTGCTTACCGATACCCCCTTCGTGACCAGGCCAATTTCCAGCTTTCAGTGCTGTCGCACTTTGGAGCGGCGATCATGCAACACTAACCATATGACATTTTTATATTTTTTTTTTTGGGACAAATAGAGCTTTTTTTTTTTTTTTCCCCAACAAAGTTTTTTATTGTGAATCAGATTGCATACAAGTCATATTATTTGCACATACTTATACATGTATACATTGCAAGGTAATTGTACGTAAAATAAAGATGGTTACATACATGAGTGGTCTGTTGTGCGTTTCTTCTGACGTTCTCTATTAATATTATCATTTAATGTAGGATATGATTATAATACTTTCATTGAGGAGAGGTATTTCTCTGGTGTAAAAGAAATTTACAGTGATCATGAGCAAGTTTCCGAGTCCTGTAGCCATCGATCCCATATTCTATCGTATTTGTCCGGGCACCCTCTATTGATGTATATCACCCGTTTATACGGGAGTGTCCCATTTACCTCTCCTTTCCATTCTTTAGTCTCGGGTGGTAAGGGACGCATCCACTTCCTAGCTATTATCTTTCTACATGAGAAGAGGGTCTCCTGTAGAAATACCTTGGTGTATTTTTCCAGTGGGTTCGGGAATACACCTAACAGGCATTGTTTGGGGTCCAGTGTCACAGGTGAGCCCATGTTGTCATGAAGGAAGGTCACTATCTGTTTCCATAGGCCCTGTATCTGTGGGCATGACCAGAGGAGATGGTAGAATGAACACTCTGAGGACTTACACATTGGACACAAAGTTGAGTAGTTGTGTTTGTATCTGGCTACCCTATGCGGGGTTAGGTATGTACGGTGTATTATATGTATATATATATATATATATATATATATATATATATATATATATATATATATATATATATATATATATATATATATATATATATATATATATATATATATATATATGTGTGTCAACCTGTCTGACAGTTTGGGAGATACTTCTTTACACGTGTCCAATGCTTCTTCCCATTCCTCATCTTCTAGGTTACCCAGATCCCTTTCCCAGCGGGATTTGAGACCGTATGCTATTTTTGTGGCTATTGGGATAGTGAGCATGTTGTAGAAACAGGAGATTAATTTTTTTGGGTCTGTATCTTTTATGATTGCTATTAGAGGATTGGGAGCTGACTGTAATGGGAGTTGTGGAAATTGTGCCTGCATTGCGTGTCTCAATTGGAGGAATCTGAATACCATATTGCTGGTCAGATGGAATTCCTCTTTAAGGGTGTCAAAACTTTTAAGGGTTCCGTTTGACCAGACATGGTGTAAGTAGAGTATACCCCTCTCCATCCAAGGTCCCGGGTCATGGATGCTGTGGAGCTCTGGTAAGTCTCTGTTACACCATAAGGGAGTGAAGTCGTTATGTCTGGGTATATTGAGTTTGTTGTTTGCGAGTTCCCAGATGCGTCTGTACTGGTACATCAGGGATGTTCTGTGTGTGTTACCTTCATTGGTCCTAGTGCCCATGGTGATAGCATATATGGAATCTGAGGTTCCTTGGGCCCATTGTGGGCAAAGTAGCTTCCGGAATCTTTCACTGTCCACCTTATCTATATGGTAAACCCTCACTAGACCCCACCTGTTTGAATAACTTAAGATCTATCTCCCTTCTCCCGTTTGCCTCCAAGCTCATCGAACGCCTTGTTCATGACCAAATGAGTCGCTACCTCACGGACAACAACCTTCTCGACCCCCTACAGTCTGGCTTCCGCCTACAACATTCGACTGAAACTGCCCTACTAAAAATCACCAATGACCTAATAACTGCCAAAACCAATGGCCACTACTCCATACTCATACTTTTAGACCTCTCTGCTGCCTTTGACACAGTTGACCACCTGCTGCTCCTCAGCAAATTACACTCCCTTGGCCTCCGTAATTCTGCATTATCCTGGTTCTCCTCCTACCTATCTCAGCGCACTTTCAGCGTCACTTACAACTCCATCTCCTCCGCTCCCCTTCCTCTTTCTGTTGGGGTACCCCAAGGCTCTGTCCTTGGGCCTCTCCTTTTCTCACTCTATACCTCTTCCCTGGGCCAGTTGATCAGCTCCCATGGCTTCCAATACCATCTCTATGCTGATGACACACAAATCTATCTCTCCACTCCCCAACTCACCCCCACTATCTCCTCACGGATCTCAAACTTGCTGATTGACATATCGGTATGGATGTCACACCACTTCCTCAAAATTAATCTTTCTAAAACTGAGCTTGTTATATTTCCTCCTTCACGGTCCCCCTCCTGTGACTTCACCATTAAATATCAACAACACAACCATTGGTCCCTCCACACATGCCAGAGTCCTGGGTGTAATCCTTGACTCTGACCTCTCCTTCAGCCCCCATATCCAATCACTGGCTAAATCCTGCCGCCTTAACCTCTGCAACATCTCCAAAATTCGACCCTTCCTGACTAATGACACTACAAAACAACTTATTCACTCCTTGATTATTTCCCGCCTCGACTATTGCAACTCTCTCCTTAATGGCCTACCCTTAAGCAGGCTATCCCCCCTTCAGTCTATTATGAATGCTGCTGCTAGACTAATACACCTCACTAATCGATCCGTGACTGCTGCTCCTCTCTGCCAATCCCTTCACTGGCTTCCCCTACCCCACCATGTAAAATTCAAAATGCTAACCATAACATACAAGGCCATTCACAACATCGCCCCCATCTACATCACCAACCTCATCTGCAGATATCGCCCAAATCGCCCCCTCCACTCCTCCCAGGACCTCCCGCTCTCTAGCTCCCTTGTTACCTCCTCCCATGCTCGCCTTCAGGACTTCTCCAGAGCCTCTCCCATCCTCTGGAATTCCCTGCCCCAGTATGTCCGATCAGCCCCTACCCTGTCCACCTTTAGGAGATCCTTGAAAACTCATTTATTCAGGGAAGCCTATCCCACACCCACATAACTGTCCCTGAGCCACCCCCATCAAATCATTCTCTGCATCTATTACCTTTTGTACCACCACCCCCTCCCTTTAGAATGTAAGCTCTACGAGCAGGGCCCTCCTGTACCTTTTGTATTGAACTGTACTGTAATTGTGTTGTTCCCCCCCCCCTCTACATTGTAAAGCGCTGAGTAAACTGTTGGCGCTATATAAATCTTGTATAATAATAATAATAATAATAATAATAATAATAATAATAAAGTTGGGAGAGTTGGGACGCAATATAGTAGTGATTAAGGTCTGGGAGTGCTGTACCTCCCATGTCTGTTGGGTTTTTGAGGGTTTGCCATGCAATCTTGTGTCTATTTTTCCCCCCACACAAAGGGTTTGAGAAGGGACTCCATTATTTTAAAGTGTTTTAGAGGTATGTATGTTGGGGCATGCCAGAGTATATATAATATTTTAGGGAGTAGTATCATTTTTATAAGGTTGATGCGGCCCCATACTCCTAAGGGTAGTCTAGTCCACGATTGCGTTTTACAAATAGAGCTTTTTTAGTGGTATTTAATCACCACTGAGTTTTTTTTTTTTTTTTTTTTATTAGTTATAAAATTTTGCAAACATTATATTTTTCTCCTTCACTGATGCACGCTGATGAGGTGGCACCAATGGGCACTGATGGGGCTGCACTGATAATCAAGGCGCTGATGGTCAGTGCCCTCATTATCTGTGTACATGTCCCCTGTCAGAATTGCTGGTTATCGGCTCTCCTCACGCTGTGACAGTGCATGAGGAAAGGACTGCCGATAACCAGCAATTCTGTTTACATTGTGATCAGCCCTTTTCCACTATCTGTGATCCTTCGGACACAGCCAACACAGAGTGTGCCAGATGCACGCAAGAGCTATGGTACCAGGGGGACATCCACGGACGCCCCTCCGGAAAGAGCCGAGCTGTAATGGTCCTTCGGCTATAGCATGGTTAAAATATAAATAAATTGGCGCTTACGATTGCTTTAATTTATTTCAGGTACTTGTATAGCGCCGTCAATTTACGCAGCGCTTTTACATATACTGTATATTGTACATTCACATCAGTCCCTAATCTTAAAAAGGAGTTACAATCTAAGGTCCTGAACACATTCATACAGTGGGGACGGAAAGTATTCAGACCCCCTTAAATTTTTCACTCTTTGTTATATGGCAGCCATTTGCTAAAATCATTTAAGTTCATTTTTTTTCCTCATTAATGTACACACAGCACCCCATATTGTACACACAGCACCCCATATTGTACACACAGCACCCCATATTGACAGAAAAACACAGAATTGTGGACATTTTTGCAGATTTATTAAAAAAGAAAAATTGGAATATCACATGGTTCTAAGTATTCAGACCCTTTGCTCAGTATTTAGTAGAAGCCCCTTTTGATCTAATACAGCCATGAGTCTTTCTGGGAAAGATGCAACAAGTTTTTCACACCTGGATTTGGGGATCCTCTGCCATTCCTCCTTGCAGATCCTCTCCAGTTCTGTCAGGTTGGATGGGAAACGTTGGTGGACGGCCATTTTTTGGTCTCTCCAGAGATGCTCAATTGGGTTTAAGTCAGGGCTCTGGCTGAACCATTCAAGAACGGTCACGGAGTTGTTGTAAAGCCACTCCTTCGTTATTTTAGCTGTGTGCTTAGGGTCATTGTCTTGTTGGAAGGTAAACCTTCGGCCCAGTCTGAGGTCCTGAGCACTCTGGAGAAGGTTTTCGTCCAGGATATCCCTGTACTTGGCTGCATTCATCTTTCCCTCGATTGCAACCAGTCGTCCTGTCCCTGCAGTTGAAAAACACCCCCAACAGCATGATGCTGCCACCACCATGCTTCACTGTTGGGACTGTATTGGACAGGTGATGAGCAGTGCCTGGTTTTCTCCACACATACCGCTTAGAATTAAGGCCAAAAAGTTCTATCTTCGTCTCATCAGACCAGAGAATCTTATTTCTTACCATCTTGGAGCCCTTCAGGTGTTTTTTTTAGCAAACTCCATGCATGCTTTCATGTGTCTTGCACTGAGGAGAGGCTTCCGTCGGGCCACTCTGCCATAAAGCCCCGACTGGTGGAGGGCTGCAGTGATGGTTGACTTTCTACAACTGTCTCCCATCTCCCGACTGCATCTCTGGAGCTCAGCCACAGTGATCTTTGGGTTCTTCTTTACCTCTCTCACTAAGGCTCTTCTCCCCCGATAGCTCAGTTTGGCCAGACGGCCAGCTCTAGGAAGGGTTCAGGTCATCCCAAACGTCTTCCATTTAAGGATTATGGAGGCCACTGTGCTCTTAGGAACCTCAAGTGCAGCAGAAATTGTTTTGTAACCTTGGCCAGATCTGTGCCTTGCCACAATTCTGTCTCTGAGCTCTGCAGGCAGTTCCTTTGACCTCATGATTCTCATTTGCTCTGACATGCACTGTGAGCTGTAAGGTCTTATATAGACAGGTGTGTGGCTTTCTTAATCAAGTCCAATCAGTATAATTAAACACAGCTAGACTCAAATGAAGGTGTAGAACCATCTCAAGGATGATCAGAAGAAATGGACAGCACCTGAGTTAAATATATGAGTGTCACAGCAAAGGGTCTGAATACTTAGGACCATGTGATATTTCAGTTTTTTTTTTTTTAATAAATCTGCAAAAATGTCAACAATTCTGTGTTTTTCTGTCAATATGGGGTGCTGTGTGTACAAAAAATGAACTCAAATTATTTTAGCAAATGGCTGCAATATAACAAAGAGTGAAAAATTTAAGGGGGTCGGAATACTTTCCGTCCCCACTGTACATACACATACTAGGGACAATTTAGACGAGATCCAATTAAACCTACCCCCATGTCTTTGAAGTGTGGGAGGAAACCGGAGTACCCGGAGGAAACCCACTCAGGCACAGGGAGAACATGGAAACTCCAGGCAGGTGGTGTCGTGGTTGGGATTCGAACCAGCGACCCTTTTTACTGCTACAAGTGCTACCCACTACACCATGGGCATAGTTTTAAACCTCGGAAATGAGAAAAAAATGCTTCATACTACTAGAGAGAATATCAAATACAGACAAAAAGGATAAATATAAAAAACATCACTGTACAGGTAAAGAGTACATGTCAGAGAGCTGATTAGATACCTGATATTTTAGTTGATATAGCACCAAAAAAGAGAGGCACTTGGAGGAGATATGTGACAGCACCTTATCAGAAGTATTTGATAGTTTGACCTGTACAGAAAATTAAGAAATATTATTAAAAACACAAAAAATACTGTAATATAAATTAGCTCATATGTAAAACAGGCAAAATAAAAAAAATAAAAAAAACTGGTCAGGAGGACCACAAAACAATTCATGGATACATCCCCCTTGTAGATGCCAAAAACAAACATTTTACTTCTTCTATTCAACTTTCACTCTGTCCCTTTGCACAGTGTTAATTTGGACTTCAAAATTTCGATTTAGTTTTAATCCTAGTCTTGACTAAAACCAATTCAGATGACTAAAATTGCATTTTAGTTATATTTTAGTCAACTAAAATCTAATGGGTTCAGGAAAATTGTAATGGATTATTTAAAAATTTCTCTAGACTTTCCAAACTCATTATATACTCCTGGAGCAAAAAGCTATTAGTTTTTACTTATGGTATGAGGGATTGAAAACAAAGTTTCATAAACAAAAATATTGCTTTTTGACAAACAGCAGTGCAACTTTAACCACTTCCGGACCGCCTTCTGCACATTTACTGCGGCAAGGTGGCCCGGCTGCTCAAAACGACGTGGCTGTACGTCACTTCGTGCAGTAGTGCCTGGGGACGCGTGGGCCGATTGGACAGAGGGGGAGCCAATCCATGGGTCCGGTGGACGTGATGTCTGCTGACCACCTGCAATCGTTCCCCAGAGAGGCAGAACATCGATCTGCCCATGTAAACAAGGCAGAGCACTGTTCTGACAAGGGAGGACACAGATCTTCTGTTCCTGCTAAGCAGGAACACGGATCTCTGTCTTCACCCAGTCAGACCATCCCCCACACAGTTAGCAAGCACCCCCTAGGGCAGTGATGGTGAACCTTGGCACCCCAGATGTTTTGGAACTACATTTCCCATGATGCTCCACTACACTGCAGAGTGCATGAGCATCATGGGAAATTTAGTTCCAAAACACCAGGGGTGCCAAGGTTCGCCATCACTGCCCTAGGGACACACACCTAACCTTTTGATCGCCCCTGGTGTTAACCCCTAACATGACAGTGTCATTAGTACAGAAACAGTGCATATTTTTAGCACTGATCACTGTAGTAGAGTCACTTGCCGCCGAAAAAGTTTCAGTTAGGTGTTCGATTTGTCCACTGAAATGTCGCAGTCCCGGGAAAAAAAAAAAACCCCCACAAAACACACACACCACAACAACACTCAATCACCGTTACTAGCAAAAAAATTTTAAAAATTCCATAAAAATCTCAGTTTGTAGACAATAACTTTTGCGCAAACCAATCAATATACGCTTATTGGGCATTTTTTTAACCAAACATATGTAGCAGAATACATATTGGCCTAAATCGATGGAGATTTGATTTTTTTCCCATTTTTTTTAATGGATATGTATTATAGCAGAAAGTTAGTTTTTTTCTTTTTTCAAAATTGATGCTTTTTTTTGGTTTATAGCGCAAAAAATAAAAACCGCAGGAGGTGATCAACCACCACCAAAAGAAAACAAAAAAACAAAATAAAACACTTTCCCCCCACAAAAAGGACATCAAGTTTTGTTTGGGTACAACATCACAAGACCGCACAATTGTCAGTTAAAGTAACAGTGCCTGGTCATGAAGGGGGGGGGGGGTAAATCTTCCAGGGCTGAAGTGGTTAAAAATACAAAAAAAAAAAAAATGTAATGCCATTGAACATATTACCTGAATATATTACCAAAATTAAATATTAGAAAACATAAATAAATAATATAAGAAGCGCCATTTTTCTTCATTTTTGCCCTTTCAGCAGCTTAGTAACTAAGTAATGTGTGGAAAAAAGGGCGAAAATACTGCGCTAAACCCAAATAAACCGTGAATGAAAAAGCTGCTAACACAAACAAACCAAGTCTAATCAGAAGTGCAAACAAAAAAGCGTAGCGCTAAAAATTAATATATGAGTGAAAACATAAATAAAATACAAAAACCTGTATGCATCCAGAACGTCTCAATCACGAGAGCGGGATGGGTGCAACAAATAGGTAAACAATAAATGTATTATACAACTAAATGGACTCTAAAAAGTTGTGAGGTAATGATAAAGAAAGGCGAAAAAAGTCCACAAGTGAAGTGTAAAGTGTCCAATAGTGGGGAGACTTGCCCCTGTGGATGACTTGTTAGACGAAACACGTCAGACCAGCACCTCCTGCTTCCCACATTGCCATTTTATACTTTTTGTGATCACCTTTTTAATATGGCATTTTACCTTCAATAAACCTATCTTGGTTGACCTACACCATGTGGAGTACCTTTTTCTTTTGTTTTCTCATGCTGGAGCACTGATGACCACCTTCATTTTTGGACTAGTTTGGCGGCCATTAAGCCTTGGAAACCTTCGTTTCAACCATTACCCAACCTCGTGCAGATTGGAGTTTGCAGCCTATAGGAGACCATCCAGTTTGGCATCATCACTGGGGATCTAGTATCCCAAAGCCTTAGACGCACTGCCGTACGGCAAGTGGGTCCAACTGATCCGGAAAGAGTACCCATTCTACTATCTGAAGGTCTTCCCCTGTTTATTAGTGGATTTTTCACTTCGGTTGAAGTATGAGGAAGTCTCCCCATTATTGGACACTTTACACTTCACTTGTGGACTTTTTTCGCCCTTCTTTATCATTACCTCACAACTTTTTAGAGTCCATTTAGTTGTAGAAAACATTTATTGTTTACCTAATTTTTGCACCCATCCCGCTCTCGTGATTGAGACATTCTGGGTGCATACAGGTTTTTGTATATTTATATGTTTTCACTCAATTTTTAGCGCTACACTTCTTGTTTGCGCTAGTAATTAAGCAAGTTTAAAATTTTAATGTGCCATCATTATAGGCTCTGGATGGAATTGTGTTGCCGATTTAGAAAATGACCAGCAAAGTAGTGTTCAATTTAGTTTTAGTTATAGTCTTGACTAAAATGCCATTTTAGCTTTAGTCGTATTTTAGCCGACTAAACTAGTGTTAATTTAGTAGGCGAAAATATTTTACCCAACGTCCCTGCATTTATTAAGGCTCCCGGGTCTTAATCTGTCAATAAATCTGTACAACTGGCACTGTGTTCAACAAGAAAACATGTTGTTATTACCCCATGAAGTGTTTGGAAGTTGCTGTCTTTCTGCTAATGTTACCATCTTTAACGGCTGACCACCTAACTGTAAATGTACGTTATTAGTTGGACGTTAAATACGCGGGTTATGGCTGAAGCTAGATGCTATAGCTCAACTATCTTTTTTTCCCCCCTTAGGCTTTCCAATAAAAGGGATCTCCATTTTTAGTAAATCAACCCTATGGTGTGGAAGCTGAGATCTCCAGGGCTGTAAAGGTAGAAAACGCTTGTCGGTTATACAGTACTGTAATAAAGTGAGGTTACGGCCATTTCTTACTATTATTGCCTCTATTCCAGCTTGTTGCAGCAGATCCAGTAAACGGGCATACTGACATCTGATGTGACGTTTAGTGCACAGATTGTCTGTCTTGATGATTAAAATCTGAATAAGTGAAAGCTTCAGCAAGGTCACATCCCGGGGAACCCAAGGGACGGGTGCATTTTCCCCACACACAGCAAGTTCAGACCCTGAAAAAAAAAAAAAAATAAATTAAAATTTATATATATATATATATATATATATATATATATATATATATATATATATATATATATATATATATATATATATATATATATATATATATATATATATATATATATATATATACACACATATACACACACACACACACACATACAAATACAGTATCTCACAAAAGTGAGTACACCCCTCACATTTTTGTAAATATATATCTTTTCATGTGACAACACTGAAGAAATGACACTTTGCTACAATGTAAAGTAGTGAGTGTACAGCTTGTATAATAGTGTAAATTTGCTGTCCCCTCAAAATAACTCAACACACAGCCATTAATGTCTAAACCTCTGGCGACAAAAGTGAGTACACCCCTAAGTGAAAATGTCCAAAATGGGCCCAACTAGCCATTTTCCCTCCCCGGTGTCATGTGACTCGTTAGTGTTACAAGGTCTCAGGTGTAAATGGGGAGCAGGTGTGTTAAATTTGGTGTTATCGCTCTCACTCTCTCATACTGGTCACTGGAAGTTCAACATGGCACCTCATGGCAAAGAACTCTGAGGATTTTAAAAAAAGAATTGTTGCTCTACATAAAGATGGCCTAGGCTATAAGAAGATTGCCAAGACCCTGAAACTGAGCTGCAGCGCAGTGGCCAAGGCCATACAGCGGTTCAACTGGACAGGTTCCACTCAGAACAGGCCTCATCATGGTCGACCAAAGAAGTTGAGTGCACTTGCTCAGCGTCATATCCAGAGGTTGTCTTTGGAAAATAGACATATGAGTGCTGCCAACATTGCTGCAGAGGTTGAAGGGGTGGGGGGGTGGGGGGGTCAGCCTGTCAGTGCTCAGACCATACGCCGCACACTGCATTAAATTGGTCTGCATGGCTGTCATCCCAGATGCACATAAAAGCCTGCAAACAGTTTTAGTTTTACTAAGTTTTTTACAGGATTACTAGAACCATGTCCTGTGGTCTGATGAGCTCAAGATAAACTTATTTGGTTCAGATGGTGACAAGCGTTTGTGGCGGCAACCAGGTGAGGAGTACAAAGACAAGTGTGTCTTGTCTACAGTCAAGCATGGTGGTGGGAGTGTCATGGTCTGGGGCTGCATGAGTGCTACCGGCACTGGGGAGCTACAGATCATTGAGGGAACCATGAATGCCAACATGTACTGTGACATACTGAAGCAGAGCATGATCCCCTCCCTTCAGAGACTGGGCCGCAGGGCAGTATTCCAACATGATAACCCCAAATGCACCTCCAAGATGACCACTGCCTTGCTAAAGAAGCTGAGGGTAAAAGGTGATGGACTGGCCAAGCACGAGTCCAGACCTAAATCCTATTGAGCATCCTCAAACTGAAGGACGAGGAGCGCAAGGTCTTTAACATCCACCAGCTCTGTGATGTCATCATGGAGGAGGGGAAGAGGACTCCAGTGGCAACCTGTGAAGCTCTGGTGAATTCCATGCCCAAAGAGGGTTAAGGCAGTGCTGGAAAATAATGGTGACCACACAAAATATTGACATTATGGGCCCAATTTGGACATTTTCACTTAGGGGTGTACTCACTTTTGTTGCCAGTGGTTTAGACATTAATGGCTGTGTGTTGAGTTATTTTGAGGGGACAGCAAATTTACACTGTTATACAAGCTGTACACTCACTACTTGAAGAGTTTTGCAGTTTGAGGAATGGCAACTCTTGGATTTGGGTCTGGGGGCTTTCGAGAGTCTTGGAAGGGAAGAAGCCTCTAACCCTGTGTTCACATATCTTACAGGAGACCAGCAGCCTGACTGTCTAATTCAGTGTCCCTTTTCCCTGGACACTCCCATTGGCTGCTGTGGGGGAATTTCTCAGGATGGAGATTTTGGAAGGGGGTGACACCAGGAGCGGCTGCGGACTGACCGTTCGGTGATAGTGAAGCAAAGCGGAAGCAGGAGGCGGCAGTGGCTGTAGCTTCTAATCCTGGAAGTATCTCATAGTTACATAGTTAGTCAGGTTGAAAAAAAAAGACACAAGTCCATCCAGTCCAACCAAAAAAAAAAAAAAACATGTTGGAGTCGCGGGTTGCGATCCTCGCTACACACAGCTGGTAAAAAAAAGGAGCCGGCGGGCTGCAGGAAGGTGGGAGATCAGCGTTTATTTTTTTTTGGGGGGTGGGGGAATAGGAGAACTTCCTGGTGTAGCATGGGGTGGGGGTGTGAGCTCTGCTTTAACCACCCCCTCTCACCTCTAAAAAGGTGGAGATCTAGTAGGAAGAGGTGGGGCCTAAAGAGTAAGTGGGTGGGACAAATTTATACTGGGGTGGGGGGGGGGGGGAGCGCGCGATTTTAGTCTTGCCTAGGGTAGCACAAAACCAAAATACAGCACTGCATACACACAAACAAAAAAGCATTACACACTATACCATTTAACCCAGAATTACCTGAGTCTTTGGCTGGTTCACCCGGGAGGCATGGTGCCAACAGTGCTGCATAAGTATGTAGATCTTCATGTAGGGGGGCAGCTTGCAGCAACTTCTCGTGCAGCTCCCTCAGGTTTGGGATCATATCCTCCATCTCCAACAAACTCTTCACCCACAGAACGTGACCTGAAAATCATCATTGCAAAGACAATATATTTTTCAAACTCAAAAAGAAAGTTACAGTACATTGTACTGATCTGACTTACACTTTAAAGGCTCTATGTTTGTTGTGTGGCTGTTTAAAAGTCCAACCCTGGCCATTTTTTTTTTTTATTTCTACAGACTAGACAGGTTAGATCTTCTGTAAGGTTATCACTCCCTCACTATTACTATCCCAGTGACAACAGCTCTCTTATTTGTTGTCATAGGGACAGGAAGCGAGGTGAAATCTCCTGAACGGGGTCATGGATAGAAATAAAAAAGTCTAAACAGCAGTATTTACTTTACCCAAGTCTATGATCACACTTCCCCGTGTTCTGAGCCCTGCAGGTTAGTAGAATTCTGACACTTCCGGGAGTGTCAGATCGCTGTCCAACACTGCTGGCTCTGCTTGAAGCATGGAAAGTATTTATTGGGCTCTACTGTTAAAAAGGCTTTTCATTAAAAAGCAAGGTTCAGTGACAGGCTCTCTTTAACCACCTGCTGACTGCTGCACTTAGAAAAAAAAGGCCTGTCAGCAAGTGCTTGTTACAAGATATTGGCTGCAGCCACGATCTTGGAACCGTTGTTTACATCAAGCAATCAGTTGTCTTGTACAAAGTGATCCGTGAGGTTCTATAGCCACCCAATCACTTTTACGGTACAGAGAACGGCTCCCCCTCCACAGTAAACAGCCAGGATTCCTTTACACAGAGGGGGATGGAGGAACATCCCGGATCCCTCGGTCACTGTGATGAATGCAGTCGAGAGTGATGTTGATTTAGTCACTTCCATTTTCAGAGTGGTCATCCCCTGGCTGTGAAAGCAAGGGAAGCAGCTGGTCAAGCACGATCTGTGCCTGATCAGCTGCTTTGGGGGGGGGGGGGAGGCATTGGACCCCTGATTTTTACGTAGACAGTACTCGTCACTGGCCAAAGCAATCGCAAAAGGGGCTTGTTGGCAAACGTATGAAAGCAATAAAAAAATTTGAGGCACGGAAGAGGTCACCTATGACAGAAACGCGTAGGGTAGAGCCAAGTGTGGACTGAAAAAAAAAAATAAATAAATAAAAAAAAAAAAAAAAAAAAAGGGTTCATTAGGGAACATGTTTGCGCTATGAGTAGTGTTTGCTTTCATGTGCTCATATGAATACTGCTGATGTGTGGACCATCTCTATAAGGATTCCAGCCATCTTGGGATTGTGTCAAGGGAAGTGTGGTGACCCCAACAGTTTGAATAGGCTCTTTGTGACCTTTTGGTCATTGCCGGCTGGTAAGCTTGTATTTTTACCATTGTGGTAGCGGTTTAAGCACGGATTTCTGAACATTTTCATGGCGGAGAACCAGCTTTGACATGAACTTCAAACAAGGACTTTTTGCACACAGCCTTTTTTTAATGTTAAGTTTTATATGCAATTTAGTTCACGTCATATATGTGTATAGTCACATGCGGGTAAGTATATAGCGTAGCTCAGAGTATTGAATATTATTTACTAAACGTCTGAAGTTTTCCCTAATGAACATCTGAATGATTCAGAGAACTGGGTGAAAGGGTGAGGAAGGGGGAAGGGGAAGGAGGAATGCTACCTATGACCCCAAGAACACCATCCCCACCGTCTAGCATGGAGGTAGTATCCATTTACTCCACACAACCTCATCCTTTATATTTTATCAGTTAGGTATTATATTGCCTTTGTGCACTAAAATTTTTTAGTGCATTTTTTTTCCCCCCGGAGAATTTGTGTTTGATAAATGGCTGAGCAATATGTGTTTTTGGAGCTGAGGGGTTTGTAAGTAAATTTCCTAGCAAAAGGAATTTTTAAATGTTTGTGAAAAATTTCACAATTGCCCTGGACAGCAAGTGTTTACATTGGAACCATTCTAGTTGCAAGCCCTCATTCATCTAACAAATGCTATCCAGTACTCGGCAAGGTCAGAAGATTCACTCAGTTAACCTTAAACTGAGGTCTGTGTAGAACACTGCTAAACAAGAGCACACCTCTATAAAGGGTCAGTAGGGGCACGGTAGATTTGATTGGGCTTCCTGAATCCTGTGCAGTTCACTTTGTATTTAGAGAAGATAGCAGTTTGGCTCAGAGCAACCCATTATATACATTCATTCTCTGTCCTATGCCTGACAGCTGGAATCTGGATCTTATGAGTCTACGAGTAACATTGACACTTCCAGTTTTTATATATCAAGATCAAACAAAAAAAAAAACAAAAAAAAACAAAAAAAAAAACAAAAAAAAAAAAAAAGTATACATACACTATATAAAATCATACATACATAGCCTTGCAAAAGTATTCACCCCCCCTTGGCTTTTTACCTATTTTGTTACAATACAGCCTTTAGTTCAATGTTTTTTAATCTGAATTATATGTGATAGAACAGAACACAATTGTCTAAGTTGGTGAAGCAAAATTAGAAAAATACACATAAAACTATTTTTCAGAAATACAAAAAAACTGATAATTGTCATGTGCGTATATATTCACCCCCTTTGTTATGAAGCCCATAAAAAGCTCTGGTGCAACCAATTACCTTCAGAAGTCACATAATTAGTGAAATGATGTCCACCTGTGTGCAATCTAAGTGTCACATGATCTGTCATTACATAGACACACCTTTTTGAAAGGCCCCAGAGGCTGCAACACCTAAGCAAGAGGCACTACTAACCAAACTCTGCCATGAAGACCAAGGAACTCTCCAAACAAGTAAGGGACAATGTTGTTGAGAAGTACAAGTCAGGGTTAGGTTATAAAAAAAAATATCCAAATCTTTGATGATCCCTAGGAGCACCATCAAATCTATCGTAACCAAATGGAAAGAACATGACAGCAAACCTGCCAAGAGACGGTCGCACACCAAAACTCACGGACCGGGCAAGGAGGGCATTAATCAGAGAGGAGCACAGAGACCTAAGGTAACCCTGGAGGAGCTGCAGAGTTCCACAGCAGAGACTGGAGTATCTGTACATAGGACGACAATAAGCCGTACGCTCCATAGAGTTGGGCTTTATGGCAGAGTGGCCAGAAGAAAGCCATTACTTTCAGCAAAAAACAAAATGTCACGTTTTCAGTTTGTGAAAAGGCATGTGGGAGACTCCCAAAATGTATTGAGGAAGGTGCTCTGGTCTGATGAGACTAAAATTTAATTTTTTGGCCATCAAAGAAAACGCTGTCTGGCGCAAACCCAACACATCACATCACCCAAAGAACACCATCCCCACTGTGAAACATGGTGGTGGCAGCATCATGTTGTGGGGATGTTTTTCAGCAGTCGGGACTGAGAAACTGGTCAGAGTTGAGAGAAAGATGGATGGTGCTAAATACAGGGATATTCTTGAGTAAAACCTGTACCACTCTGTGTGTGATTTGAGGCTAGGACGGAGGGTCACTTTCCAGCAGGACAATGACCCCAAACACACTGCTAAAGCAACACTTGAGTGGTTTAAGGGGAAACATGTAAATGTGTTGGAATGGCCTAGTCAAAGCTCAGACCTCAATCCAATAGAAAATCTGTGGTCAGACTTAAAGATTGCTGTTCACAAGTACAAACCATCCAACTTGAAGGAGCTGGAGCAGTTTTGCAAGGAGGAATGGGCAAAAATCCCAGTGGTAAGATGTGGCAAGATCATAGAGACTTATCCAAAGTGACTTGGAGCTGTGATAGTCGCAAAAGGTGGCTGTACAAAGTATTGACTTTAGGGGGGTGAATAGTTCTGCACATTGACTTTTTCTGTTATTTTGTCCTATTTGTTGTTTGCTTCACAGTAAAAAAGAAAGAACAGCTTCAAAGTTGTGGGCGTGTTCTGTAAATTAAATTATGCAAATCCTCAAACAATCCATGTTAATTCCTGATTGTGAGGCAACAAAACACGAAAAATGTCAAAGGGGTGAATTATATAATTATATATATATATCTTTTTTTTTAATAAAAAGTATTGGGACGCCTGCCTTTACACACACATGAACTTTAATGACATCCCAGTCTTAGTCTGTAGGGTTCAATATTGAGTTGGCCCACCCTTTGCACCTTTGCAGCTATAACAGCTTCAACTCTTCTGGGAAGGCCGTCCACAAGGTTTAGGAGTGTGTCTATGGGAATGTTTGACCATTCTTCCAGAAGCACATTTGTGAGGTCAGGCACTGATGTTGGACGAGAAGGCCTGGCTCACAGTCTCTGCTCTAAATCATCCCAAAACGGTATCGGGTTGAGGTCAGGACTCTGTGCAGGCCAGTCAAGTTCCTCCACCCCAAACACGCTCATCCATGTCTTTATGGACCTTGCTTTGTGCACTGGTGCAACAGTTGAAGCTGTTTGAGAGTTGAAGGGTGGGCCACCTCAATAATGAACCTTACAGACTAAGACTGGGATGCCACTAAAGTTCATGTGTGTGTAATGGCAGGTGTCCCAATACTTATGGTAATATATTGTATTTCACTAACAAAGCTTTTTTTTCAGCAATAAAAAAAAAAAAAAAAAAAAAAAAAAAAGCCTCTTATGTAGCCCTGATGTGTATCTTTACAGATGCATGATACAAGTTTACACAGGAGGTTCTGGTATGCGAAGAAGAAAAAATAAAAAAGAAATACCGGTAAACAACTTTAGCTCTGCTGCGGGTAAGCAGTAGAGCTAAAGATTTTTTTTTTGTTTGTTTGTTTTTAGATGTTAACCATTTGCCTACGGAACACTTTTACCCCCTTCCTGCCCAGGCTAAATTTCAGCTTTCAGCGCTGTCACTTTGAATGACAATTGCGCGGTCATACAACATTTTGAGACAGATGGAACTTTCTTTTGGTGGCATTTAATCACCACTGGTGTTTTTATTATATTTAAATTTTTTTTTTTTTTTTTTTATTTAGCAAAAAAAAAAAATAAATAAATAAAAAAAAAGAAGACCAAAAATTTTGAAAAAAAATTATTTGCTAAATTTTCTTTCTTCACTGGATGGGTGGTTCACCTAGCTATCCCCAGTCACCTTGTCTAGCTTCCCCACCCTCATCTTGTGAACGCTGTGATTTCCCCCCACCTTCTCCTCCAACCTCACTTTTTGCACTTTCCTCCCCCCCCACTCTGGTTATAATAAAAAGACTGGCAACAGAGTGCAAAAGAACTGCAAAGTTTTTTTTTTTTTGTTTTTTTTAAGCTCGCCATAAAACACCTTGCCTTCTTTATTTCTTCACCAGTCTAGAGTTCCACGTACATGAGCTTTGCATCCTTATGTACACAGCATACCACCCGCACCCTTGTTTAACCACTTGACCTCTGGAAGATTTACCCCCCCCCCCCCTCCCTGATCAGACCATTTTTTTGCGATACGGCACTGTGTTATTTTAACTGACAATTGTACGGCCGTGCAACGCTGTACCCAAATACAATTTAGGCCCTTTTTGGCGATATTTGATCACCTCTGCATTTTATTTTTTGCGTTATAAAACAAAAATTATTATATTTTTACTTTCTGCTATAAAATAAGCAATAAAAATAAATACATTCAGTCCAATATGTATTCTGCTAAAAAAAAAAAAAAAAAAAAAAAATCCCAATAAGTGTATACTGATTTGCACAAAAAAAAAAAAATGATAGTGTCTACAAACTAAAAATATTTAATTTTTTTTTTTTTTTTTAATTTAGCAAAAAAAAAAAAAAAAAGACCAAAAATTTTGAAAGAAAAAAAAACAAAAAAAAAAAAAAAAAAAAAAAAACTTGTTTGCTAAAATTTTTCTTCACTGATGGGTGGTTCACCTAGCTATCCCCACATACACATATATATACACACACACACACATACACACACATAATAAATAAACACATACATACATACTTTTATTTTATTTTTATGCTAGTAATGGCAGCGATCGGAGACTTCTAGCAGAACTGCAACATTGAGATTTGTTTGCGCAAAAGTTATAGCGTCTACAGACTATGCAATATTTTTATTTATTATACTAGTAATGACAGCAACTGCGATATTGCAGCGGAAGATCGGACACAGACACTTTTTGGAGACCAGTGACACTAATATAGTGATCAGTGCTAAAAAAAATGCACTGTCACTGTACTAATGACACTGGCTGGGAAGGGGTTAAACTCAAAGGCGATCAAAGGGTTAAATGTGTGCCTAGTCAGTGTTTTTGTACAGTGTGTGGGAAGTGCTTTTACTAAGAGAAGACATGGATCCATACCAGGGTGGATTTGAATCATACATTTTTTAAAGAGCAACTGTCATCTGTCAATCAGTGGCTCCTCCTCTGACCCGCTGTTGACTCACCGACAGTTCCATTCACTTTTAGGCTCGATTCACACCTATGCATGTTGCTTTTGAGCGTTTTTGGAGGGTTTTTTTTCATGCTTGCCACGTTTTTGAGCCGCGATTTTGCGGTTTTTTTTTTTTTTTTTTTTTTACATTTTTTTTTACAGTCTTAAAAAAAATTAGAAAAAAAAAAAAAAAAAAGGCAAAAACGCTGCAAAAACGGTGCACTTGCGTTTTTGATGCTTGTCCATTGAATTCTATTACATGCAAAACGCTGCATTTTGCATGAAAAAAAGTCCCCGACCCTTTCCAAAAATGCAGAGAAACAAAAAAGCATTGATGTTAACATGTTCCATAGGAACCCATGTTAAAAAATTCCCATGCATTTCTGCAAAATGCATCAAAAAACGCGCTAGTGTGAATGGAGCCTAATGGGACGGCTGGTGATGCGGCAGTGACATAAGGTGAGGGACGTGGCGGCAGCAGGTGAGTGGATGTCCGCTAACAGGCACTGCCATGATGGATCTGAAATGACAGGTGCTCTTTAAATGTAAGGACTTATTCTTGCTGGTAGTTAGAATCTTTAATATTTGCAAGCAAAACGAAGGTTTCCCCATTTAGAATAATAATTGGTCAGGTTAGTAAAACAGCGATATCAGAAGCGATTCAATCATACAGTTTGTAGTGTACATAGATTTGCAAAACAATGGGATAAAGGAATATTCCTGAAGGTTTATCTCATGGTTACTGTGAAATTGTGTGAATGCATCAATGCAGTGCATGTTATCTCAGCTTGCAAAACTTGCATTCAATGAGTTTACCAGAAATGGAAATATTGCAGAATATACAGCCTCGTGCTACATAACTAAGCTCCATTTCATGCTGAATAAACTAAATTATTAAGATATCTTAAATAGAAAACTATAGTAGGATTTTTACTCCAAAAGCATTTTATTAAAATAAAATAAATAAAAAAATTGTAATTTATATCCACACCTTTCCTACCGACAGAACGACGATCTGCCTTGTTTACATAGGATACACTGAGAAGGGGGAAAGCGGACATCTTGTTACACCCACCGGAGTTTTGCATTTTACACTTATTTTTAACAGTAAACTGAGTTTATATAGTGAAATACAGTACTTAGAACTCAGTTTGAATGTTTAGATGTTTACATTTTAAAAGCAGCGATCTTCTGTCAGATTAGCAAACCTGTGAGATGAGCAGGCTTGCCACTGCTTTTAAAATTCATCATCCAACCAGTCAGACGGAGCTCTAACTACTGTATTTCACTATATAAACTCACTGTACTGTTAAAAATAAGTGTAAAATGCAAAACTCCAGTGGGTGTAACAAGATGTCCGCTTTCCCCCTTCTCAGTGTATCCTTACTGTGGAGGAGTGCGGGGTGTAGCAAGATGGCGGCGACGGAACGTCACTTGCGTTACACATTCTGACGGGTCGCCGAATCTGACGAAACATTAAATATCCTGACAGGTGTTATGACGCTCCCTTACACCATCCAAAGTGAAAAAAGTTTTGCCTTTAGTTCTACTTTATGAAAAACCCACAGAGTTTTACATTATCAACCATATGAACAATTCAGTAATAAAATGATTAATAATGAATGAAGAGAAAACCAGCCTAATATCAGAGAAGCAGCTAAATGGTATTATTGTTATTATTATTATTAGTTTATATAGCGCCAATAGTTTGCGCATAGCTTTACAACATGAGGGCAGAAAGTACAGTTACAATACAGGATGTAACAAAGTAACAAAAATGTCCTGGTGCCTGTAAACAGCACCATCTTGTGGCCAACAATTAAAATTGCATTTACAGTGAAAATAGCCCCATGAGCAGCCACTTCCATACCGAGCCAAATTTTGGCACTCCTCTCCTACATGTAAAAATCTTTTTTTTTTTTGGCTAGAAAATTGCTCAGAACTCACAAAGATTATATATGTATTTTTTTTTTTTTTTTAGCAGAGACCCTAGGGAATAAAATGGCGGTTGTTGCGACATTTTATGTCAAACAGTATTTGCACAGCAAATTTTCAAACGCGTTTTTTGTGAGCACGTTATTTGTATAATGTGAAAGATGATGTTTCGACGAGTAAATAGATACCCAACATATTATGTTTTAAATTGTGCACACTCGTGGAATGGCGCCAAACTTTGATACTTAAAAATCTCCATAGGCGACGCTTTAAAATTTTTTTACAGGTTACCAGTTTACAGTTAGAGGAGGTCTTGGGATAGAACTTTGCTCTCACTCGAATGATCACGGCAATACTGCACATGTGTGGTTTGAACGCTGTCTACATATGTGGGCGCGACGTATGTATGCGGTTGCTTCTGTATGCGACCACGTAGGGATGGGGGCCTTTAGAATTCCCCCCCCCCCTTTTTTATTGATTTTTACACTTTCCTTTTAAATTTTTATTTTTTTTTTTATCACTTTTATTCCTATTACAAGGAATGTAAACATCCCTTCCAATAGGAATTGGCCATTCCAGGTCCTCTTTATGTAGAGATTTTGAGTCAATAAGACCCCACATCTCTCCTTTAGGCTGGAAAGACCGAGATCAAATAAACAACAAAAAAAAAAGGAAAAAAAAAAAAAAAAACACGATCTCGACCTTCCCAACTGAACACCTGGCAGTTAAAACTGCTGGGGCCAGACGCGACGGACATAGAGACTGCTATGACCACGCTTTTTTCTATGGTGAACTTCCGCCACCGTCAGATTCCTTCTCCGGCTCGCTGATCATGCGGCAAATATTCATTCGCTATTCTAACACACCTGGGTAGGCTCCGAGCGCAATGCTCTGCGTCAGGAGCCCACCCTATTTTGAAGCCTATTAGAGCCTCTTGCACTAATCAGGTGCTTAAAAAATAAAAAAAATAAATCAATCAAACATTGTTGTAATTCATGCTCCCGGCATCCTGAAAAAGGGATCAGACACATGAATAGGGGGAGGCATGTGCCCTTAATGGACGGGCAGCCCCTGGTGGCAACCCTAGATGTCCACCGGGACCTGCCAATCGTTCCCAAAACAGAGGCAGAGTGGCGAACTGCCCATGTAAAAACAAGGCAGATCGCCGTTCTGTTGGTAGGGAAGACAGGGATCCTGTGTTTCTGCCAAGCAGGAACACGGATCTCTGCCTTACCACACAGTTAAAGCATCTCCCTCGGCACACATTTGACCCTTCAATCACATCCTGTTAACCCCTTCCGTGCCAGGGTCATTAGTTAGTACATATATACCAAAAAAAAAAAAAGCAGAGGTGATCAAATACCACCAAAAGAGAGCTCGGTTTTCTGTTTACACTGATCAGCTGTAATTGGACACAGCTGATCACATGGTAAAGGGCCGCTGTGATTGGCCTTTTACCACAATCTGGAATCGGCTGTGTCCGAAGGACACAACGATCATGGAGCGCGCCGGATGCACACGAGAGGCAAACAGAGTAACAGAGCAGCGCGGTAGCTGTCTATTGGCTATGGTGCTGTTAGAATGGTTAAGTTAGTGGTTAAAGAGATATTAAAGGTTTTGTTTTTTTTAAACAAAAACATTATACTTGCCTGCTCTGTAAAGTGGTTTTGCACAGAGCAGCCTGGATCATCTTCTTGGATCCCTCTTCAGAGCTCCTGGCCCCTCCCTCCTGCCCCCACAGCAAGCAGCTTGCCATGGGGGCACCCGAGCCAAGCCGCTGCTCCGTGTGGCCAATTAGACACAGAGTCGCAGTTAGGTCACCACCTCTTTCTACTCATTGGCTCACCGACCGACAGCAGCGGGAGTCAATGACGCCCTGCTGCTGTCTCAGTCAATGAGGAGGGAGAGTCCCGGGTAGCCAAGTCTCTTGTGCAACATTGCTGGATCGAGAAGGGCTCAGGTAAGTATTGGGGGGGGGGGGGGGGGGGGGGATTGGGCCTGCTGGACACAGAAATTAGAAAAAAAAAATTTTTAATCTTAATTCTTAGAATGCAATAAGATAAAAAAAAAAAAAAAAAAAAAAAAAACACTTCTGACTTTAGAACCACTTTAAGGGAATTCACTAGGACCCCCAAGGTCACCAGAACTAGTGTCCCCATTGGAAGATTTCTCGTCTATTACTTTTCTGGGGACAACCCATAATGTGAGATTTTTTTTCCCCCCTTTTCAATGATAATTGTAAACAGGACAAATAGAGAGGATGAATCCCCCTAACGGGGGCCACAGACAGCAATAAAACCCTCTCCACTCTATCCAAAAATTGAAAGAGAAAAAAAAAAAAAAAAAAAAAAATTAAATATTATAATATAAATATATATAATTTTTTTTTTTGCCAAAACCCTGCTGCTCCTGGACTGCTGGCAGTGTGGGGGGCGGGGTTCTGCCCCTAAACAGCTATGTGTGCATGGACGCATAGGCTAACATGCAGAGGGGGTTTGGAGGCAGAGGGGAAAAAAAAAAAAAGCCAGACGCCCCTAGGAGCATGAGGCCCAAAGCATTGCCATTTCACAGGCACACTTTTTTTTTTTTTTAGGTTTGACATGTTGGGTATCTGTTTACTCACCACAACCTCACCCTAAACATCAGACATAAAATATGAACAAAGTCACTTCTGACACCAAGAAAAAAAATGGTGACGGGGGGGAGGGGGACCTCCAGCTGATTGACAGTTTCAGCTGTTCCTGTGTGAAGAGGCATATTGGGTATCTATTTACTTGGTGCAACTTCGTCTTTTATAATTTTACAAAAAAAAAAAAAAAAAAATTGGATATCATATTGCATTTGTATGCCCTAAAATTTACTTTAATGTGCATTTTACTGAAATTTAGCGTTTCCAAAACCGCTGCAATAATATCATGTGGACGTAGAAAATTAGAACTACCGCCGTTTTATTTTCCACAGTGTCTGCTTTCGGGTAATGTATCATGTTTGGGGGGTTTTAAACTAATCTTCAGGCCTAAAAATTTTTTTTAATCGGCTTTGGCAGCAAAGAGGGTTGGAGATGTTTAAATTCCTTGTAATAGGAATACAATTATTTTAGATCTCCCTCCGATTCCTCCTGTTTTGTATTGTAACTTTACTGTTTTCCCCATTGTTGCTATGCAAACTTTTGGCACTAAATAAATCCTGTATAATAAAAGAAAGTTTTTTTTTTTTTTTTTTTTTTTGAAAAAGGGGGGACAGTGTGAAAAACAAAAAAAAATGTTTAAAATGTTGAAGCGCCCCCATGCCTTTGTGCTTACGTTGTGCACACATATGTAAAATGCTGTTCACACCACGCAAACATTATAGCAAGAGCTAGCCCAAGTTAAGTTAAAAAAAAAGGCAAGTTAAAAAAAAAAATTTGAGCTCAAGACCTCTTCTGTAACTCTGAACAGGTAACCTGTAAATATTTTGAAGGCATCACCTTTGGAGATTTTACTGTAGTTTGTCCCCATTCCACAAGCATGCGCAGTATCAAAGCGTGACAGGTTAAAGTGATTGTAAAGTCTCGATTTAAAAAAAAATAAAAAAATAAAAACCCACATACATGTGTACTTACCTCCTCTATGTAATGGTATTTGCACAGAGCAGCCCTGATCCTCCTCTTCTCGGGTCCCTCTTTGCTGCTCCTGGCCCCTCCCTCCTTGAGTGCCCCCTCAGCCAACAGCTTGCTACAGGGGGCACCCAAGCCGAGTCAGAGCTCTGTGTATCCATTCAGACACTGAGCCCCGCCCCCTCTCTACCCTGATTGGCTGACTGACAGCTGCGAGAGCCAATGGCACCGCTGCTCTGTCTCAGCCAATCAGGAGGAGTGTTCTGGTTGGCTGAGGGGAATCGGGGACATCGCTGGAGAGAGATGGGGCTCAAGTAGGTAACTAGGGGGGCTGCTACACACAGATTTTTTTCTTCATCTTAATACATAGAATGCATTAAGATATAAAAAAAAAAAAAAAACCTTCTGCCTTTACAACTCCTTTAAGAGGACAGTGTGAAAATAAATTGAAGCGACACCATCCCTCCGTGCTCGCACGCAGAAGCAAACGCATACTTAAATTTGCGCGCGCATATGTAAAATGCCGTTCACACCACGCGAAACGTTATAGCAAAAGCAATATATCTCGTGCAAGACCTCTTCTGTACCTCTGAACAGGTAACCCGTAAATATTTTTAAAGCGTCGCCTATGGAGATTTTACCGTAGTTTGTCCCCATTCCACGAGCGTGCGCAATTTTAAAGCGTGAAAGGTTAAAGTGATTTCTTGTTTTTAAAAAAAAATAATTTACAGAGAACAAAAATGAAACCCCACATGTTATACTTACCTCCTCTGTGCAGTTGGTTTTGCACAGAGCAGCCCGGATTCTCCTCTTCTTAGGTCCCTCTTCGGTGCTCCTGGCCCCTCCCTCCTGTGGAGTGCCCCCACAGTAAGCAGCTTGCTATGGGGGCACCCGAGCCGAGTCACAGCTCCCCATGTCCATTCAGGCAAAAAGCCCTGACCCAGCCCCCTTCTTCTGATTGGCTAGCTGATTGACAGCCGCAGGAGCCAATGGCGCTGCTGCTGTGTCTCAGCCAATCAGGAGGGAGAGTCCCGGACGGCTAAGATACTCGTGGACATCGCTAGAGAGACATGGGGCTCAGGTAAGTGTTAGGGGGGCTGCTACACAGAAGGTTTTTTTTTTTGTTTTTTTTAATCTTAAAAGTGGATGTAAACCCGATTCATGAAATTTGAGCTGGGCATATATATATCTGCAGCGTTTTCTTATATCTCTTCAAAGCACTACGTCCTGAGGCTTTCTCCTGCTCCGTTCTTCTGTTATCAGCCTGACAACTTCTGACATGTTCTCGGAGAAGGCACCCTGAAGTGTGTCGGGAGGGGGGGGTTTTGCTATAAATAGATCAGCAGTCAGCTTTCCGCCTAATGCCCGGTACACACGATCAGAAAATCATACGAAAAATACCACTTTCGGTGCGATCGTACGATAATCTGATCATTAGTACAGCGCTTTCGAGAGCCAATCAGGACAGTTCATCCGATATTATTTGATCGGACATGCACAACATTTTTTTTTCCGGACGATGCCAGATCATACGATTTTCATTCAAATCAGTAGAGATGACGTTTGAAAAATCACTTCCGAATTTTACGAGTCGTACGGGAATTTGTGACTTTAGTAAACTCTTCAGATTCGATCTGAGATTTGCATGAAAAATAAATAAGAAATAATTTGTCCGATAATCTCGTGTGTACCGGGCTTAAGAACAGAGCTCTGCACATTTCGTCCTTCCTTTGCCTATGAGGAGAGGGGGGGGGGGGCGCCTTTCCTCCAATCAGCTGTCTTGTCTGTATGCCAATAATCCACTCCCAGTGCTGACCAGGAAGAGAAAAAAACTTTAAAACAAAGATCACTTTCTACAGAAAAAATAAAGCTGAAGACAGCAGATACACAGGTAACACTTATGTAGGGAGATTTGTTTCATCTCCGTGTATCATCTGAGGCTGTTCACATCACTGGGTATAGGAGAGGGTTTACATCCACTTTATCGCAGATACTGCTAAAAAAAAAATAAAAAAATTGCTGCCTTATTTACTTAAAATAACATCTTTCATATTTTACAAAACAAAAAACAGGGTGATATATATATATATATATTTTTTTTTTTTTTTTTTTTTAATTCATGAAAGTGTATTTTTTTCCCCCAAAAAATGTTTGAAATACTGCTGTGCAAATACCACTTGGCATACAAAATTGCAACAATTGCCATTTTATTCCCTAGGCTAGGGTCTCTGATGGGGATTATAAATAATTTTCTAGCAAAAAAAAAAAAAAAATACTGGATTTAAATTTGTGAAAAAAAAATAAAATAAAAGTGCCAGAAAAGGCCTGGTCCAATTTTCTGGCCTAATTTTTAATTTTTTTTTTTTTTTTTAAACGTGTGCAAAAAAAAAAAAAAATAAACAAACAAAAAACAGGGAAACCGTTAAAGCAGCAACTCTAGGGAAAAAAAAAAAAAAGTTGCGGAATCTTGTCACGGTTTCCCGAGTGTGTGCAATTTTGAGTCTTGGCACGTTTGGTATCTATTTGGTATCTATTTGCTCGGTGCAGCCTCATCTCTTATATTTTACCAGAAAACTGGGCGAGATATTGTGTGTGGCCGCCCTAAAACTGTTCTTTACTGAGAATTTGCGTTTGATGATGAAAAACATTTTTTTTTTTTTTTTTTTTAAAAACACAAATGGGGGTGTATAGTGCATTTTTTTTTTTGTCAAAAATTCATGAAAGTGTATTTGTTCCAAAAAAAAATTTGCGTTTAAACAACTGTTGCCCAAATACATAAAAAAAAAAAAAAATTGCAACGACCACCATTTTTATTCCCTAGGGTGTCTGCTATGGAGATTTTTTAAGTACCATAGTCTGTCACCATTCCACAAGCGTGAAAAATTTGAAAGCGTGACATGTTGGGTAGCCATCAACTTGGCGTAACATCACCTTTCACATTTTACCAAAAAGTGGGTTAAAAATGGCGTTTTGCTCCCCCCCCCATGAAAGTGTATTTTTTCTCCCCCAAAAAATAGTTTGAAAACACTGCTGCGCAAATACCGCGCGACATAAAAAAATTGCAACGATCGCCACTTAATTCCCTACGGTATCTATTTTTTTTTTTCCTCTAGCAAAAAAAATACTGGATTTAAACTTGTGAACAAAAAGTGCCAGAAAAGGCCTGCTCTAATCTTCAGAAATAATAATAATAATAATAATAATAATAATAATAATAATAATAATAATAATAATAAATATATTTTTTTTTAAACATGTGCAAAAACATAAAACTCTGGCAGGGAAACAAATAAAAAAAAAAAATTCACCTCTAGGAAATAAAGGGTGCGGAATCACCGTCCGTCCCCCCCCCCCCCCCCCCCCCGAGTGTGTGCAATATTGAGCCTTGCCGTGTTTGGTATCTAGTTGCTCGGTGCAGCCTCATCTCTTATATTTAACCAGAAAAAAAAAAAAAGGGAGATATGTTGCGTGTGCGCTCCCTAAAGCTGTGTTCTTTACTGAGAATTTGCGCCAATTCTGTGCATCAGGAAAAAAAATTAATAAAAATTTGGAACAACTGCCATTTTATTCTCCAGGGTCTCTGCATTCAGGAAGTTGATGATTTAGAAGTTTGAACTAATCTTCAGGCCTAAAAAAAGGTGCCTTCTAACACGTGCACAAAAAACGCAAAACCGTCTCCCGCTGTGAAAGGGCCCCGTGTACAGACTGAGCAGAATCTCCTTGAAATGAGGCCCCAGGTCAGACTTCACTTGCTGCATGCTTGCTCTTGTAGGGCAATCCCATTTTTTTTTTTTTCCTGTCACGACCTTGTGTCTTGGCCTCAGTCTGGGCCCTGCTGTACCCTCAGGATAACAGACACAGCAATTACAAAGCATGCATTATACACTTTCCCCCCACCTCAGACGGCGCTCCCGCATCCTATCAGCTCCTCGGGCAATCTCCTTCTCATCTTCCAACCGCTTGACAAGAAGACAAGAGAGGGGGTGCTAAAAAGACAGCGCACACGGCACTTCCGGCAACACAGCGCCTGCGCGACGCTCTGGCAGCGCATCGCCTAGCAACCGGGGGGGGGGAGTGGGGAAACTTTGCGTGGAGGGAGGAGCTCCGGGGAAGCCGCCTCCGCCAATCAGCGCGCCGAACGTCCCGCGCCGCGCAGGCGCGCTGCCGACCCTCTGTTGTACTTTGCAGCCTTCGGGGCTTCGCTTTGCGGCGCCGCTCTCTGATTGGTCGCGGCTGAGAGAGAAGGGGTGGGGGGGTTGGTGGGAGTTTTGTCTGCCTGTTTCCCGTGATCGCGGAGGGTTATGGGGCAGGCCCCGGGAAGTACGGAGCGGTGTGAGGCGCTGGGCGGTGGTGTGTCTCGGGGGTGAGTGTGTCTCTGTCATAGTAACCTCCCCCCTTCCTCCACGGCGGCTCACCACCTGCCAGGCCGGTACCCGCTCCCTGCACCCACTACTCCGCAAAACAATGGCAGCCAGTGTTCAATAAACAGCCGTGACTGGGGAGGCCATGATCCCTCCATCGTCCCTATACCCCCTCCCCTCCCCCACACAGCTGTGTTCTGTTTATGGAAGGTGTGTATGGGCCTCAGGCCTGCTCTGCACTCTAATCTACACCTACATCTATATCACTCTATAGGGGCACCCCCTACACACCTCATCACTGGGCTTTGTTTACACCAAGCTGGATTGTGCTGGCACAGGGAAGCTTTGTTTACATTGGGCTGTGCCCCTGCCCTGCCCTATAGAGATTGGCTTTGTTTACACAGGGCTGAGCTGTGCCCCACAAATTGGCTTTGTTTACACCAAGCTTGGCCTTGTTTACAGGGAAGCTTTATTGTGCTGCACACATTGGCTTTGTTTACACAGGGCTGAGCTGTGTCCCACAGAGATCGGCTTTGTTTACGTTGGGCCGTGCCATGGCAGCCTAATTGTGCCCCAACTAGGCTTTGTTTATACAAGGCTGAGTGGTGTCCCACAGCTTGGCTTTGTTTACACGAAGCTGAATTGTGCCCCACAGCTTGGCTTTGTTTACACGAAGCTGAATTGTGCCCCACAGCTTGGCCTTGTTTACACAAAGCTGAATTGTGCCCCACAGCTGGGCTTTGTTTACATGAAGCTTAATTGTGCTGCACAAGTTGGCTTTGTTTACACAGGGCTGAGCTGTGTCCCACAGAGATCGGCTTTGTTTACGTTGGGCCGTGCCTTGCCAGCCTAATTGTGCCCCAACTAGGCTTTGTTTACACAGGGCTGAGCGGTGCCCCACAGCTTAGCTTTGTTTACACGAAGCTGAATTGTGCCCCACAGCTTGGCTTTGTTTACATGAAGCTGAATTGTGCCCCACAGCTGGGTTTTGTTTACATGAAGCTGAGCGGTGTCCCACAGCTTGGCCTTGTTTACACGAAGCTGAATTGTGCCCCACAGCTGGGCTTTGTTTACATGAAGCTGAGCGGTGTCCCACAGCTTGGCCTTGTTTACACGAAGCTGAATTGTGCCCCACAGCTGGGCTTTGTTTACATGAAGCTGAGCGGTGTCCCATAGCTTGGCCTTGTTTACAGGAAGCTTAATTGTGCTGCACACATTGGCTTTGTTTACACAGGGCTGAGCTGTGTCTCACAGAGATCGGCTTTGTTTACGTTGGGCTGTGCCTTGCCAGCCTAATTGTGCCCCAACTAGGCTTTGTTTACACAGGGCTGAGCGGTGCCCCACAGCTTGGCTTTGTTTACATGAAGCTGAATTGTGCCCCACAGCTGGGTTTTGTTTACATGAAGCTGAGCGGTGTCCCACAGCTTGGCCTTGTTTACACGAAGCTGAATTGTGCCCCACAGCTTGGCTTTGTTTACATGAAGCTGAGCGGTGTCCCACAGCTTGGCCTTGTTTACACGAAGCTTAATTGTGCTGCACAAGTTGGCTTTGTTTACACAGGGCTGCATTGTGCCCACAGAGATCAGCTTTGTTTACATTGGGCTGTGCCTTGCCAGCCAAATTGTGCCCCAGCTAGGCTTTGTTTATACAGGGCTGAGCGGTGTCCCACAGCTTGGCTTTGTTTACATGAAGCTGAGCGGTGTCCCACTGCTTGGCTTTGTTTACATGAAGCTGAGCGGTGTCCCACAGCTTGGCTTTGTTTACACGAAGCTTAATTGTGCTGCCCAAATTGGCTTTGTTTACACAGGGCTGCATTGTGCCCACAGGGATCGGCTTTGTTTACATTGGGCTGTGCCTTGCCAGCCTAATTGTGCCACAACTAGGCTTTGTTTATTGAGGGCTGAGCGGTGTCATACAGCTTGGCTTTGTTTACATGAAGCTTAATTGTGCCCCACAGCTTCGCTTTGTTTACATGAAGCTGAGCAGTGCCCCACAGCTTGGCTTTGTTTACACAAAGCTTAATTGTGCTGCACAAATTGGCTTTGTTTACATGAAACTGAGCAGTGTCCCACAGCCTGGCTTTGTTTACACAAAGCTGAATTGTGCCCCACAGCTTGGCTTTGTTTACATGAAGCTGAGCGGTGTCCCATAGCTTGGCCTTGTTTACACGAAGCTTAACTGTGCTGCACAAATTGGCTTTGTTTACACAGGGCTGCATTGTGCCCATATAGATCAGCTTTGTTTGCATTGGGCTGTGCCTTGCCAGCCTAATTGTGCCCCAATGAGGCTTTGTTTACACAAGGCTGAACGGTGCCCCGCAGCTTGGCCTTGTTTACATGAAGCTTAATTGTGCTGCGCAAATTGGCTTTGTTTACACAGGGCTGCATTGTGCCACAGAGATCCGCTTTGTTTACATTAGGCTGTGCCTTGCCAGCCTAATTGTGCCCCAACTAGGCTTTGTTTATACAGGGCTGTCCCACAGCTTGGCTTTGTTTACATGAAGCTGAATTGTGCTGCACAAATTGGCTTTACACTGGGCTGCATTGTGCCCACGGAAGTTGGCTTTGTTTACATTGGTCTGTGCCTTGCCATGCCCTATAGATTGGCTTTGCTTAAACAGGGCTGTTCTGTGTCCCATAGATTGGATTTTTTTACACAGGACTGCATTGTGGCCCGCAGCTTGTCTTTGTTTACATGAAGCTTAATTGTGCTGCACAAATTGGTTTTGTTTACACAGGGATGCATTGTGCCATAGAGATTGTCTTTGTTTACATTGGGCTATGCCTTGCCATGCCCTTTAGCAGTGATGGCGAACCTTGGAACCCCAGATATTTTGGAACTACATTTCCCATGATGCTCCGCTACACTGCAGAGTGGATGAGCATCATGGGAAATGTAGTTCTAAAACATCTGGGATGCCAAGATTCTCCACCACTGCTCTATAGATTGGCTTTGCCTAAACAGGGCTGTGCTGTGTCCCACAGATTGGCTTTGTTTACATGAAGCTTAGTTGTGCTGCACAATTAGGTCTTGTTTACACAAAGCTTACTTGTCCTGCACAGCTTGGCTTTGTTTACATAAAGCTTCATTGTGCTGCACAGCTTGGCTTTGTTTACACAGGGCTGAATTGTGTTCCACAGGTCGGCTTTTGTTAACATGGAGCTGACATGTGCCACACAGGTTGGCTTTGTTTATATCGAGTTGTGCTGGGCCCTATAGATTGGATTTGTTTACGTGGGGCTGCATTGTGCCTGCAGATTGACCGTGTTTAAACGGGGCTGTGTCCCAGGGATTGGCTTTGTTTGCACGGGGCTGCACCATGCTCCACAGACTGGCCTTGTTTATACAGAGCTGCGTTGTGCTGTACAGCTTGGCTTCATTCATACAGGGCTGCACTGTGCCCCACACATTGGCTTTGTTTACATGGGGCTGTTCAGGCCCCATGGCTTTGTTTACATGGGGCTGTTCAGGGTTCCACACATTGGCTTTGTTTACATGGGGCTGTTCAGGGTTCCACACATTGGCTTTGTTTACATGGGGCTGTTCAATGGTTCCACACATTGGCTTTGTTTACATGGGGCTGTTCAATGGTTCCACAAATTGGCTTTACATGGGGCTGCACTGAGTTCCGCTGATTGGCTTTGTTTACATGCAACTGTTCCGAGTTCCACAGATTGGCTTTGTTTACACAGAGCTGTGTTGTGCTGCAGAGATTGGCTTCCTTACACAGGGTTGCACCGTGCCCCACACATGAACTTTGTTTACGTGGGGCTGCACTGTGTCCTACAGACTGGCTTTGTTTACACGGGACTGCCTCGTGCCACATTGGTTTTGTTTACACGGGGCTGCAATGAGTTCCACAGATTGGTTTTCTCTACATGAAGCAGTTCTGTGTCCCAACAGAGTGACCTTGTTTACACGGGACTGCATTGTGCCCCACAGAGGAGCTTTGTTTGCTCAGAGCTGTATTGTGCCCTGCAGATTGGCTTTGTTTACACGGGGCTTCGCTGAGTTCCACAGGTTGGCCTTTTGCTTACTTGGGGCTGTATAGGTTACCTTTATTTACACAGGGCTGCATCGTGCTCCACAGATGGGCTTTGTTTACATGGGGCTGCATTATGCTGCACTGACTGGCTTTGTTTACACAAGGATGCCCTGAGTCCCACAGATTAGCTTTGTTTACATGGGGCTGCATTATGCTGCACAGATTGGCTTTATTTATACCAGGATGCCCTGTGTCCCACAGATTGGCTTTGTTTACACAGGGCTGCATTATACCCCAATCTGTGGAGCACCATGCAGCCGCCCCGTGTAAACAAAATGAATCTGTGCAGCAGAATACAGCCCCATGTAAACAGATTGGCTTTGTTTACACGGGGCTGTACTGAGCCATTTTGCTGGGCCAGATCTGCCAGCAGTGCCCCCCCATTATTAACACTTGAGCAATTTTGGAGTGCTGTACGGGAAGGAACGCACGTTTGTGGCCCCCATAGACTTTTCTTATGGGAAACACCTGAAAAAAAAACAACAACAAAAAAACAAACACATTTCCTATTGAAGTCCATGGGGGCCCGAGATGCTCCGTTCTGCTTTAGAGGTAGTTTGTGTTTGTCGAGCTTCCAGGCACCGGAGTCCTTCTCTGTGAACGGCTCACCGTGGGAATTTGGTTTGTTGAGCGTTTTGGATCTTCAAGCTGAAGAGAAGCTCAGATGGGGGAGGAAAGTGTATTGTGAAGTGTTGTAAAAAGCGTTTTCTGTAGATATCTGCAAACTCCTGGTGAGGAGGAGGAGGAGGAGGTGGTGAGGAAGAGGAGAGCAGTTGTTTGGGCGCAAAAACGCTTATCACACGTATGCAGATCTTCCCATTTAGGGCTGCAACGAACGATTATTTTCATAATCGATTAGTTGGCCGATTATTGTTTCGATTAATCGGACAATATGGGAACGTGTCCCATAGCAAACCGTGTTGAATGAACTGTAGTGCGTTTCTGCAAAAAAGCACCAAAAAACACATTAGGTGTGAACCAAGTGTAAGACATTTAGTAGCAGCAGCATGTTTTTTTTTTTTGTATCACTTGTCATCATGCGGTTAAAAAAAAAAAAAAAAAAACGAACTAAAATTAGTCCTTTATAGCACAAAAAGAGCAGATAATCGCTTCTATAAGGGGTTCATTTATACTGTGAAACAGTAAAAGTAATTATATATATAATAAAGCGCTACGCAAACTGTTGGCGCTATATAAATCCTGTATTATAATAATAATAATATTAAATACACCCAGAAGTAGGATATATGGACGTTTTAACTAGGGGTTAGTCATGAAGGGAGATATAAATCTTTTATATTAATAACCCTTTTTCATGACTAAGCCTATTTTTGACATTTGGTGTTTACAAGTTAAAATCCGTATTTTTTGCTAGAAAATTACTTAGAGCCTCCAAACATTATATATATATATTTTTAGCAGAGAATCTAGAGAATAAAATGGCGATTGTTGCAATATTTTATATCACACGGTATTTGTGCAGCGGTGTTTTAAACGAAACTTTTTGGGAAAAGGGACACTTTTTCATGAGTTAAAAAAAAAAAACAAACAGTAAAGTTAGCCCAATTTTTTTTTATATTGTGAAAGATGATGTTACGCCGAGTGAATAGATACCAAACATGTCACGCTTTATAATTGCACGCACTCGTGGAATGGTGACCAACGGCGGTACCTAAAAATCTCCATAAGCGACGCTTTAAATTTTTTTTTTACGGTTACCAGGTTAGAGTTACAGAGGAGGTCTAGTGCTAGAATTATTGCTCTCGCTCTGACGATCGCGGCGATACCTCACATGTGTGATCTGAACACCGTTTACATATGCGACCGCAACTTCTGTATGCGCTTTCTTTGCTGCGCGAGCATAGGGGACTGGGGCACTTTAAAAAAAAAAATAAAAAATTTCTTATTTATTTTTATATTTATAAATTGTGTTTAAAAAAAAAAAATTTTTTTGATCACTTGTATTGCTGTCACAAGGAATGTAAACATCCCTTGTGACAGTAATAGGTGGTGACAGGTACTCTTTATGGAGGGATCGGGGGGTCTATAAGACCTCCAATCCCTCCTTTGCACTTCACAGTATTCAGATCGCCGTTTTTTGGCGATTCTGAATACTGTATATTTTTTTTAAAACCGGCGCCATTGGCAGCCGAGTAAACGGGAAGTGACGTCATGACGTCGCTTCCTCGTTTACAATTAGGAGGCTGGAACGAAGCTGCCGCCGGAGGCGGTAGATTGGTGATTGGGCCTCCCGGTGTATCGAAAGGGGCTGGTAGGAGCGGCGGGAGGGGGGGGACGTCCCCTCCCGCTCCTCTGGTATAACAGCCGAGCGGCTTTTAGCCTCATCGGTTGTTATACTTGGAAAGCCGATCTCCCGCTCTACAGTACGGTACTGGGATGATGCCTGCAGCTGCGGGCATCATCCCAGTATAACCCTCGAAAACCGAGTACTTTAAATGTAATTGTAATGCCTTCTATTACCTCCAGTACATCATCCTCCAGCTTCTCTGGGTTCAGATGCTGATCTTCTCTGCACGCAGTCTTGAGGGCCGGTTCACACTGCTGCGAATTCTATTGCGAATTTGAGCCGTTGCGATCGCTCAAATTCGCAAGTCATTTAAATAACATAGTTTTCCATTAGTGCCGTTCACATCAATGCGTTGGGAATCTAAGCTGCGTACGAAAATTCGCAACGCAATAGGATCAAATTCACGCAAAATTCGCACCGCAGCAGTGTGAACCGGCCCTTAAAGTGATTTTTTTTTTAAACAAACATGTTACCTGCTCTGTGCATTGGTTTGCACAGAGCAGCCCTGATTCTCCTTTTCTGGGGTCGTCCTCCTGCCTTCAGAGTGCCCCAATAGCAAGCTGCAAATTATAGTATAGAGCGCCCCCTATAGCAAGGTTAAAACAAAAACTTCTGCCTTTAGAACCACTCACTTCCTGCCCAGGACTACATGTCCCATGAGGCATTGCTCCTCACACATTCACATGTTCTCAGGCACTTACTGTATGGACGGTGTACTGAGCTGTATGTGTGCTACACTGTATTTCCTGATATGTAAACAAATAATGCATTCTGTATGCAGGCCAACTAATTGGCTGGCCGATGAATCTTTTCATAATCGATTCGTTGTTTTGGCCCTATTCCCATTAAAGCCTATGGAGCAAAAACGGTCATGTACCTTTTTTTTTTTTTTTTTGAGCGTAGAAATGTGAACGGCCTGAATTGAAAAGAATGGGATTCTAACTGCTGAGCGTTGGTGCGTTTCGGCACAAAAATGCTGAGGTGTGCCCGAGGGGGGGGGGGGCTGAAAGAACAAATGCAAAATATATCCCTTTAATGTGCTGGTTTACTTTTCACTGCGTTTTTCACCTGCTTGTTATTATAAGGTAGTCTCAGGTCTTTGGCAATAAAGGTCATCTAGACCAGTCATTCCCAACCAGAGTCCCTCAAGCTGTGGACAATCCACCTCCCTGTCTGATGGTATATTAATATCATTTTAATGTGCAGGTTTGCTTTTCACCAGCCTCATATTTTAAGGTAGTCTCGGGTCTTTGGCAATAAAGTCCATCTACAGCCGCCATTCCCAACCAGGGTTCTTCCTGGGGTTCCTGGGGTTTCTTTGAGCTGGGGCTGGCTGGCCTCCCATGTGATGGTTCATACATAGTTGATAAGGTTTTAATGTGCTGGGTTGCTTTTCACCAGCTTGATATTTTAAGGCAGTATCAGGCTTTTGACAGCAAAGTCCTTCTAGAACAACTATTCCTAACCAGGGTGCAGTGGTTTCCAAACTGCAGCCCTTTGCTTGCCTTTATCAGGCCTTTGGGGCACTATTCCTCCCAGTGACACCAATGATGAAGCACTGTTCCTTTCACTGCCATCAACAGTCAGACACTATTCCTCCCGGTGACAGCAATGATGGGGCACTAATCTTCTCATGACACCAACAATGGGGTACTATTCCTCCCACTGATACAGACGATGGGACACTATTCCTTCCAGTGACACCAATGATGGGGCACTATTACTCCCAGTGACACCAACAACAGGGCACTATTCCCCCCCCCTCCACTGATACCGACGATGGGGCACTATTTCTCCTGCTTACACCGACAATGAGGCACTATTCCTCCTGCTGACACCGACGATGGGGCACTATTCCTCCCGCTATCACCGATGAAGGGGCACTATTCCTCCCGCTGACCTTGACGATGGGGCACCATTCCTCCCGATGACACCAACGATGGGGCACCATTCCTCCCGCCGACACCGACGATGGGGCACCATTCCTCCCGCCGACACCGACGATGGGGCACCATTCCTCCCGCCGACACCGACGATGGGGCACCATTCCTCCCGCCGACACCGACGATGGGGCACCATTCCTCCCGCCGACACCGACGATGGGGCACCATTCCTCCCGCCGACGACGATGGGGCACCATTGCTCTCGCTGACACCGACGATGGGGCACCATTCCTCCTGCCAACACAGACGATGGGGCACCATTCCTCCCGACGATGAAGCACCATTCCTCCCGCCGACACCGACGATGGGGCACCATTGCTCCCGCCGACACCGACGATGGAGCACCATTCCTCCCGCCGACACCAATGATGGGGCACCATTCCTCCCGCCGACACCGATGATGGTGCACCATTCCTCCCGCCGACACCAATGATGGGGCACCATTCCTCCCGCCGACACCGATGATAGTGCACCATTCCTCCCGCCGACACCGACGATGGGGCACCATTCCTCCCGCCTACACCGACGATGGGGCACTATTCCTCCCGCTGACACCGATGATGGGGCACCATTGCTCCCGCTGACACCGATGATGGGGCACCAGTCCTCTCGCTGACACTGTCAATGGGGCACCATTTTACTCCCTACTGATCACAGGCACTATGTAATTTTTTTACTCCCACTGACATCGGGGCATTTTTTACTTCCACTGGTCACAGTCCGGCCCCCTGAAGGTCAGTAAAGTGGCCCTTTGTTTAGAAATTTTGGAGACCCCCTGCTCTGGAGGTTCCCTGAGCTGGGGGCCAGCTGGCCTCCCATGTGATGGTTCATTCATAATTGATATGCTTTTAATGTGCTGGGTTGCTTTTCTCCAGCTGGATATTCTATGGCAGTATCAGGCCCTTAGCAGCAAAGTCCTTCCAGAACAGCCATTTCCAACCAGGGTTCCTTGGCATTCCTTGAGCTGGTTGACCTCCAGTCTGATGGTGCACCCATAGTTACCATTTTAATGTGCCAGTTTACTTTTCCCCAGCTTAATTCTGAAAGGTAGTTTCAGACATTTGGCAATAAAATCCATTTAGAGCCGTCGTTCTCTGGAGGAACCAGGGTTCCTCTAGAGGTTGCTAGGGGCTCCTCAAGCTGGGGCCAATTGATGGTGCATGCATAATTAATATGTTTTTACCTAATACAATATCTAGCTGTTGAAAAGTAAGGTATTAACATGTCTTTGGCAATAAAGTCCATCTAGAGAAGCTGTTTTCAACCCGGGGTTCCCTCAGAGGTTGGCTGTGGCCATCTGACTTCTCCCATCTGATGGTGGAGGTCATCAAACAGCATGACACCATTATCTTTTAGTTGCACATTCTTCCTCCTGACTACCAATGTAGGGGGCATAAAAAATTGGTAAGGGTTCCTCCGAGACCTGAAAATTATTTTAGGGGTAAAAACATTGAAGGCTGATCAAGACTCAATCAACTCCTATTTGAGAAGGGTAAGGTCTGTTTTAAAGCCTAACATTTTCCAGCCCTACCTCCCACCCCCTACCCTGCCGGGTATTATGTTTTTCTTGAATGGTGAAGCCGGTTTATACTCACCTGAGTCCTCCCATCCATGTCCCAGGCTTTCCGCCTGTGGGGACCGCTAAGTTCAGCGCAGCACATTTACAATCGCCGTCTAATCCCCTTGGTCTGACCTTGGTAGTCTTTTGGATCCTGAGAGAACCCCCTCCGCTGGCCAACCAATGGGAATTGTCCACAATCTGCAGCCAGTGATGTGGACACCCGGAAGAAGGATCTTTCCAGGAAGTAAACGGAGAGAAGGACCCTACGCTGGATGATCACATGACTAGTGAAAATGGGGATTTGGAAAGCCCCCCTTTTTTTTTTTTTCTAATTTAGAGAGGGATTAATTTTATCCTGGTATTTCACTCTGCAGCTTTCATTAATAAAAAAATATCTAGTGATCTGCTAATTAACCACTTCAGCCACCGGAAGGATTTACCCCCTTCCTGACCAGAGCGCTTTTTGTGATTCGGCGCTGCGTCGCTTTAACTGACAATTGCGCGGTCGTGCGACGCTGCACCCAAACAAAATTGACGTCCTTTTTTGCCCACAAATAGAGCTTTCTTTTGGTGGTATTTGATCACCTCTGCGGTTTTTATTTTTTGCGCTATAAACAAAAAAAGAGCGACAATTTTGAAAAAAATTATTTTTTTATTTTATTATATTTTTATTATTTTTTATATTTTTTACTTTTTGCTATAATAAAAATCCCCCAAAAATATAAAAAAAAAAACAATTTCTTTCCCAGTTTAGGCCGATACGTATTCTTCTACATACTTTTGGTAAAAGAAAATCGCAATAAGCGTTTATTGATTGGTTTGCGCAAAAGTTATAACGTGTACAAAATAGGGGATAGTTTTATGGCATTTTTATTATTTTTTTTTATTAATAATGGCGGCGATCTGCGATTTTTATAGTGATGGCGACATTATGGCGGACACATCGGACACTTTTGACAGTATTTAGGGACCATTGTCATTTATACAGCAATCAGTGCTATAAAAATGCACTGATTACTGTGTAAATGACACTGGCAGGGAAGGGGTTAACCACTAAGGGGCCGATCAAGGGGTTAAGTGTGTCCTAGGGAGTGATTCTAACTGGGGGGGGGGGGATGGGCTACTATAGACATGACAGCGATCACTGCTCCCGATAACAGGGAGCAGTAGTTCTCTGTCATATCACTAGGCAAAACGGGGAAATGCCTTGTTTACATCTCCCCGTTCTTCCGCTCTGTGACACGATCGCGGGCACTCGGCAGACATCGAGTCCGTAGGACCCGCGGTCACGGAGCACGCGGCGGGCACGTGCGCCCACAATGCCGCTTATTAATGGGGACGTACCTGTACGCCCTCTTGCTCACCCATGCCATTCTGCTGACGTATATGGTCGTGCGGCGGTCGGGAAGGGGTTAATGTCACATTCGTTGATATGCATCTCTTGCGAAAGACTACAAAGGGTTTCAGAGCAGTGTGAACAGCAAGCTTCGACTAAGACTCGGTTCACACTGCCACGGCCTGCGGTGCGACTTCGCCAGGCAACTTCCTGGCAACTTGAGTACTAATTTGATAGAAGTATAGAATAAAAGTCGTATAGAAGTCGCCTTGAAGTAGCACAGGAACCTTTTCTAAAGTTGGAGCGACTTCAGTAGTGCTTATTAATTGCTTCCCGACCAGCCGCCATCATTATACTGCGGCAAGGTGGCTCGTTCCCACAAATCGCCATAGCTGTATGTCAGTACGTGAACTCACTTTTGTGGGTGCGTTCCCATTGGCTAGCAGGGGAGTCAATCAGCTGGTCTGGCGGACTCAATTCCCGCCGGCCACCCGCGATCGCTCCCCGCAGTGACAGAACGGGGATCTGCTTGCGTAAACATGGCAAATCTCCGTTCTGACAGGGGAGATCACACAGATCCGGTCTTTCTGCTATGCAGGAAGACAGATCTGTGCGTTTCCCCAGCCGCACCGTCCCCCATACAGTTAGAACACACAGTGAGGGAACACGTTTAACCCTTTGATCGCCCCTGATGTTAACCCCTTCCCTGCCAGTGTCAGTACAATAACAGTGCATATTTTTTAGCACTGATCGCTGTATTAATGTCACTGGTTCCCAAAAAAAGTGTCAAAAATGTCAGTTAGTTGTCCGATCTGTCCACCACAATGTCGCAGTCCCGCTAAAAAAATCACTGATCACCGCCATTACTAGTAAAAAAAATAAATAAAACTGCCATAAATCTTTCCCCTACTTTATAGATGCGATAACTTTTGTTACCAAACAATAAGCGCTTATTGCGATTTTTCTTTTTTTACCAAAAATATGTAGCAGAATATATATCTGCCATAAACTGATGAAAAAATTTGTTTTTTTTTTTGGAAATGTTTTATAGCAGAAAGTAAACTTTTTTTTTTTTTTTTTTAAACTGTCACACTGTTTTATTTATAGCGCAAAAAAAAACCCTGCAGAGGTGATCAAATACCACCAAAAGAAAGCTCTATTTGAGGGGAAAAAAGGAGGCTTCAGCCCCGGAAGATTTTACCCCCTTCCTGACCAGAGCACTTTTTGTGATTCGGCACTGCGTCGCTTTAACTGACAATTGCGCGGTCGAGCGACGTTACACCCAAACAAAATTGACGTCCTTTTTTCCCACAAATAGAACTTTCTTTTGGTGGTATTTGATCACCTCTATCAGTATGGGGATATTCATTGGCTGCTATGAGCACAAGGAACTCTCCTTCCTAGTAGATCATGAAGCCTGACTTTTTAAATTAGTATCAATTTCCTTCATTTTGTTTTGCTTGTTGGGGTCTTTGAAGAATCTAGTGTTCAAATAATGTTAACTGTTTTGTCTTATTAACTCCTGGCAGTTATCGACAGTTTATAGTAGATTATTCAAACAGACATGGAGAAATTCCACCATCAACTGTAAAAGAAAAAGGCTGGGGGCGATGTTATAGGTTCATGGAGGTTGGGGGGGGGGGGTTGATTTACTGAAGGGAAGCAGGGCTGTTCACTTTGTATGAGAATGTGCGTGACAAAGAAATTAGTATTGTTTTGAAATCATTCATTAACCACTTACTTACTGGGCACTTAAACCCCCCTCCTATCCAGACCAAGTTTCAGCTTTCAGCGCTGACGCACTTTGAATGACAATTGCACGGTCATACAACACTGTACCCAAATGAAATTTTTATCATTTTTTCCCACAAATAGAGCTTTCTTTTGGTGGTATTTGATCACCTTTGCGGTTTTTTTATTTTTTGTTAAAAAAAAATGTAAAGTGATCGAATTTAAAAAAAAAAAATTTTTTTTTTCTTTTTATATTTTGTTATAAAATTTTAAAACAGGTAATTTTTGTCTTCATTGATGTACGCTGATAAGGCGGCACTGATGGGCACTGAGAGGTGGCAGTGATGGGCACTGATGGGTTACACTGACAGGCAGCACTGCTAGGTGGCACTGATTGGCACCACTGGTGGGCATTGATAGGTGGCACTTGTGGGCATTGATAGGTGGCACTCATGGGCATTGATAGGTGCCACTGGTGGGCACTGTCAGGTGGCAATGGCAGGTGGCACAGATGAGGCATAATTGCCTCTTCCTCTTCGGGACAGATGTCCACTGCAGATGAGCCGGTGATCGGCTTTTTTTTTCTCCTCGTGCTGTCAGCGCGAGGAGAAAAAAAAAACGATCACCGAGCTTTTGTTTTGATCATGTGATCAGATGTCATTGGCTGACAGCTGATCACTTGGTAGGGAGCCGGGACCGGCCCCTTACTCGGATTGGTGATCACCTGAGTCTCAGTGACTCGGTGATCACAGCGTGCTCTGCATGCGCCCAGTAGGGCGCGTGCACAGGGGAGGCCGTCTTATGACGGCCTCCCGGAGATTCAGGTCCGCACTGTGGCCGTCATTCGGCTGTAGCGCGGATGTCAAGAGGTTAAAGGGGTTGTAAAGTCAGAAGATTTTTTTTATCTTAAAGCGAAGTTCCACCCATAAAATTAAGTTTGCATTATTCAGCGGCATTAAACCTAATAAACAACATTTTGAAAAAACATTTTTTTTTTACTCACGTTTTATTGTCTGTTGCTAAGGGGTGCATTGGAATCTGCCTCTCCCTCCCTCCCTGGCGTCTGACGTCATTTCTCTCGGCACCCATGCTCGCTATTGCTCCTGGAAGATGCTTGTCATCATTTCCCAAAAGTCAGTAGGCAGTGCCAAGGGGTTCGTTGCCATCGACGGCACTTCCGACGACGTCCGTTGTGATGACAACGTCAGAAGTGTACGGCGCTGCGAGCCGCACGCGAGAACGGGCGGTGCATGCTCGTCGCTCAGCTGCACCAGAGCCCGGAAGATATTGCTTGTGGGCTTCACATGCCCACAAGCAAGATGGTAATTGCCAAGAACAAGGAATCAAACATATATTGCTCAATAAATCTGCAATCGAGCAGCGATTAAAAAGACAAACGTGAGTGCTTTAAATGTGAAGATATTCATCCTCAAAAAAAAAAAAAATTCACAGTTGGAACTCCTCCTTTATTACATTCTATGTATTGAGATAAAAAGCCTTCTGTGTACAGGAGCCCCCCCCCCCCCTACCCCCCTAATACTTACCTGAGGTTCCTCTCTGTCCAGCGATGTCCACAAGTGTCTCAGTCGTCTGACATTCTCCTTCCTGATTGGCTGAGACACAGCAGTGGTGCCATTGGTTGCCACTGCTGTCAATCAAAGTCAGCTATCCAATCATGGAAGAGAGTGGGCAGGGCCAGGTCGGGGCTCCATGTCTAAATGGACACATGGAGCTGTGACTCAGCTCGGGTGCCCCCCATAGCAAGATGTTTGCTGTGGGGGCACTGAACAGAAAGGGAGGGGCCAGGATCACAGAAGAGGGACCCGAGAAGATGAGGATTGGGGGTGCTCTGTGCAAATCCACTGCAACAGAGCAGGTAAGTATATAATGTTTGTTAAAACCGAGCCTTTACAAATACTTTAAAGCGGAGCTATACTCACCTCGGCTACAGTGATGCCCTGTCCCCAAGCACCCCGCTCGGCTGCTGATATCTTCAGACGGCCAGCTTCCGGGCCTCGATCGCCGGCCGATGTCATTGGCCATGTGGGGATGATTCAGTCAGATTTGGCATTGCCTAATGTGTACAGTGAGCTGCATAGTAACTGTGTAAAACTTTAATGTAAAAATATCCATACCTGGAATTCGTCTTTAACAACTTCAGCCCCGGAACAATTTACCCCCTTCCTGACCAGAGCACTTTTTGCGATTCGGCACTGCGTCGCTTTAACTGACAATTGCGCGGTTGTGTGACGTGGCTCCCAAACGAAATTGACGTCCTTTTTTTCCCACAAATAGAGCTTTCTTTTGGTGGTATTTGATCACCTCTGTGGTTTTTATTTTTTGCGCTATAAACAAAAAAAATAGCGTCAATTTTGAAAAAAATGCAATATTTTTTACTTTTCGCTATAATAAATATCCCCAAAAAATATTTAAAAAACAGTTTTTTTCCTTAGTTTAGTATTCTACATATTTTTGGTAAAAAAAAAAATCGCAATAAGCGTTTATTGATTGGTTTGCGCAAAAGTTATAGCGTCTACAAAAAAGGGGATAGTTTTAAGGCATTTTTTTGATTTCTTTTTTTTTTTTTACTAGTAATGGCGGCGATCAGCAATTTTTATCGTGACTGTGACATTATGGCGGACACATCGGACAATTTTGACACATTTTTGGGACCATTGGCATTCATACAGCGATCAGTGCTATAAAAAATGCACTGATTACTGTAAAAATGTAACTGGCAGTGAAGGGGATAACCCCTAGGTGGCACTGTAGGGAATAAGTGTGTCCTAGGGAGTGTTTCTAACTGTGGGGGGGGGGAGGGGCTGTGTGTTACACTACACTGATCTCCGCTCCCGATGACAGGGAGCAGAGATCAGTGACACTGTCACTGGGCAGAACGGGGAGATTCTTGTTTACATTAGCATCTCCCCGTTCTTCCTCACCGTGAGACGATTGCGGGTATCCCCGCGGACATCGGGTCTGCGGGACCCGCGATCGCACGCCCACTAGCCCGTACAGGGCTGTACGTTGCCCGTACAGGGCAACGTACAGGTACGTTAATCTGCCTGTATGTGTCCTTCTGCCGCAGTATATCTGCGTGAGGCGGTCAGGAAGCGGTTAACGTGATGAAAGGTGAACATGCACATTGTAACAAAAATTGGCCCAAAAAAATGTCATGTCATTTGGTAAATATCCCTTTTATATAAACAATGCAGCCATTTTTTTTCTAAATAAAATAAAATCTATCCATTGAGGTGGTCTGGAGAATGCTGAAGGTGATAAATTAAACTGTAAACCTGGTCATTGGCCTACAGCTACAATTGTAGCAGATTCAGGAATTAATGTAGCCATTCATTTCATTGCAGTTTGCTTTTGATGCATTGTTTTGGTTTGTATCTCTGCATATTCATTATTTTGATATGTTGCACATTGCTATACAGTTTCCTGTGTTTTCCTGTGTTTGTTTCAGTCCTGCAAGTGGGAGGAAAATCAGGATGATTTGCTCCTTCTGCCTTGGAGTGCCCCCCCCCCCCCCCACATGCAAGCTGCTTGTTTGGGGGTGGAGCTGCACAATTCTGGCCAAAATGAGAATCACGATTTTTATTTTTTTTGCTTGGAATAAAAAGATCACGATTCTCGCGGCGTAAAATCTTTCACATTATACAAGAAAAATTGGGCTAACTTTACTGGTTAGTTTTTTTTTTTAAATTCGTTAAAATGTAAAATTGTAATTTTTTCCCAAAATACAGTGTGACATAAAATATTGCAACAACCACCATTTTATTCTCTAGTGTCAATACTAAAATATATATATATATATATATATATATATATATATATATATATATATATATATATATATATAATATATGGGGGGGTTAAAATTAATTTTCTAGCAAAAAAAAAAAGATGTCAGAAAAAGGTTTAGTGTTCAAGTGGTTAAACTTCCCTCATTTAGAGCCCTTTCACACTGAAAGCGCCCGGGCGTCGGCGGTATTTTTAGCGCCACTTTACTGTCGCTTCAGCGGTGCTCTTCGGCCGCCAGCGGGGCGGTTTTAACCCCTGCTAGTGTTCGAAAAAGGGTTAAAACCGCCCGCAAATCACCGCTGCAGCGGCAGTTTGCCAGCGGTACGGCGGCGCTGGCCATTGATTTCAGTGGGCAGGAGCGGTGTATCCACCACTCCTATATCGCTGCAAAGAAGCTGCTTGCAGGACTTTTTGTGACGTCCTGCCAGCATAGCGCCCCAGTGTGGAAGCACTCGGGCTTTCACACTGGGTTTGCCGCTGAGGCTTTTTTCAGGCGTTTTACAGGCGCTATTTTTAGCGCTAAAGCGCCTGAAAAACGCCTCCAGTGTGAAAGGGGTCTTACACACCAAAGTGCATTCCTTTGATCTAAAGGACAAACCGTTACAATGTTTATACTTAAGTTCCACTGCAAAAGAATGTTCTGATTCTTGGCAGACTGCCCAGTTTTGGCTTCATCAGAGCAGAGAGAATTCTCTGCATAGAAAGAATCGGGAAATACTTTGTCAAGATCGCAAGGGGGAAAAAATTGCAATAACGATTCTTAAAGATTAATCGTGCAGCTCTATTTGTGTGTGTGTGTGTGTGTGTGTGTGTGTGTGTGTGTGTGTGTGTGTGTGTGTGGGTGTGGGTTCTTGTTCAGGCTCGCTCCTGAGCCCCTCGCTCTCTCAATACTAGGTCTGATTGACAGGAGCCGATGGCAAACTCAGTGTGGCTCGGCCCTGCCCCTGGCTCCCTCATCACTAGATTTGATTGACAGCAGCAGGAGCCAATTGTAAACAGTGTGGCTTGGGCCCGCTCCATCGTCCCTAGATTTTGATTGATAGCAGCATAAGCCAATGGCCCAGTGCGGCTAGGCCCTGTCCCCGGCTCCCTTGTCGCTAGATTTGATTGATTGACAGCAGCAGGAGCCAAAGGCAAACACAGTGTGGCTCGGCCCTTGCGGGATTTGATTGACAGGAGCAAAGGGCAAACTGTTTGGCCTGGCCCTGCTCCCTTGTCACTAGATTTGATTGAGAGAAGCAGGAGCCAATGGCAAACACAGTGCGGCTCGGCCTTGCCTCCGGCACCCTCATCACTAGATTTGATTGACAGCAGAAGCCGATTGCAAACACAATTCAGCTTGGCCCTGCCCCCTCCTCACAGGATTTGTTTGACAGCAATGGGAGCCAATGGCAAACAGTGTTGTCCGGCCCCACTCCCCACACCTTCGTCACTAGATTTGATTGACAGCAGTGGGAGCCAATTGCAAGCACAGTGGGGCTCGGCCCCGCACCCCGCTCCCTCGTCACTAGATTTGATTGACAGCAGCAGCCAACTGCAAACATAGTGCAGCTCAGCCCCGGCACCCCGACCCCTCGTCATGGGATTTGAGTGACAGCAGCACGAGCCAATGGCTGCTCTTACTGAGCCCACTGAGGAGGGAGAGAGAGCAGTGCTGCTGCTCTTAGGCACAGTGCTGGACTGAGATTGGGCGTCCGGTAAGTATATAAAGGGGGGGCAGGGGGGAGCTGCACCTAAAATGGGGGGAATGCTTTAAAGTGGTTGTAAATAAGGATGAGCTCCGGCGTGTTCGCACACTCCACATGCCGAGCCCGCCAGGAAGTCGGCATGGCGCTGCGCTAATCACAGGAAGTGAGACATTTCCCGATCTCTGCAGCTGCACATCGGGAAAATGTCTCACTGCCTGTGATTAGCGCAGCGCCGTACCGACTTCCTGGCGGGCTCGGCACGCGGAGTGTGCGAACACGCCGGAGCTCATCCTTAGTGCATTTTATGCATTAAGATAAATAGCCTTCTGTGTGCAGCCGACCCCCCTAATACTTACCTGAGCCCCATCTCAATCAAGCGATGTTGCACGAGAGACTCGACTGTCCGGGATTCTCACTCCTCATTGGCTGAGACAGCAGCGAAGCGCCATTGGCTCACGCTGCTGTCAAAGTCAGTGAACCAATGAGGAGAAAGAGGGGGAATGGACACACGGAGCTGCGGCTCGGCTTGGGTGCCCCAATAGCAAACTGCCTGCTGTGGGGGCACTCAACGGGAGCAGCGAAGAGGGACCCGAGAAGAGGAGGATCGGGGCTGCTCTGTGCAAATCCACTGCAACAGAGCATGTAAGTCTGACATGTTTGTTATTTTTAAACATAAAACCACAAGACTTCAGTATCGCTTTAAAGTGATTGTATACTAAAGCTTCCTTTTTTTTATTTTTTTAAATAACAAACATATTATACTTCCACCCACTGTGCATTTTGTTTTGCACAGAGTGGCCCAGATACTCCCCTTCTGGGGTCCCCCGCCGGCGCTGTATCTCCTCCCTGCATTGTATAACCCCCCCTAGGAGAAGCGATCTCCCGGGGGGGGGGGGGTTACCTTGCGGGTGCGCTCCCGAGTCCAGCATTTGCATCCATAGACGCAGAATGTAGGACTCGGCCCCGCCCCCCGCGTCAATGGATTTGATTGACAGCAGTGTGAGCCAATGGCTGCGCTGCAATCAATCTATCTCATCTAGAGCCGAAACAATGGGCAGAGAGGTTGAGCGTGTCTAGCGGCGTGGGAATTATGGGGTTCAGGTGAGTAAAACGGGGGGCTGGGGGGCCGGTCAGTGACAGAAGTTTTATTACTTTAATGCATAGGATGCATTGAGGTGAAAAAACACAAGGGTTTACAACCCCTTTAAGGCAACAAAAAAAAAAATAGCTTTAGAGTCTGTTCACACAGGGGCGACTTGTCAGGCGACCTAGCCGCCTGACAAGTCGCCTCCCGTTCTGTACAATGGAACCGTTCTAATCGGAGCGACGCAAGTCGCTCCGACTTAGAAAAAGGTTCCTGTACTACTTTGGGGGGCGACTTGCATAGACTTCTATACAGAAGTCGTTTTGCAAGTCGCCGCGGAAGTCGTTTGCAGGTCGCCTCGCTGAGGCGACCTGCAAGTCGTGCCGCCCCTGTGTGAACCGGGGCTTAGCCTTTTACAACCACTTTCACTGATTTGTCACTTAATAATAGAGTTAAAGTCATATTATTAACCAATTGTTTACTGGGCACTTATACCCTATTCCTGCCCAGGACAATTTTCAGCTTTCAGCCCTGTCACACTTTGAATGACAATTGTGCAGTCATGCGACACTGTACTCGTATGAAATTTTTATCATTTTTTTTTTTTGGACAAATACAGCTTTCTTTTGGTGGTATTTAATTTCAATAAATTTTTATTGGTATGAAAACAGTAAGGAAGTTACATACACCTTTATCCTGTAGGCAATGTATACATATATTAATACGTTATAAGTACATTATGCACATGTTACAATCATTTGAATTAGTGCAATTGGTGCGTAACTTAACGAGACTAGTTCTGGGACAATTTGTCCCGCTATTGGGTTCATTTATCTTATTTAAATAACAAGAAAATAATATAGAAACTGTGAGCTAAAGGACTAGGCTCTAAAATAAATAATCAATAAAATAAAAGTGTGAAAAATATAAAGAGTATAAAGAGTATAAAGAGTATGCAGCAGTTTAACTTCCTGTATTAACTAGGTTATACAAAGTCAGGGGATTGAGTTTCTGCTTTTATATACATGTGAGTACCATGCAATCCACCTGTGCCACCTTACATTTACCTTATGATAATTGCCTTGAGCTGCAGCGAACATCAGCTCGTATGTAGCATGTGTGTTGGTCATTTCAACTATTTCTTTAAGTGAAGGAGGTGATGCGTCTTTCCATTTCCTTAATATTGTCAATCTCGTACTTAGTAGTATGTGGGTAACTATAGTTCTAGTATTGATTGGCATATTTTCTATTCCTATAGATAACACTGCTAATGCTGCATCTGGAATTACTACTGAGCATGTGAGTTCTGATATTAGGTTGAATACCTTTTTCCAAACTGCATGTAGAACCCGGCATTCCCATAGTATGTGATATAATGTACCCCTTCCTCCACAGTTTCTCCAGCACAGAGGAGAGGCCTGTTTCGCAAATTTGGATATCCTTTGTGGAGTTAGATACCACCGGAGTGTTATTTTATGTGTTGTCTCCCATAGTTTGACGCATTTAGTTGCAGTAAAGGTATTGCGGAGTGCTTTTTGCCATTGCTCATCTGTAAATGACATACCCATATCTCTTTCCCACGCCTCTATGTTATTAGTCTTTTTGAACTCTTGTTTGTTGTTAAGTATGTTGTAAAAAAGTGAGATACCTTTTATGTTGGTGTTAGGATTAGTAAGATATAGATACACCCTCCACGGAACCTTTATAGATGTTACTGGAACTCTATGAAGATAGTGCTTTATTTGAAGGTATCTATAGTGGTCAGTGTCATCCAAACCATATTGCGCTTGGAGAGTCTCAAATGTTTTGAATGAGGAACCGACTTTGAGGTCGTCTAGTGTCAAAATACCTTTGGTTATCCAGTGTGATATATTTAAATGTGGGATGTTTATTGGGAGGCTAGATATGGCAATCGGTATGGTCTTAGTCATCTGATTAGAGAAGTCTGATGTCAAAAAGGACCTCCATGTTGTTAGTGTAGCTATCATTGTAGGAGACATATGTGAGTATACGTAAGGTCGTGCATGGCAGGTCAACAGGGTGTCAGCTAGATTGCCTCTCGGGAGTTGTGCTTCTTCCAATTCTACCCATCTGTGGGTCTGGGCATTATTTAACCAAGATTTTGCTTGTGATAAGATTGTTGCTGTATGATAATCTTTTAAGATAACATGACCTATTCCACCCGCATCTCTAGCGTTAGTTAATTTTTTATAGGCACACCTGGCCCTTTTACCTTGCCAAAGGTATCTATTTATCATAATTTGAGCTTTAGAGAAAAATGTGTTAGGAACAGGGACTGGCAACGTCCTGAATAGATAGAGAAGTTGTGGCAGGATGATCATCTTAAACGCCGCCAGTCTGCCTGTCCATGAAAGTTCCATTTTGTCTATATCTAGAAGTTTTTTGTTCAATGAGCCCAGGAATGTGGTGTAGTTGGCTGCGACTAGATTACTTGTCAATGCTGTAAGTGTTATCCCTAGGTATTTTATCCCTTCATTTTCCCATGTGTATGGAAATTTGTCACTCAATTTCTTTTGAAGGGATGCATCAATGCCTATACCCATGATGTATGATTTACTCTCGTTCACTTTATAGTAAGAAATCTTGTGAAACATGTCTAAGGTCTTATGTACCGAAGCCAGGGAAGATTCCGCATTGGTTAGAATCATGATTATGTCGTCAGCAAATAGGCTGATCTTATGTATTGAATTATTTATACGGAAACCTGTAATATGGGGGTTTGTTCGGATGTATATAGCTAAGGGCTCCATTAGCAGGTTGAAGATCAGAGGGGATAAGGGACACCCCTGTCTAGTCCCGTTCGTAATACTGAATGGCCTAGACAGTGTTCCAGATGCTAGCACTTGAGCAGAAGGCTTAGAGTATAGTGCCAATATCGCAGAAAGTATAGTGCCAGAAAAACCAAACCTTCTCAATACTTGGGCGAGGTATTGCCAATGGATGCGGTCAAAGGCCTTCTCTGCGTCCAGAGCTAGGAGCAGAGAGGGCCTTTTATGTTCTCTCGCCAGGTGTATAATATTTGTCAGTCGTCGGGTTGCGTCGGATGTCTGACGACCCTTGGTAAATCCTGTTTGATCAGGATGAATGAGAAGTGGGAGAAGATCTAATAATCGGGATGCTACAATTTTTGCGTAAATTTTCAAATCTATATTGAGGAGTGAGATCGGTCTGAAGTTTGGGGGTATACTGGGATCTTTCCCTGGCTTAGGTAGAGTCACTATTATTGCATTTAACATTTCTGGAGGAAAAGAGGCAGAGGCAGCCGCAGCATCAAAAGTGCGTTGTAGATATGGGCTTAATATGTGTTTGAAAGCTTTATAATAATCTCCTGATAATCCATCCGGGCCTGGAGATTTGTTACTTGGTAGGGAGTCAATAGCAGTATGTATTTCTCCTATACTGAATGTTTGGTTTAGAGTTTGAAGTTGTTCTTGTGACAATGTAGGGATGTCTAGTTGTTGTAAAAATGCATTAATTGCATCAGTAGTGGGTTGAGGGGTGTCTAAGTCATCTTTCAGATTGTACAGTTTACTGTAATATTGACTGAAGGTGTCTGCTATGTCCTGTGGATGGTACAGTTTATGTTTGGTAAGAGGGTGTAGAATGTATGGAATTTTTGTTTTGTATCTAATGCCCTTAATCCTGTAAGCTAAGATTTTACCTGCTTTGTTACCCGTGGCGTAATATGTCATTTTAAGCTTTTTTGAGGACTTTTCAAAATTTTCTAGTAATAACAATCTCAATTCATGTCTTAGTTGTGTAATTTGATGTGAGGTTGAGTAGGAGGTATGTTGTTTGTTGCTGGATTCTAATAGAGAAATTTTGTCTGTCAACTCTTCTATGTGCCGCTGCCTCTGCCTTTTAACCCTTGCCCCCAGTTGTATGAGGACACCTCTCACATATGCCTTGTGGGCATTCCACAAGGTAAAATGGTTTTGCACGGAGGGTGCGTTAATGCAAAAGTACTCCTTCATCTGATCTTCTATTTTTTTCCTGAAGTCCGGTTGTTGCATTAGGTAGGAGTTTGATCTCCACAAGTAGGATGTATTGCATGCGACATCGTCTTTTAGAGATATGGTGATGGACGCATGGTCTGACCAAGTAATGGTATTGATATCTGTGGATGTTACATGGGCTAATGTGCTTTGATCAACCAAAAAAAGGTCTATTCGGGAATAGGAGTTGTGGGGAGAAGAGAAGAAGGTATAGTCCCTCTCTCCTGCATGCATACACCTCCATGCGTCAAAAAGATCCTGTTTATGTAGGATGTTCATGAGGGATGGGTTTGAACGTCTTATTCCGGAAGATGAATCCAGATGTGGGATTGGGGTTGCGTTAAAGTCTCCACATATGATTAATCTCCCCCTCTGGAGGGTCTTCACTTTTTGTAGCGTTTTGTTGAGGAATCTTACTTGATGCTTGTTGGGAGCGTAAACGTTAGCGATGGTATAAGTGATTGAATTAATGTCGCAAATCAATAGGAGATACCTTCCTTTTGTGTCTTTAATTTCTTTGTGAAGCGTGAAAGTCACAGAGTCTCTTATTGCTGTGAGGACCCCTTTGGTTTTGTTATGGGAGTTAGCAAAAAAAATGAAAGGGAAGCTCCTATGGGTACAAGAGGGTGCTGCAGTGGCAGAGAAGTGCGTTTCTTGCACACAAACCACATCTGACTTGTGGGTGATTGCTTCTGACCACATGGATTTCCTTTTGGCAGGATGATTCAAGCCTTTGGAATTGATAGAGATAATTTTTATGCCCATGGTTGTAAGGAAGGTATGCTAGAGTGTTTGGAAACGTGGAGACATTTTTGAGGTCTTGTTGCCCTCATGTGGTGCTTTCTGGTATTGCATAGAAAATCTTCTTTCAGTGAAATAAAACAAAAGAGGTACTCACGTACACTGCTGAGATTGTTTTCATTTTGGGGTGACAGGGAGATTGTGATACTCCGGCTGCGTCTTTGTGTATCCAACTGCTGCAACTTCAAAAACGTTGAAGAGAAAACATAAAAAACAAAATGAAACGTTAACATTGCAGAAACAACTTTGGTATAAAAGAGCAACTTCTGCATAGGTCAATCTGGATTTAACAGACAGTAAACTTGTATACAGCAGTTTGCTGTTTAAGGTTAGTGGGGGAAGAAAGTTCGGGCTTAGGAGCTCCTGACTGGTGCACTGAGCCCAGAAAATGTAGAAAGTGAGAAGATGATAGTCCATCTGGGTTTAGTTATGCGATTTAGCATTTTTTGTGGTGACTGTTTTCCACACTGGATCCACAGGTTTGGGGGTTGTTGGTTCTGGAGCAGGTAAGATATTCCACTCTTCCAAAAGAGAAAGTCCTTTCTCTAGGGAGTTCACTACGTGGGTGCGTCCCTCTCTTGTAACGGACAGTTTGGTAGGATATCCCCATCTATAAGTGATATTGTGGTTTCTCAATACTTTAGTGATGGTGTTCAAATTTTTTCTTTTTTGTAGAGTGTATTGAGAGAGGTCTGCATAAAACTGCAGATGCTGGTATTGAGCAGGAATGTGTTCCTTCTTGCGCATGACCATCATTAGTTGTTCCTTAGTTTGATAAAAATGTAATCGTAGGATTACATCTCTGGGGATATGTTCTGATAAGTAAGAGGGTTTTGGTAAGCGGTGAACTCTGTCAATCGTAATCTCCATGTCGGAGAGGTCAGGAAGAAGAGATTTAAATAAAGAGGAGACATAGGTGCGCAGGTCGGCTTGTTGTACAGTTTCAGGGATCCCTCTTATCTTCAAATTATTCCTCCTGTTTCTGTCCTCAATGTCTGCGATTTTTTCCTTAATCCATTCAGTATCCCCCTCTCTTTCCTCATGTGAGTCTACCAGATCATTGATAGTGGTAGCATATTCCCCCATTTTTTGTTCTATGTGCTCAACTCTGGTCTCAACAGCCTGCAAATTGTTGTTAAACTTATGCATGCATTTCATTAGGTCAGATTGCAGTGAGCTTCTTAGGGATAATAGCATGTCTTTTAAGACAGAATCGATCACAGGCTGATGTGAAGTAGGGAAAGATTCAATGGAGTCAGGTAATTCACGTGTGTCATCCCCTGAGTCACTCGTAGGGCTAGCTGTATCAGCGAATCCCCCGCCATCCATCCGGGGTTTCGCTTTAGCTGGGCTGCCTGAGGGTGGAGAGGGAGAGTATTGCTGTGGGCTTTTATGGATGCTTATATTTTGATTGTGCCTGTTCGCCATAGGGAGGATGGTAGTGGATTTGTTTGCTGGGGTGGATGATGACCCAGCGCCATCTTGCCTACCGTCATGCTGCTTCATTTCATAGAAGTCCGTCAGGCGCTGAGGCTTCCTCTGTTCTTTTCGTTTTCTGGACATGGCTCCAGACTTTGCCCTGGGGTATTCTGCCTCTGCGGGTGTAGAGATCGGGACCCGATGGGATGTTTTGTGCCGCTGTTTCTTAGCTCAGTACCGGAGCTCCGGGATTATGCTGCCATTCAGAGTGCTCGCAAGCCACGCCCCCCAATAAAATGTATTTTTGTCTTTTGGTGGTATTTAATCACCACTGGGGTTTTTATTTTTCAGTTTTGCTAAACAAATGAAAAAAGACTGCAAATTTTGAAAAAAAAAATGTTTTCTTAGTCTCTGTTATAAAATTTTGCAAATAAGTCATGATTCTCCTTGTACGCTGATGAGGCGGCACTGATGGGCAGCATTCATGGGCACTGATGAGGCTGCACTGATAATCAGGGCACTATCTATGCCCTGTGTGCATGTCCCCTGTCAGGATTGCCGGTTACTGCTGATAACTGGCTTAGTTTCTGTTATAAACTTTTGCAAATAAGTAATTTTTCTTCTTCATTGATATGCACTGATAGGCGGCACTGATGATCAGTACCCTAATTATCAGTGTGAACGATGTCCGGACAGACGCAGCATGGGAGGAAAGGAATGCCGATAACCGACAAGTCTGTTTACATGTGATCAGCTGTGATTGGACACAGCTAAACACATGGTAAAGTCCCGCTGTGATTGGCCCTTTACCACGATCTGTGATTGGCTGTGTCCAAAGAACACATTGATCACAGGGCGTGCGAGAGGCGTGGTTCCGGGAGGATGTCCATGGACACCCGCCCGAAACAACAGAGCCACGCTGTAGCCGTCTTTCGGCTATATCGCGGTAAGGAAGTGGTTAAGTTATATTTTATATTCCTTAAATTAAAAAAAGATGGCATACTTTTATGTGTATTGGTATTGCACAGAATGGTCCCTTACCTCCCCTTCTAGAGTCCCCCACCAGCTCTCTGCTCCTTCTTCTGTCAAGTGTCCCCTCGGCAAGCCATGTGTTAAGGGGGCACTGGGAGGGTGCGCCCCCAAGCTGGGTTGTGTGTGTATATAGACACACACAGCACTGCTCGGCCACACCCCCTGTTACCTTCTCACAGGATTTGACTGACTGCAGCAGGAGCCAATGTACTTTTTTTTGTTATATATAGTTTTTTATATAGTGGCAAAGGGATAAGAACAACTGTCAGTGTCTGTGCCCCTGTTAGGGAGAATTACCCTTTTTTATTTGTCATCTTTATTGTTATCACTGAGGCCGGGTTCACACTGTAACCCGCTGCGGATCGCACAGGAGCGCTGTGTGTCCCTGTTCCCTGTTTCAGGGACGAATCAGGAGCCAAAGACGCACAGTGCAGTGCGCTCCGCAGCCGCAACGGAGATATGTGAACCAGCCCCGTAGGGAGCCAGTCACATTCTCCTGCTATGCAAATTGGATTGCATCTAATTCGCATAGGTGTGAAGCCGGCCTGAAAGTGAAGGTAAAAAAAAAAAAAAAAAAAAAATTTTGGGTTGTCCCTAGAACAGTAATAGAGGGGAAATCTTCCAATGAGGACACTAGTTCAGAAATCCCCTCACTTTTGAGGGATTTCCTCTCACTTCCTGTTTTAGCCATGGGACAGGAAGTGAAGGCAAATCTCCCCAATGGGACACAGCTGGCAAAGATAAACCTGACAGGAGTTCTAACCCTCCCATACTCTATACAAATTTGGAAAAAAAAAATGTTTTGCCTTTTAGCTCTACATTTTTAATTTGTCACATTTAAATGATCTGCTTCACGGCAACTGATTCTGACTGTACTGGAAGAGAACACTGGAGGATGGAAGTTTGCATATGTATTTTTGGGGGCAATATAGGCAGTTTTTTTTTTTTTTTTAAATAAATATCACTTTTACAGTCTTTGCTCAGTGTTGATAATGCTGATTTTGTGGGATTTTTGTGTGGCCGTTATTTCACATTGTATTTCTCTTTTGCATTATTTAATAGGTCTGCCATTCTTGAACTTGTAGAAGTGAAAGGAAAAGACCAGAGGTAAGACATTCATTTGTAACTAACTAATAAAAATATAAACATTTTGCTAGTGCAAAGCCCTGATGGGTTTACTTCCTCTTCGTTTCCCTGCAAAGGTAAAGCATAATGGGCTACTATGCATCGCGAAGTAGCCCATTATGTGTCACTTACCTGACACAGGAGCCTGCGATGTCACCGCTGTCCCCTCTGCTACGTCCATCTTCTTTCTGGGTATCGTGGCTCCGGCGCTGTGATTGGCCGGAGCCGCGATGAAGTCACTCCCGCGCCTGCGTACGGGAGCCGCCACTAACGGCATATCGCTGTTAGCAGCGGCATGCTCAGTCCGCTGTGTCGGTGCCTGTCTTTTTGCAAATATCTCCTAAACCGTGTAGGTTTAGGAGATATTTCTTGGACCTACAGGTAAGCCTTAACCTAGGCTTATCTGTAGGTCAAAGTGGTCTGTAAGAGTTTACAACCACTTTAACAGGGCATTTTGGTGTGTGTGTGTGTGTGTGTGTGTGGGGCGGGGGGGGGGGGGGTGGGTAGTAAAGTAGTATTAAAGCCCAACTGCTTGTTTATGTCTAGGAAACAGTCAGATTTTCAGGCGAACCTGATCGGACCCTCCGTTCACCCCTATGAACCGGCGGGTGTAAACGGACTTTTACACCCGCCTACCTCCAATCCGATCTGCTCCATTAATTCTGCAGCCACCGGGATTGTGTGTGAAACTGTCAGTAGAGATGGGCTCTGGCGTGTTTTAAAATCCCACGTGCCCGATCCCGCCAGGAATCCGACACTGCACACCGCTAATCGCAGGCAGTGAGACATTTCCCCATCTGTGCGGCTGCAGACCGGGAAATGTCTCACTGCCTCTGATTAGCGCTGTACAGTGTCGGCTTCCTGGCGGGATCGGGCATGTGTGGCCCATCTCTACTGACAGGCAGACTGCCGCCTGCTTGCTCACACACACCCCAGGTACCAGTGCCCCAGCCCCCCGTGCACGCAGACCGCCATGCCTTTCAGGCTCAGCTTGCCCATCTGCGGGCCCGGGAGCGACATGGCAGGTGCCGGTGGCGGTGGCTGGGGGGGGGGGGATAAAGAGCGGACACATGCTCTCCTCACCTTCTTGCTGTGACATGGAAAGGGACATCCGTGACGTCACTTCAGGGTCAGCAACTAGGTGTCCCCGGCTAGCTATCCTGGGAAGTAATGTTTTGCAATGCGATCTGCTTTGCAAAACCAGTGGAGTCCAAAGGAGACATGCAGCATTTTTTAGATCCATAAAGAGAACCTGTCACTAAAAAGCATCACATAGGGGACAAAAAAAATGTGATTAAAAAAAAAAAAGTTGGGTAAAATTTTTTTTTAAGTTGCACCCAAGCACATAAAATCCCTCCCCCCCAATTACGCACTTAAATGCACACGTCGGAGTGAGAGCAATAATTCTAGCACAAGACCACCTCCGAAACCTGATACCTATAGGGGGCTTTTGAAGTGTCGCCTATAGAAAATTTAGGGTACTGAAGTTTATCGCTATTGCACGGGCGCACACAAATTTGAGGTTTGGCATTGTGTTGGGTAACTACCCTGTTTCCCCGAAAATAAGACCTAGCGTGATTGTCGGTGATGGCTGCAATATAAGCCCTACCCCCCAAATAAGCCCTAGTTAAAGTCCTTGTAGGTCTTATTTTCAGGGTAGGGCTCATTTTCGGGGAAACGGGGTAGGGCTTATTTGGGGGGTAGGGCTTATATTGCAGCCATCACTGACAATCACGCTAGATCTTATTTTCGGGGAAAAAGGGTATGTACTTGCTGCAACCTCATCTTTTATATTTTACCGCATTGCTCTGCAGATCACATGCGATGTCTGTGTGATGCAAATTCAGCCGTACAAACTGGCTGAAATCGCACCACAGTGCATTTGCACCGAAATGGCGCAGGACCCTTCTTTTGGTCCGCACTGGATCGCGATTTCACAGTTCGCACTGCAATTTGGGAACCGATCTGGGGGTGTCATTAACTTTACTTTGACACCCACAGCAGTTCGCAGAGCTCAGTGTGAACCGCCAGCGATTCAGGTGCGATGTGGGAACCCGCACAATCGCAGGGTTTCCCCCGCATCGCACAAGTGTGAACCTGGACTTAGTGCCCGGTTCACACTAGTGCGATGCGAGAACCTTGCGACTCCAATGCGGGTTCCCGCATTGCACCTGAATCACTGGCGGTTCACACTGAGCTCTGCGAACCGCTGTGGGTGTCAGTGTAAAGCTAACGACACCCCCAGATTGGTCAGCAGATCGCAGTGCGAACAGTGAAATGGCGTAGGAATCGGATCGCATAACTGTGAACACCCATGCGATCCGATTCCAGTGCGGACCAAAAAAAAAGGGTCCTGCACCATTTTGGTTGCTAATGTGATTTCAGCCATACAGTTTGTATGGCTGAAGTCGCATCGCACGGACATCGCATGTGATCTGAACAGCAATGCGGTGCGAATCACATGTGATGTCCATCATCGCACTAGTGTGAACCGGGCCTCAATCTCCTTCCTTGTCACCCCTCCAACAGCAGAAAGTGATTTACTTTAGTGATTTAGTGTTCAGCCCTTTCTTATCAGGGTTTACATTCCATTCTGTTGTGTCTCCTTCATCTGAGGAGTGTAGCAGGCGAGCGTTTGTGTTCCCCCAATACAGCTGACTTACCAGCATACTGTTCTTCACATGCAAAATCTGCACCTCTTCCCAGAAATAATGTCCTGCTGACCACAGACAGGCACATTTCCATCTACTGTTCAGAAGCAGCCACCACACCATAGATGTGGTGGCTGCATTCGTTTTTTTTTTTCTTTCTTTCAGGAATATGTCAGTAAGTCTGATATTTTTCACCTCAATTTAACCACTTGCCGACAGTATACTGTATCTGCATCTCCTGTGCACTGCCGGGTGCGGGGCGCGCAGTGCTGAAAAGTCATGAAGGGTGGTAAATCCTTCTGGAGGTCAAGTTAACCAGATGCTGACCGTCCCACATACATTTACTGCGGCAGGGCGGCCACTCTGGACAGAATCGCGTACCTGTACGTACTTGAGCACTTCCAGGTCTGGGGCGCGCAAGCGTAACGCCGGCGACACGCTCCCGCTGTGATTGGACACAGCAGTCCGGAAAGACCCTGGCACTTGCACGTGTGCCGGCTGGCCGGAAGCCCAAACAAAGCCGCAATCATTTTCTATCGGGTCTTGGATCTAGTAACCCGGATGCGATGTCATGACATCACTTCTGGTTTACAGAAGACTTAAATGTGCCAAATTTTTAAAAATGACAGCATTCAAAAGAACCAAACTTAGCATTTAAAATACTTTTAAGTGTAAAGGAGGGATTTGGGGTCTTGTAGACCTCGGATCCCTCCATAAAGAGTACCTGTCACTGCCTATTACTGTCACAAGGGATGTTTACATTCCTTCTGACAGCAATAAAAGTGATCAGAAAAAAAATAAATGTAAGGGACAGTGTAAAAATAAATTTAAAGCGCACTATCCCTCTGTGTTTGTGCGCAGAAGCGAACGCATACGTAAATCGCGCCCGCAACTGTAAACGGTGTTCAAACCACACGTGAGGTATCACCGCGATCGATAGAGCAATAATTCTGGCACTAGACCTCCTCTGTAACTCTAAACTGGTAACCTGTAGAAATTTTTAAAGCGTCTCCTATGGAGATTTTTAAGTACCGTTGTTTGTCACCATACTGAGAAAAAAGTACCCCCCCCGGATGGGACTTTTTTTTTTTTTGTAATTCTTTATTTCTTTCAAGTACATCACATGGTGATCAACAGATATAGATGTAACAAAGGTCAGCATAAACATAGATAATTAGGCCATAGGCCTGTCGCATAACGGGTTACATATCAAAACAGGGACGGCAATCCAACAAACCCCTTAAGTATACATTCAGTGTAGCATATGGAGAGTTATATCCCTGTGGTGGGGTAGTCTGAGAACCTAGTCTGAGATAAACAAAAATAGATGGGAGTTCCTTAGATATCAACTTGAAACCCCGTTTGAGTCTATATAACAGCCAGGACTGATTCGTGAATAATAAAATTAAAAAATTCCCCAGCTGGCCGGGAGGGGCACCCCCCAAGCGACCAGCTGAGTCCAATCGTGGGAGTACTGAAGGGCAATATATACCAAGATATACTCATTATCTGACTGAGCTTTCCTCACAACTGAAGGGGGTAAGGGGAAAACAAAGGAGGGGTAGCGAGAAAAGGGGGGGGGGGGGGGGGGAGGAGGGGTAGAGGGGGGAGGGGGAGGAGGGAGGGAGAAGGGGGAGGGGATTGCGGTGGCGGTGGCGCCCCCCTGCCAAACAGGCAGCCCAGCCCACGGGACTATTCAGAGTGAGCCATCTCCTGGAGGTATGGATCAGAGTAAGTAAAGTGTTGCCAAGGTCTCCAAGTCTCCCGAAAGGCCTCCTCCCTGTCATACAGCGTGGCAGTTAGATCTTCCATGTCTCGGAGTTCGTTCACTTTTGCATACCACTGCATTTTTGTAGGTGGGAACTCTGACCTCCAACATAAGGGTATGCATGCCTTGGCTGCATTCAGCAATTGGATGGTTAGAGAGGCTTTGTATTTCTTAATCGGACGTTTAGAGAGGTGCAGCAGACAGGCCCCAGGGTCTCCCTCCAAGGCAACACCAGTTAGGTGTTCAACTGTGCGTGCCACCTCCAGCCAGTACGGTTTAATTTTGGGACAGTCCCAAAAAACATGGAGCATCGTTCCCTCACCCTCCCCACATCGCCAACATAAGCTCGGGACCTGCGGGGAAAAGCGGTGCAGGATAGAAGGTACCCTGTACCATCTAGTCACTACTTTATAGCACGTCTCTTGTACCCTGGTGGCCATGGATGACTTCTGGGCAAAATGTAGGATCTTTCCTCTTTGGGATTCATTGAATTGTACGCCTAATTCTTCTTCCCACTTAGAGAGGAAGGGTGGTACGAATCCTTCTGTTGGTGATATTAGTGAGGAATAGATCAGTGATAAACAATGGCGGGTCGGTTCTTTACGATGACAGATTTGTTCCAGCTCTGTGAGCTTACGAGATATGCCCGGTGCCCGTGCGCAACGGCGTAAGAAATTACGAAGTTGGAGGCCGCTCAGAAAGTCTAGTGGGGGGTCAGAGCCTGCCAGCCCGGCGTCCGTCGCAAGCTGGCCAGTCGGGCCCAGAAAATCGTGGAGGTGTGGCCAGCTGCCCTCCCTTGTTAAGTAACGGAATACAGGACCCTCGCAGCCGGGTGGGAAATCAGGGTTACCCGGGATTGGCACCATAGGTGATGGTATGGGGGAAATCGAGGAGTGTTTGAAAGCATCTCTCGCCACCTGGATCGTGCTTCCAAGAGTGGGGTGAGCAGCGATGTCCCTCGAAAGGGGAGTGGTGGTCCAGGGCCAGCACTTGGCCGTGCCCTCGGAGTCCTCAAACTCCATTGCCACCCACTGCTTTGCCTCTGCATGGCAGTGCCAATCCACTACCCTGGTAAGGTGGGTTGCCCTATAGTATGCTTTCACATCGGGGAGACCGATTCCTCCTTTGTGCTTTGCCATGTGGAGAAGTTGCAGTTTAATACGAGGCTTTCGGTGTGACCAGATGAAGTCACGGAACAGAGAGTGAATCCGTTTGAAGAAGGGGGGAGGGAGACGAATGGGGAGGGCCTGTAGCAAGTAAAGCACCCTGGGCATGGCTGTCATCTTGATGGCATTACATCGACCGAACCATGTCAAAGTCAAGGCATGCCAGTGGGACAAGTCTGTCTTGAGGCGAAGGAGTAGAGGGGCAAAATTTGCCTGATATAGATTGGCAGGGTCGGGGGTAATGTAAACTCCCAAGTATGGAATAGTGTCGGTTGCCCAATGTAACTGATATTCTGTGCGCAATCTGCGTACTATGTCTGTGCCCGCCGTGATATTAAGTAGGGAGGATTTTGTTAAGTTAATTTTGTATTGGGAGAGATCCCCGTAAATTCGGAGGGAGTGGAGTAGGCTAGGGAGCGATGTCAGTGGGTCTGACAGGAAGAAGATGAGGTCGTCGGCGAAGGCGGCTACTTTATGCGACCCGGAGGGTTTGTGATAACCAGCTATGCCCGCGTCCGCCCTTATCCTGCAAAGGAAGGGCTCCAACGTGAGTATGAAGATAAGCGGAGACAGAGGACAACCCTGTCGGGTGCCATTGCGTATAGGGAAGTAGCTCGACCTTGTTTCGTTTACCTTAACTGCTGCTGTGGGGTGCGAGTAAAGGGAAAGTATCCAGCTGAGCATTGATGAGCGGAGACCGATATGTTCCAAGGTGGCCTGTATGAAGGACCAATCAACCCGGTCGAAAGCCTTCTCCGCATCCGTAGATAGCAGGAGAAGGGGTCGCCGTGATGTCCTGGCTGCGTGGATCAAATTGATTACCCGGATGGTGTTATCACGGGGTTCTCGTAATGGTACAAAGCCTGCCTGGTCCTTGTGGATCAGGTTCGGCATATGTAAAATTAGCCTATTGGCCAGTATCTTGGCAAACAATTTCAGGTCGGCGTTTAGGAGAGCTATCGGCCGGTAGCTTCCACATTGCAAGGGGTCTTTCCCCTCTTTAGGGATAAGGGAGATATAAGCCCTTAAGGTGTCAATGGGAAAGGAGTTGCCCTCTGTGATCGAGTTGAGTGCAGACACCAGGGGATTAGATAGCGTCTCAAAGAATGTCTTATAGTACGCCGGGGTAAATCCGTCTGGGCCTGGGGCCTTCTTAGGCTTTGAATTCGCTAATGCTACACCCAGTTCCTCTACAGTGATGGGTTCCTCTAACTCTTCCCGGACTTCGGTCGGGAGTGAGGGCATACCCGACATGGTGATGTAGGACTGGGGGGTAAATCCCCCGGCAGAATTAGGGTCCCCTGATGGTCGCCCATCAAGGTTGTAGAGGCCTTCATAGAAGGATCGAAACTCCGCCGCAATGTCAGAGGATGTAGTCATCTTACGACCAGAGGATGACAGGATGTGTGAGATATAGGTTTTGGTGCGTGGGCCCCGTAGTGCTCTGGCTAGGAGCGAGCCGGGTTTATTGGAGTATTCGTACATCGTCCGACGCGCCCATGCCAATTTTTGTTTCGTTTTATGAAACAGGAGTGCACGAAGCTCCTCGCGGGCTTTAATAAGGTCATGGTGGGCGGAACGGGCAAGACTGGCCTTATGGGCACCTTCCAGCACACGGACCTGGGCGAAGAGCTCATCAATGCGACGTGTTCTTTCTCTCTTAAGGCGGGCCCCTATACTAATTAAGGTGCCCCTAATAACTGTCTTGTGAGCCTCCCAGACCATAAGAGGGTTGGGAACTGAGGCTTCATTGACAGCGAAGTATTCCCTTAACTTAGTCTGTATTTCAGTGCGTGTCTCTTCTGATTGTAACAAGGCTTCATTAAGCCTCCAGGAGGGTGGGGTCCGGGTCACTGGACCCAGTTGGAGAGTCATATGGATCGGTGCATGGTCTGAAAGGGAAATGACATCTATGGAGGTATTCACTACCCTAACTATATCTTTATGTGTGATCAGTAAATAGTCCAGTCTCGAGTAAGAGTGGTGGACTGAAGAGAAGTATGTATAGTCCCTATCTTGCGGACGCGATAGGCGCCAGGGGTCTACCAGGTGCAGGGCATGAAGGTCTGCCTTCAGTCTCTTGAGGCGCGTATAAGGTAGATGGGATGAACCGCGTGAGGCATCAAGCAGAGGATCCATTGTGAAATTGAGGTCCCCCCCGAAGACAAGCACCCCCTCCGAAAATTCCAGTAACTGCGGTAGCAGCTTCTGTAGGAATTGTGGGTGGTCTATATTGGGGAAATATACATTGGCGAAGGTAACCTGCACATCGGACACCCTTCCCTTTAGGAGAAGAAAGCGACCCTGGGGATCTACCAGCTGCGCCCCAAAGACCCATGGAACCGATTTTGCTATAAGGATGCTGACCCCCTTAGATTTAGAGATGGGTGATATGCTGTGGTATGCCGTCGGGAACGTTCCATTGGTCAATTTAGGAATACGATCACCATGGAAGTGCGTTTCCTGTAGGAAAGCAATTTGGGTTTTGCCTTTACGCAAATCAGTCAGGAGCTGGGAGCGTTTTTCTGGTACATTGAGACCACGTACATTGAGGGAGGTGACCTTTAGGAGACCCATATCGTCGGCTATTAGTCCGGCGAGCAAGGACAATAATGTGGTGTAGATAAACTTCTTCAGTATCTGCCCCCACCGGGGGGGGGGGGGGGGGGAGCGACACCACCGACCGACAGAAAGGGCCACCAGGGGGGGGGGGGGGGGGGAGGGAGCAAGCGGAGGGGTAACAGGTATGGAAAGGAAGGGGGAAGGTAGGGGGCAGGGGTTGGGGAAAAAGCAATCTATTAAGACAGTTACTCTTTGGTCTTCCGATTAGCACTAAGAGGTCCAATCGGGTGACCGCCCTAACTGGGGGTGGACAGGGCGGTGAGGATTATTGGTCAGAAAATTCAATGACCAAAAATTTTAACAGAAACAGAAATCATTGAGTAGGGAGATGCACTAGGTAGGGTCATGGGAACCACTAAATAAAAATATCATGACAGAACCAACTTAACATTAGGCATAGTTAAACGAACATGTAGTAAACATATCATAAACAGATACCAGACCATTGCAATCACAGGGCATTGCTGCATCGGGGGGAGGGCTCTGTGATTCAGAGACCCGACTCAGGTCGTGGAGGTCAGCAGGAGGGACCCGTCGGAGTTTTTCTGCGTCCCTTCCCCCGATGCCTCAAGACCGAGATATCATTTTCCTGAATAGCAAACATCTGCAGCAATTGAATGTAGGAAGTAAGGTTAGGTGGGCTATATATGAAAAAACGGATAAAAGGAAAAATAATATTGGCAGTAAAAAAGGCTGCAACAATCTGAAAAACATCATTACTCTCTAAGGCCCTTCCGAGTTTGCTGCAGATGGAATACTCCGGTCAAATCTCAACACAATCCAACTATCTGAGGTGTACAACATTCCCCCCCCTCCCCACCAAGGTAGTCCCCAAGTATATAGAGGATGGGTAAAAATAAAAAGAGAAAAAATGAAAATAAAAGAAAAAACAGGCACTCCAGGTGAATGCATAAAGGGTAGAGAAACGTCCTCCTCCGTTGCGGCTTAGGATCTCCGGTTGTTTTCAAATCCTGTCCATGGGACATCAAAGGAGGGGAAAAATGAGAAATGAGAAATGATATATGCCCTCTCTTGGGTTTGATAGGGGTCTTGGTGGATGACGGGGCAATTTCAAAGAAGGTCATAGAGAAAGTACCATTAGAGGTAGAAACTGCCTAGGGGGAATACTGCACATCCTTACCAGACCGTGTGGAAGAAGAGGCGGTCAATCTTCGGAGGTCGTTGGATGTGGTCTATAAGCTTCTCGATTGGGCGGGCGGGAACGTGGTCGTCTGATCCTTTGTTGCCTGGGCAGGGCTGGGCTTGAGGTGTCCTGGGACAGCAGGTAGTCGAACCAGTTAGGAACACTAACAGCAGGTTTGGCTATGAATTGGAAGAGGTCCGGCAGCTGATCCGGCGTGCGGAGGTGGAACTCTGAGCCTTGCTTCCGGACAATCAGATGAAAGGGGTGACCCCATCGATATGTGGCTTCGGCTTCCCGTATCACCTCCAGCAGTGGCCGCAGCAGACCTCTCATGACACGGGTCTGTCTGGATACATCAGGGTAGATCCGTACGGGTGCTCCATCAAAGTCGATCGTGCCCTTCTCCCACGCCAGACGCAGGATCTCCTCCTTAATAGTAAAGAAGTGTACCCTGCACAGAACATCACGGGGGAGATCTTGGTCTGCTGGGGCCCGCTGCGCCGTGGGGGGGACCCGGGGCCCGGGCACACGGTGGACCCTGTCCAGCTCCAGGTCCGCGGTTGGTGGCTTACCTAGAACCTGGTTTAGGATCGCCACGACAGTAGAGCGGAGGTCTGGGCCCATAGTAGCCTCCGGGATACCTCTGAGGCGTAGATTGTTCCTCCTACTCCTGTTCTCGCCATCGTCGATCCTCAGGTGGGCATCCACAAGATGGCGGCGGTAAACTTTGTGTTCTTGCTCTAGGGCAGTGATGCGTGCGTCTGTGGTTGTCTGCGAGGCCTCCATCATAGTCACCCTTTCCTCTACCGTGTCAACCTGTTGTTTTAGGTCATGCAGTTCGTTTGTAAGTGCATTAACTATGGAGGTTGCCATAGCGTTGAGATCTTGCTTTGTAGGCAGGCCTGAGACTATGCCTTTCAGGGATTCCTCCAGGAGGCTGTTCGTTCCCCCAATGCTCTCAGATGGCAATTGTGAATGTAGGAAGGGAATGGCAGGGGACTGTATGGGAGAGTGAGACCTGGGGGGAAGAGGGGGGAAATCCTCCTCTGCTGCTACAGTGTCCATCTGTCCCCCCTTCTTACTTGCCCCCGGATGGGACTTTAATAGACCACCAACACTGGATAAATGTAAACAAAGTTTATTGCACAAATATGGAACAATAAGACAGGTGAGTATATATAAATATAAAAAGACAAAAGACGTATAACGTCTAGTAGTGCATATAACAAAGCAAAACACAAAAACAAACAAAATACAAAAATGACACTGATACTCTCCAATGGGTAAAATGCCCATGTCGCCATTCCACAAGTGTGCACAATTTTAAAGCATGACATGTTATGTAATTTGGGCTAACTTTACTGTTTAGTTTTTTTTTTTTTTTTTTTTAATTCATAAAAGTGTATTTCTTCCAAAAAAAAAATGCATTTGAAAGACCGCTGCGCAAATACAGTGTGACATAAAATATTGCAACGACTGCCATTTTATTCTCTAGGGTCTCTGCTTAAACAAAAACAAATATATATATATATATATATATATATATATATATATATATATATATATATATATATATATATATATAATATATAATATATATATATATATATATATATATATATATATATATATATATATATATATATATATATATATATGTTCTAAGTAATTTTTTTAGCAAAAAATACAGGTTTTTTAACTTGTAAGCAACAAGTGTCAGAAAAAGGCTTAGGCATGAAGGGGTTATTTATCCATTTTACACTACTTTTTTAAACCGAATGGGCTTTTATATAACATTTCCTTACTACTGTCTGCCCACCCCCCTCTACTCATCATACTACGCTTCAGAAGGTCTACGCAGTTTTATTGATCTCTGGTCATTGGATGACATGATGCTTTCCTCATTTCTGGAGGATTTCTTAAACCAGCTCAAAGCCTTTGAGCTGTTTAGAACCACTAGATACAGCCAGCTGATAGGGAGTTATTTCTATCTGTCAACTTTGATGAGAGATCTATTCTAGGGCAGCGGTCCCCAAACTTTTTTTTGGGACCGGTTTCATGGAAGCCAATTTTCCCAGGGACCGGGGGTGGTGTTGTGGTGGGTTGGTGTTGGGATATTCATGGAGTCTGTCTTCAGCCCCCTTTCACATCACAACCCCCCTTTACAGCACAGTCCTCCTTTTATATCAGTGTCCTCAGTTCTCCTTCACATTACAGCCCCCGTTTGCATCACAGCCCCCCTTTGCGTCACAGTGCCCCTTTGCATCACAGTGCCCCTTTGCATCACAGTGCCCCTTTGCATCACAGTGCCTCTTTGCATCACAGCCCCCCCTTTGCATCACAGCCCCCCCTTTGCATCACAGTGCCTCTTTGCATCACAGCGCCCCTTTGCATCACAGTGCCCCTGTACATTAAAAAGGGTTGTAAAGTCTCATGGTTTTTCACCTTTATGCATTAAGGTGAAAAACATTCTTTTGGTGCAGCTGCCCCCCAGAGCACCCCCTTTTTCTTACCTGAGCCCTTTTGTTCCAGCGATATGCACGAGCCCAGTGGCTCCAACCGCTGTCTCTGTCCTCATTGGATATATTGATACCAGCGGGAGTTATCGGCTCCCGCTGCTGTCAATCAAATCCAGTGATACGGTAGCCGGGGCTGGGGCCAAGTCCCACTGTCTGTGTCAATGGACGCAGCAGCGGGACTTGGGAGCGCGCCCACACGGGTGCCCCCATGGAAAGCGGCTCTCCATGGGGGCACCCGATGAAGGGGAGGAGCGCCGACAGGGCACTCCAGAAGAGGTGGAGTTGGAATTTTGAAAAAAGGTTAACTTCGCTTTTAACAACTTAAAGACCACCCTCTGCATATATACTGCGGCAGGGTGGCTCTATACCTGTACGTTGTTTCGTGCACTAGATACTGTGGGCGCGCGCGAGCCTGCTGCACAGCGGGGGAGCCATTTCCGGTTCTGGTGGACCCGATGTCCACCGGCCACCCGCGATCGCTGGTGCAGGGGTTCCATTTTACTGCTGGAGAGGCAGAACAGGGATCTGCTTATGTAAACCAGGCAGAACCCCATTCTGACTGGGAAGTACACAGAGATCTTCTGTTCCTAGTAATCAGGAACAGGGATCTCTGTGTTCTTCCTGCCAGTCCATCCCCCACACAGTTAAAAAACACTTGCAGGGAACAGAGTTAACCTTTTGATCGCCCCTTGATGTTAACCCCTTTCCTGCCCGCAGGGCTTTTTTCTGAGAGAATAGATGCAGGAACCCGTTTCCGAGTCACCCCTTGTCTCCGCCCCCTACCCGCCTCCGAGCCCTATTCCTTGGTTCCACCCTCTACCTACCTCCCAGTACCGCCCCTTTTAAAGAATACATAACCACTTATAATTTTGTGGTGCTCAGTAATTTGTATGGAATTTGGTAACGATAGCAAGAAAAGCAGTAAAATGGAACCCCTGCAGCCAGTAACAATAGGGCCCCACGCCGGCAACAATAGATTCCCCTAACAACAATGGACCATATGCAACAAAATTTCCCCTCTACTAACAATAGACTATCGGCAGCAACAGACCTCCCCGCAGCCAGCATCAATAGACTCTCCATCAGCCAACAACACTAGATCCCTCCCGCAACAGTAGATCTCTCCCAGCAACATCTGACCCCCCAGCAATATAAGACCCGCCCTCAGCAACAATAGGTCCCCCACCAGCAACATTAGACCTCCTCAGCAACAATAGACCCCCCTGCAAAAATAGACCCCCTCCAACCAGAATAGATCCCCCAATCAATAGACCCCAGCTTTTCTTGCCATTACATACAGTCAATGCTGGAGGTGCCGGAACTGCGTTCCCGCTGAAAAAAAGCCCTGCCTGCCAGTGTCATTTATACAGTAATCAGTGCATTTCTTTTTAAAGCACTGATCGCTGTAAAAGTGTCACTTAGGGTCAGATTTGTCTACGGCAATGCTGCAGTCCCGCCATAAATCTCTGATCCTCGCCATTACCAGTAAAAACAATAAAAATCCCTAAGGCCTCTTTCACATAAACGATCCGTTCAGGTCCGCCTGTCAGTTTTTTAGGCGGACCTGAACGGACCCTCCATAGACCTCTATGGAGCGTCGGATGTCAGCGGTGACATGTGACATCTGACCCGCTCCGATCCGAAAAAGTGTAACAGAGGAAAAACCTACTTTTCCATCCATTTTCAGATCGAATCGGGTGACGACGGACTGCGCGATCTGTCGTCGTCCGATCCCCCGTAGGGGAGAGCGGCACTGTGACAGGTCCGTCGCTGCACAGTGTGCAGAGACAGACCTGTCATCTTCCTGCTCAGCGGGGATCGGCGGAGCGATCCCTGCTGAGCAAGCGGATGTTCAAGGGGCGGATCATCACGGATCCGTCCCGTGTGAAAGAGCCCTAAATCTATCCCATAGTTTGTAGATGCTATAACGTTTGTGCAAACCAATCAATATATACTTCTTGGGATTTTTTTTACCAAAAATATATAGAATAATACATATTGGCCTAAATTGATGAAGAAAATTTTTTTTGGACATGTATTATAGCATAAAGTAAAAAATATTGTATTTTTTTTTTCAAAATTGTCATCTTTTTTGTTTATAGCGCAAAAAATAAAAACCGCAGAGGTGATCAAATACCACCAAAAGAAAGCTCTATTTGTAGGGAAGAAAAAGGACATTAATTTTACTTGGGTACAGCGTCACACGCCTGCGCAATTATCAGTTAAAGTAACGCAGTGCCTTATCGCAAAAAAATGGCCTGGTCATGAAGGGGGGGTAAAACCTTCCGGGGCTGAAGTGGTTAAGGCTACATTCACACCGGCATCTTCTGTTTGCTCTCTCTCTCAGCAGCTTGGTGTGGCCCCTTTCACCATAATGTCGGGTGGTCATGCATCCAGCAGCAATCGCCGCAGGGTAACCGCTGGCTGTGCAGAGAGCCACGAATACCTGTATCCGCCGGCGACCTGTCATTATAGTGAAAGGGGGTCAGCGGCCGCACCTAGTCGCTGAGAGCCGCAGCAGCAATCGGACGAATCCTACCGCTACAATTCGCAGCGGCCTTTATGAATGTAGCCTTATACTGGCTGGCAGTGTGTTATTTGAAAATTTAATTTGTCACGTATTTCTTTCTTACAAGGTGAAGACTTTTTCTTTCCTGTTGCGATGAAGTGTGCCAGCGAATCAAGCCATATGAGAAGCAATCACAACATCTCAAAGTCGGTGTGACAAAGTCGTGAGAGGTATTTACTTTTTGTGAATTACAGCAAGTCTGTTCCTTTTTTTCCCCTTTCTCCCTATAGTATGTAGCACTTTTTCACTTAAACATAATCTCTTTTATTATTTTGTTTTACTCCATCAAGCATCATATCAAAAGCAAGCAAGTTCACAGGTAAAGCTTTTGTTATGGATATTTCTGGTTGAGACACTGAAAACGAAAACTAAGCACACAATTGCAGAGAACAGGTAAAAACAGAAAGAGAGCGGGCAGCGGATTCTGTCAAATCATCCGTTCTAAAGTTTATTTGTAGCATCTTATTTTATACAGAAGCTAATAAAGTGGGTGATGTGAGATGTTATTAAAGCAGCAAATAGAATAATTTCACATTTCATGTGTCAGCAGCTCTCTGGAAAAGTTGCAGAATCAAAACCTTGAGAAGGGAAGGGGAGAGTCTCTTGTGCTTAAATGAACAATACAGTAAAGCTCTTTTCACACTTGTATGATTTGTCATGCGACTTTTGAACATCAAAGTTGCAGGACAAGTCGCACCCCATTCTTTTTCAGTGGCACCCGTTCAAATTGGTACGACTTAAAGTGGTTGTAAATTCGCAAATCGTGGAATCCCCTCTGTTACAGAAAGATATGCTATGCAGTGTCTGTTTTTTAAGAGTTATGCAACATAATAACTTATTTCAGAGTACCGCGTTGCGTTCACGTGACCTCCCGCCGCTCTCCTTCCCCGATTGGAGGACCACAGTGGGAGGGGCTGAGATTCCCCAATGACGTCAGCCGGGAGGAGAGTGGTGGGAGGTCACACGAGCGCACAGCTGCGCTCTGAAATAAGGTATTTTGCAGTATAATTTTTAAAACCCAGATACTGCACGGTATAATGGAGGGGCCTCCAGGATTTGGGATTCCTGATTATACAGCCATAGCGGCGGGGAGGAGATGGCTGACACACAGACTCCTGAGCTGACAGAGAGGGAGGGAGAGACTGCGGGATGACAGAGGCACGTTAACTGACCACGGTATCGTGAATCGGCGGCCATGACTACCATGGTCTGCACACTAAAGGGGACACAGGAACTGGCAGGATCAACCAGGTATTTTACAGCATAGAGAGGGACAAATAACACGGCACAAGCACTATGCTGTATATCCTGCTGTAAAGGAACAGAATCTCTTTTTTTTTTTTTTTTTCTTTTTTTTTTAGGGTTACAACCACTTTAACGTCACAGCGACTTTGAAAAGTGGCCTGCACTACTTTGGTGTGACTTTTGATGCGACTTTGATCCATAGAATGTATAGTCGGATCTTAATCGAACCAATAGTTGCATCAAAGTCGCACTGGAAAATCGGGCAACTTTGGAGACATGCTAATGTGAATGGAGCCTAAAAGTCTTTGTCACGTTTAACATGTCAGGAAAATCACATTAGACATAGTCATAAGTTTTAATGTGTGCGCATTAGCAGTATATAAAGGCAGTGGGAAGAAAGTACACAAAACGTGTCCATTCGTTACATATTATAACACATTTATCCTCCCTTGAATGATACTGCCTGTGAACTGGGGTCTAAAGCTGGCCGTAGTCTAATTGAAATTCGTCCGGTTCAGCAGGAACAGGCTTAATTTCGATCCGTACATAGGCAGCCTGGTAGTAGTGAAATCAATTCATCGATAGCCTGTCAGATTTTTTTGTGTGATCACCGCCAGCTTCTATCCCTGTCGGCAGTGTTGTGTTCATTGAACGTAATCATTGTGTTCTGATGGCTGGGAAACCTCCTGCTGTCAGAACACAATAGCACAACAGGAGGGATTGCTTAAGATGTATGGCTTGTTTAAACAGGAAGTAAACCCTGATGGGTTTTACTTCCTCTTTTGTTCCCTGCAAAGTAAATGCATAATGGGCTAGTAGAGCTGCAGGATTCTGGCCAAAATGAGAATGACAATTTTTTTGCTTTAGAATAAAAAGATCACGATTCTAAAATCTTTCACATTATACAAAAACAATTTGGGCTAACTTTACTAGTTAGTTTTTTGTTTTTTTTTTAATTCATTAAAGTAATTTTTTCAAAAAAAAATTGAATTTGAAATACCACTGCGCAAATACAGTGTGACATAAAATATTGCAACAACCACCATTTTTTTCTCTAGGGTCTCTACTAAGAAAAGAAAAAAAAAAAAATATATATATATATATATATATATATATATATATATATATATATATATATATATATATATATATATATATATATATAAATAATGTTTGGGGGTTCTAAGTAATTTTCTAGCAAAAAAAAAAAAATGATTTTAACTTGAAATCAACAAATGTCAGAAAAAGGTTTAGCCCTAAGCCCCGGTTCACACAGGGGCGACTTGTCAGGCGACTTAGCCGCCTGATAAGTCGCTTCCCGTTCTGTACTACGGAACCGTTCTAATAGGAGCGACTCAAGTTGCTCCAACTTAGAAAAAGTTTCCTGTACTACTTTTTGGGCGACTTCAGGCGACTTGCATTGACTTCTATACAGAAGTTGTTTTGCAAGTCGCCGCTGAAGTCGTGTGCAGGTCGCCTCTGTGAGTCGGCCTGCAAGTCGTGTTGCCCCTGTGTGAACCGGCGGTAAGTCTATTCCATTGACAAATTGTTACAATGTTTATACTTAAGTTGAACTGCTAAAGAATATTGTGATTCTTCCAGTTTTTCTCTTCCTTTCTTTTGACCTGCTGTGGCTTCAGAAGAGCAGAGAGAATTCTTTGCATAGCAAGAATCGTGAAACACTTTTTTTCAAGATCGAAACGGGAAAAAATCGTGATATTGTCGATTAATCGTGCAGCTCTGTGGGCTAGTATGCATCGCATACGAGCCCATTACATGCCACTCACCTGCAAACGAAGCCCGCCCTGTCCCCAATGTCTGCGCTGGTGGCCGCATCCATCTTCACCCGTCTTCCTTCTGGGGCTGTGGACTCCGGCTCTGTGACTGGTCGGAGTCGCGTGACGTCACTCCCGCGAGCCGGCGGTCACGGCACGCTGCTGAAGAAATGGTGCGCGCGAGTGCTGGCCACTGACCGCTGGCACCTGTTGATCGGCAAAGAGGATGACAGGACAGAACCTTAACCGGGCCTTTCTTCAGTGTGCATGTGCATAAGGCAAATATTTCCTAAACCGTGCAGGATTAGGAGATATTTCCAGTACCTACAGGCAGACCTTATTATAGGCTTACCTGTAGGGAAAAGTGCTATGTAAGGGTTTACAACCACTTTAAGTATTTAGAGAGCCAATAAAGTGTTTTTTTGTTTTTTTACTTCAGAGGGGTTATAAGGCTTCATTCACAAGGGCATATATTGATTTGCACACCTGTGCTAAGGGGCTGTCTTTACCTGCGCTGGATGCAGACAGTCTGTTCAAATCAATGACAGGAGGCTGGCTGCACAGACCAGTACAGATCTCCAGGCACACCCTGGAGTGTACATTTATGCGGGTCCAACGCACAGGTCAGAATGCAATGTGTCTGCGTCCGTATCTGTGCATCGGACCCGTGCGGATGTACTCTCTGGGATGTGAGTGGAGATCCGTGCAGCTGGCTGCTTGCCATTAATTTCAACAGGCTATCTGCACGGAGCACAGGTGCATCCTGCACGGGTGAAAAAGGCCCCTTTGCTCAGGTGTACAGATTGGTAAATGAGGCCTAAAAAAAAATAAAAGATAAATAGGGTAAAGGGTAGAGAGTTATGCAATGCATCTGCTCAATCATTGTATGGAGTCTAGGAAGTTTGATGCGTCTGTATAAATTAGTATTGGGAAGTCGTGTTCTTAGGCCGTGTTTATTACAGAACACAGTGCTGGAAACCCACGTTCTGTGTTTCCCGCACCGCCAGTGGCATCTCCAGCTTTCATATTTATTTTTTTAACAAGAAATATTTAAAAATATTTAATTGGGGCGGGCACAGCATAATGTTGGGGGGGTCAGGGCCCCCTCTGGCCCCCCCTAGTGACGCCATTGCGCACCGCTTTCAATATGCACTGTAGTTGTAATCTGCAGCGGGTGGAGAGGATCTTCACCCTGTAAACAAAAATGTAAGAGTGCTAATACTGTAGCTGCTGACTTTTTTTTAAAAAACGCACCCACCTGTCCTAGGATCCGGTAATTTCTTAACCCAACCTGGCTCTTTGCCAGGTCTAGGCACTGGCATCTCAACTGTAGGCAGTCGACTGTGACTCCTTGTGGCTTCACAGCTGGCAGCCCACTGTGCATGCTCGAGCCACCCTTCGCTCCGTGAATGGTCCCACTGTCTTCTGGGACCTGCGTCTTGTCTCAAGATGCTGCGGAGGAATGGGGGGGGGCAAACTCCTGGTCAGATTGCAGCTGCTATCCAACCGGAAGTGGTAGAGGGTACCTGTCAAAATATGGTCCCCCCCCCCAAAAAAAAGACATTCTAAATATGGAAGGGGGGGGGGGGCGAACTTTCCCATAGTGCAGAAGTACTATGCGATCCGGTTGCAGTGCGTTTCCAAAAGTAGTGCATGTACTGCTTTTGGTGCAGTGCAATTGGAGCCTATTCAAAAAGAATGGGCTCCAATTGCACTGCACTGAACTGCATGTGAATTGCACAGGAACACGCAGCATGTTCCTTTGCGATTCCTAGTGTTAACCGGCCCTTATAATGCGTTACTTGAATCAGAAAAGGGCTGGTGACTCGGATGCTCTTGAATAAAAGTCCTTTATTGGGTTACATGGGTACAGGCTACGCTGACGCGTTTCGGCTAAGAAGCCTTCATCAAAGCTTATAATGCTCTAGGTGCAATAGATATTCTTGTGCTTTCACAAAGTCAGTCCAGGCCAACCGTGATCTTCATAATTCATCAGCTTGCTTCTTTAAACAGGGTTAAATCTTTCATATACATGTTATAATTGATTTTGGACACCTACTGTTTCATGGAGGGAGGGGGTTGGTTAAATTCCACAGTGTAGGGATAAAGGCATCGGCAACATTCAACAAGAAAGCTTTATAAAAGTCACTGTTGATATTGGTGACATCAGGTGTTGGTGAACTCTTAAATACCAATAATTCTGGGAATCTAAACAGCTTTTTTTTAAAAATTCACTTTTTTTTCTTTTGACGTTGACATCCGTATGTTTATAATAACAGGCGACTTGCGGCCCCATGACTCTATAGTTAAGAAGAGCAGAGGGGAGGATGTTACATCACCACTGCCGGAGGAATCCTGAGCTACAGGAGGAGCTGCGGATACAGGCAGCTGTGGCTGCGGGAGACGTCCACACCGTGCGCACTATGCTGGAACAGGGCTACTCGCCCAATGGTCGGGATGCCAATGGATGGACTCTGCTTCACTTCTCAGCAGCACGTGGAAAAGAAAGATGCGTGAGAGTATTCCTAGAGCATGGAGGTAAGATACAAATGCAAACAAATACTGCACAAGAGGTAAAGTGCAGACACTAAAATTTAAGCAGCAGCAAGCGCATGTATTGGATACCTTACACAATAGAATCTAATTGTAAAAATCTTGCCGCGCTACTTGTGCATATCAACATACACATCAATACAACGCATCAATGTGAAATTTATAACTCCATGTGCAAAGACACTAAACAAAAATTAAATGTGTATATATAGACAGTCCATGCACCAGTAAATAAGTCTGTGTCTTTAAATGACGCCATTTGTGACGAAACGTATAGGGCGGGACCGGAAGTCGTGATGTCACCACGCATGCTAAATCACGAGGAGAATTCTACTGTTAACATTTTTAACCACATAGCGACCGGCGCAGGCCGATGTACGTCGGCAGAATGGCATGGACAGGCAAATAGGCGAGCTCTGTGCGTCCAACCGCGGGTCCCGCGGACTCAGGGTCCGCGGGGATACCCGCGATCGTCTCACGGAGAGGAAGAACAGGGAGATGCTAATGTAAACAAGCATCTCCCCGTTCTGCCTAGTGACACTGTCACTGATCATAGCTCCCTGTGATCGGGAACTATGATCAGTGATGTGTCACACACAGCCCCTCCCCCCCACAGTTAGAAACACTCCCTAGGACACACTTAACCCTTCCCTAGCCCCCTAGTGGTTAACCCCTTTACTGCCAGTGTCATTTTTACAGTAATCAGTGCAATTTTATTGCACTGATCGCTGTAAAAAATGACAATGGTCCCAAAAATGTGTCAGAATTGTCTGATGTGTCCGCCATAATGTCGCAGTCACAATAAAAATCGCAGATCGCTGCCATTACTAATAAAAAAAAAATATTAATAAAAATGCCATAAAACTAACCCCTATTTTGTAGACGCTATAACTTTTGCGCAAACCAATCAATAAATGCTTATTGCGATTTTTTTTTTTACCAAAAATATGTAGAAGAATACGTATCGGCCTAAACTGAGGAAAACAATGTTTTTTATATATTTTTTGGGGATATTTATTATAGCAAAAAGTAAAAAATATTGCGTTTTTTTTCAAAATTGTCGCTCTATTTTTGTTTATAGCGCACAAAATAAAAAGCGCAGAGGTGATCAAATACCACCAAAAGAAATCTCTATTTGTGGGAAAAAAAGGACGTCAATTATGTTTGGGAGCCACGTCGCACGACCGTTCAATTGTCAGTTAAAGCGACGCAGTGCCGAATCGCAAAAAGTGCTCTGGTCTTTGGCCAGCGAAATGGTCCGGGGCTTAAGTGGTTAATAAACGCTGTATAAGGGATTTTACACTATGTGAGCTTTGTATTTTACACGTGAAAAAAAAACACCCATTGCATGCCCCAAAATCAAATATGCACACTTCCTAAAGAACGTGTGACTCTCAAAGAATGAGAAGTCGGCACACGATTGTATGTATCTGCCCAGCTGTCAGCAGTCAGCCGTGTATTTAAATCTGTCACCTCACCAGCTATTATGCACTATTCAAGGCCAGTGCTCCTAGTAAGTCTAAAAAACAAAACTCCTTTATACAGCATTTATTAAAAAGGTTAAAAGCACTTAGAAATGTATATGCTGGAATCAGCATTCAGAAAACTACAATACCCAGAGTTCTCCCCTCGATTGCACATGCGTGGTGATGTTTTGGTCCCGCCCTGCACGTTTCGTCGCAAATGACATCATTTAAAGACGCAAAACACTCACTGGTGCATGGACTGTCTATATATGTATATATATATATATATATATATAAATAAATATATATAGTATCTCAAAAAAGTGAGTACACCCCTCACATTTTTGTAAATATTTTCTTATATCTTTTCATGTGACAACACCTAAGAAATGACACTTTGCTACAATGTAAAGTAGTGAGTGTACAGCTTGTATAACAGTGTAAATTTGCTGTCCCCTCAAAATAACTCAACACACAGCCATTAATGTCTAAACCGCTGGCAACAAAAGAAAGTACACCCCTAAGTGAAAATGTCCAAATTGGGCCCAAAGTGTCAATATTTTGTGTGGCCGCAATTATTTTCCAGCACTGCCTTAACCCTCTTGGGCATGGAGTTCGCCAGAGCTTCACAGATTGCCACTGGAGTCCTCTTCCACTCCTCCATGACGACATCACAGAGCTGGTGGATGTTAGAGACCTTGCGCTCCTCCACCTTCCGTTTGAAGATGCCCGCAGATCCCTTAGCGAAAGCAGCACACAGTGAATGCGCCAAGGACTGTTAGTCACACATTTAACCCTTTGATTATTATTTGAGTATTAGTGTGACTGGTTCCCACAAAGTGTCAGTTAGTGTCAGACTCTCCGCCACAATATCGCAGTTCCGCTAAAAGTCGCTGATTGCCGTCATTGCTAGTATAGAAAAAAAACCTAAATATATCTCATAGTTTGTAGATGCGTAAACCAATCAATATACGCTTTTTGGGATTTTTTTTACCAAAAAAGTAGCAGAATACACATTAGCCTATATTTATAAAGACATTTTTATTTTTTTATTTATTTTATTTTTTTAGTGGACATAGGCGTGCGCAGGGGGTGTGCCTGGGCACACCCTAATCACCCCGTGTGGTGCAGATTTCCCCTGCTGATAGTTCACCAAAGCCCCTAAATAGGGCTCCTAAAAAGAATTGTAAAAAAAATAAAATAATAATAAACATAAAAGCCTACTGACACCATCCACTGCCCTACTGACACCATCCACTGCCCTACTGACACCATCCACTGCCCTACTGACACCATCCACTGCCCTACTGACACCATCCACTGCCCTACTGAAAAGTCCCCTGCTCTACTAACACTGTCCATGTTTCATTACATTTGAGGTGCACACCCTAATGCAATAGGCTGTGCACACCTATGTTAGTGGATATGTTTTAAAGCAGTAAGTAAAAAAAATTTGAATACATATCACCAAAAGAAAGCTCTATTTGTGGAAAAACAACAACATAAATTTTATTTGGGTACAATGTTGCATGACCGCGCAATTGTCAGTTAAAATAATGCAGTGCCGTATCACAAAAAAAGGCCTGGTCATGAAGGGGAGGGTAAACCTCCCGGAGGTCAAGTGGTAAAAGGGACATTAAACATGGAGATCAGCTTTGAGGGCCAGTTCACACCACATGCAGTCCAGTGTGGTTTTTTTTTTTCTGCATCAAAAACACATGGAAAGTAGGTTATATGGTTTCCAATGCCATAGTTCACACCAGTGCGGTCAGTTCCAGGGCTATCCAGTTCCAGAAAAAAAAAAGTAGAACATGCTGCACTGGACTGTACTGGAATGCAGTAAAATGCATCAAAAACGCACTGAACCCTAGTATAGTGAAAAATGAAGAAAAAAGCACCTGAAATGCATCTGGAAAAACATCAAAAACGCACCGTAACGCACCAAAAACACACATGCAGAGACGCATCCGGAACTAATCTAGAGTGTGTTTTTTTGTGGTGTGAACCAGCCCTGAGGCCCCTTTCACACTGAGCCGGTTTTCAGGCGTTTTAGCGGTAGAAATGGCGCCAGAAAGCGCCTGAAAACTGCCTCACATTCTGTGCAATGAGTGCTTTCACACTCGGGGTGGTCCGCTTGCTGGACGTTAGGAAAAGTCCTGCAAGCAGCATCTTTGAGGCGCCTGCCCATTGAAATGAATGGGCAGCCCCTCCAAAGCACCTTAAAAGTGGTTTAAAAGCGCCGCAAAGCAGGACTTTTATCCCCTTTTTTTTTTTTTTTCTTTTTTTTTGAGGTCACGTTTCCACGTGACTTTAAAAAAATCCGCCCCGCTGGGACCCGAGAATCACCGCAAGAACGACCGGCTCTTTAGCGCTGTTTTAGCGGCGCTTCAGTGTGAGTGGGGTCTAATACTCTTCTACTTGAATATATATATATATATATATATATAATCAAGTAGATATATATATATATATATATATATATATATATATATATTTTTTTTTTTTTTTTGCAGCCCTCTACTGGTCAGCGTTTGTCCATAGTGATGCATCACTCTGTAGTTCCACTAGATGGCGGTGGATTCCATACGTTTTCTGTTCAGCAGTGTGGAGAAGTGACTTGCTGGGTGTCCAACTTTTACTGCGTATGACTTCCCCTTCCAGATAGCGTGGCTAGTTTTCATTATAAGGCTTTTAAAAAGATGCCCTTCATTTAGTCGTGAAATGAAACATATATGTGTGACCTCAGTGATCCAGCATTTAAAATGTCGCAGGTACATTCTACTTATGAGCCATTGTACCACCCCTTTAATGGGATCCATGTTTTGTTGGAGAACTTGTTAAGCGAACATTAAAGTAGATCCATATGTTCAGGAAAGTTACTGTCAGAATGATGTCACCAAATTGATGTCCCCACGTCTCTTGTGTTTGTTGCCAAATAACATGTTTTTCTGTCATGTGGGTTCTAATGTGATGTCCTCATACACATTTATTTCCATCAGTAATCACTAACATCACAATCTCACAGCACTTGCCCACATGTTATGGTGCCCACATTGGACAGCTATGTCAGCGAGGGTGTCAAAGAACAGCAAGTATCTAGGATGTTTGTAGTGCGGTATGAATATGGATGCTTTATTCTTTTTTTTTTTAATCTTTTTTTTAAATTTGTATTCTAGTATTAAATAAGGACTTAAAGAGGAAGTAAACCTCCGATGGGTTTTACTTCCTTTTTTTGTTCCCTGCAAACTAAAAGCATAATGTGCTAGTATGCATCGCATACTAGCACATTATGTGCCACTTACCTGCAAATGAAGCCCGCTAGAGGCCGCATCCATGTCCACCCCTCTTCCTTCCGGGGCTGCACACTCCGGCTCTGTGACTGAGTCGTGTGACGTCACTCCTACACATGCGCACGGGAGCTGCCAATCACGGCACTCGCTAGTGAAGAAACGGCATGGAGGGCCGTTTCTTCACAGCGCATGCTCCGATGACATCATCAGTGCAGTACAAAGTCAATATCTCTTACAAAGCACACGTGTGTCCCAGTGTGTGTGCTTTATAAATAAAATACCATTCTATACCTGATTTCAGAGCGCCTCTCACGTGACCGTCCGCCTCTCTCCCCCTCTCCTCCTCCCCTCCCGACTGACGTCAACAGGGGATTCTCGGCCCCTCCCGTTCTAGCTGTCAGATCGGGAGAGGGGAGAACTGGCCGGTCACGTGAGCGCCTAGCGGCGCTCTGAAACCAGGTATAGAATGGCACTTTATTGTAAGTTTTTTGGAAGAACAACCATCTCTGGTGCTCTGTCAAAGTGATAATCGGGTTCTTGGTCACTTCCCTGACTAAGGCCCTTCTCCCCTGATCCCTCAGTTTGGCCGGGCGGCCCACTCTAGAAGAGTCCTGGTGGTTCCAAACTTCTTCCATTTATGGATGATGGAGGCCACTGTGCTCATTGGGACCTTCAATGCTGCAGACATTTTTCTGTACCCTTCACCAGATCTGTGCCTCCATACAATCCTGTCTCAGAGGTCTACAGACAATTCCTTGGACTTCAGGTGTGTGCTTTTCCAAATCACGTCCAATCAACTGAATTTACCACAGGTGGGCACCAATCAAGTTGAAGAAACATCTCAATGGATGATCAGTGGAACCAGAAGGCACCTGAGCTTAATTTTGAGTGTCATGGCAAAGGCTGTGAATACTTTAATACATGGGATTCTTTTTGTTTTTTATTTTTAATACATTTGCAAAGATTTCAAACAAACTTCTTTCACGTTGTCATTATGGGGTATTGTTCATAGAATTTTGAGGAAAATAATGAATTTAATACATTTTGGAATAAGGCCGTAACATAACAAAATGTGGAAAAAGTGAAGTGCTGTGAATACTTTCCAGATGCACTGTATATTACTATACATTTACATGATATCCACCATTTCAACTGTATTCAGATTTTAACATCTTTTGATTCCTTTCTTCCTGTCCCTCTGTGTTCATTATAATAAGCTGCGGGGACAAGTTCCTTCAAACTGAACACAGTGTACCAGGAGGCCCTTAAATAATGTATGTTGTGTTGCTTGGAAGGGTGACAAAGCCACAGTGGAGCATGTTACCTAAACTCCTTACACCATTCACGCCAGACCACAGGAAATCCACTGATCGGCAGATGTTCTTACACATGCTTTTTCTTAGTGAGGACATGAGGCAAAGAAAAGAGGGCATGGAGGCAAGAGAGGACACGTCTGGGCTGGAAGTCCCGTGTTAAAATGTGCAATGTAATATATATTTGATTGCACTTTGAGGCTTGCTGAGAACAGTAATATGATACAGGAAGTGAAGGGAAGTCTTACCAACAGGGGCCACAGAGAGCAATAAAAACCTGACAGGGGGAGCTTCCTTTTCCCAACGCTATACAAAACTAAAAGTGTGTTTTTTGCTGTGGTACATTTGCCTTGCAGCACCGGGGTCCTCAGTTCAGATCCTGTCTAGGACAACTATATGCGTGGAGTTTGCTTGTTCTCCTGTGCTCTCATGGGTTTCCTCTGGGTACCCTGGATTCCTTACTAGGGGCCGACTGATTATCGGCGCGGCTGATTATTTTCACTTTTTTTGAAGTATAGATAACAAACTTACCAATATTACCGATATTGCTTCAAGTGGTTGTACTGGGGTGATGCATGCAGCTCCATTATTTAGAGCGAACTGTCGGCTTTCTTGTAATAATAACCGGTGCGCCTAAGCAGCCCGGCCGGCCCTTATCACAAGTAGCAGGAGGGGACGTCGCCACCTTTCGCCGCTCAGCCCGGTTCTCCCATCCCACCGGGAGGCCTGAGCGTCCAGCCGGCACGTCCGCTGGCTGGCCAGAGACCCGAACAGAGCCGATTGCTTTGCTCGGGTCTCGGCTCTAGTAACCCGGAAGTGATGTCATCACATCGCTTCCGGATTACTCTCAACCTAAAAGCGCCAGTTTTAAAAAATAGAAAGTATATTGGCGTTTTAAATACTTTTAAGTGCAGTGGAGTGGTTTGGGGTCTTATAGACCCACAGATCCCTCCATAAAGAGTAACTGTCACTGCCTATTACTGTCGCAAGGGATGTTTACATTCCTTATGACCGCAATAAAAGTGATAAAAACTACATTTTTTTTTTTTAAGGGGTCGTGTAAAAAATAAATCTACAGAATATCAGCACCTGATATCGGCTATCGTCCTTAAAGGGGTTGTAAAGGTTCAGGTTTTAAAAAAAACAAACGCGTCATACTTACCTCCCCTGTGCAGTTGGTTTTGCACAGAGTGGCCCCGATCCTTCTCTTCTGGGGTCCCTCAGCGGCGCTGGTGGCCCCTCCTCTTCTCGAGTGTCCCGTCGGAGAAGCGCTCTCCTTTGGGACACCTGTGTGGGCACGCTCCTGTGTGCTGCTTCTCCGTCTATTGACACAAATAGCAGGACTCGGCCCGGCCCCCACGTCATTGGATTTGATTGATAGCAGCAGGAGCCAATGGCTGCGCTGCTATCAATCTAGTATCCAATCAGGACCCGAGACACCGGCCGAAGCTGGTGTGCTCGTTCCCGTCGTGGGAAACGAAGGCCTCAGGTAAGTATAATGGGGGCTCGGGGGGGCTGCTGAGTGACAGAAAGTCTTTCTCTATCGAATGCATTAAGGTAAAAAACCTTGAGGGTTTACAACCCCTTTAAAAGCAGCCAAAAAATAAGTATCGGCCCTGAAAAACCGATATTGGTCGACCCCTATTCCTTGCACACTCCAAAGACGTGCTGGTGGGTTATTTGGCTCCTGTCTAAAAATTGGCACTAGTATGGTATTCTACTTAACACAACCAAGTTGGCTGCTTCACCTACTATGTGGCCCAACACCAGTTTGAAAAGTCCCCAGGGCGGAAAGCACTATAGAAATATAAAGAAGGACTCATGCTTACTGGACGTTATAAAAACACAAGTAGTGTGTCTTTTTCCGCGTTTAGTGTTAGCAGCAAGAAAACACAAGCTAAGGGATCCAAAAAAGCTAAAAAAATCCTGATTCGGCGCGTTTTACCGCGTTTACTGTCGTTATGGCATTTTTACTGCTCAAAAACTCCTCTCAAAACCCACCAGTTCTGTTTTTTCTTTTTCCAGCTAAACAATGCCTCAGCCAAAAAATGCTGATAACAGCCTATGTGTGCATGGACACATAGGATAACACGGTAGGGAGTATACTGGCCTTGAAAAAAAACACCAGAAGGCAAAACAGCAGCTGTAAAAACGTCCAGTGTGCATGAGGCCTTATACTGCTAACATTAGTAAATATATAGGAAAGTATATAATATTTGCTTGTTTTAAACCTTTTTTTTCACATTTCTTCAGCTACTTCCTGCCTTCCATGCCTAGGAAAATTATGTCATACATCCCAGGAGTCTTCCGGAGGGGCTTTCTCAGCTAAGCACACCCTCCTACCTGCATGCCTGAGCTTGCGTTTTTGGGTTGTGGTGCTCAGGTGCAGTGTAGTTCCCATTTAATGAAAATTATTTTAAGTATCTTTAAAATGGTAGTAAACTGTGCCAAAAAAAAACAAAACAAAATGGTCCCACTGCAGACTCATGTCATAATGTGCTAGTATGCACCACACACTAGCAAATTATGACAGACTTTCCTAAAAAAGGTAAGTATGATATGTTTGTTATTTAAAAAATAAATAAATAAATAAACAAACCTTTAGTGTCACTTTAATATAGGCTTACCTGTAGGTACAAGATTAAGAGTTTACTACTGCCTCAAGTGTCTCTTCCAAACAGTTTTATTCTTGTTTATGTTATAAAACAATGAACACCTGGCAGAGGCTCTAAACCCTTTCCTGCCATAACAACGAAAAAAAATAAAATTGGTTTGGATTCCCTTACTCTGACCCCATTGCTGACCCTCTTTTGAGAATGCTAGTTGTCTGACAATCCCTGGCTCACTGATCCAGGAACAAGCATAAGGTTGCTGAAGTCAGAACTCCCAGCCTGCATACTTGTTTAAATTGGTATTCCGGCCGAAATTATACTTTTTAAATAAAAATACCCCTATAATACACAAGCTTAATGTATTCTAGTAAAGTTAGTCTGTAAACTAAGGTCTGTTTTGTTAGTTTACAGCAGTAGTTTGTTATTTTATAAACTTGCAGCAGGCCGTGGCCATCTTAAGTGTGGGCATCTGAAGCCAGACTGTATTTCTTCCTGGATCTCATCCTTGCAGATCTCGCACATGCTCAGTGCAGCACAAGCAGTGTAATAGGTTTCAGGTCAGGTTACCATAGCAACGGCAGTGTCAGAGGAAGTTGCCGCCCCTTCCCAGAAGGCATTGAAAACAGGAAATGATGCGATGGGCCGCGGCCAGGGAGGAGGAAGTGAAAAATAAACACAGCAGATATACAGTAGGTGCTGAGAAAAAAAATAAAAAAATATCCAATTCGTTTACAGTGCACAGTTTAGTGAGGGATGCTGAAGGGTTGTAAAAGTGGGTGGAACTCCACTTTAAGGTCCTTGACTTCAAGTCATGGCAAAGAACCACTGACGACCACTTACCTGTTTCAAAGGAGACGTAGGGCCCAAGCTCTTTTGGCCCTACTTCTCCTGTAGGTTACCAGAGGTCAGAACGAAGTCCAGATTCAGACGATAGTGGGCCAAACTCTGCTGTCCGCTGATGTAACTTAGCTGGTCCAGACTCTGGAGAAATCCCGACTTTAATGCCAGGATCCACGTAGATTCCTGACCAGCAACTCGCTCGGCCTCTCAGTGTGTCGCTGAGAGATTGAGCCAGCCAATCACAACTCTTCTACAGCCTGGTGCTCCAATGTAAAACATGCAGAGCAGCCGCAGGCAGCAGGCTGTGCAGGTCAGTGACAGGTTGCCATACACCGCAGCTGTATGTACATCCAGGGCCGGGACAAGGGGTGGCTGACCTGGGCGCAATGGTTATTTGCAGGGATGGAGGCGCCCTGCGCCCGTTTCTGTTACAAGGTTGACAGGAGTAGTGACAGTAATATCACTGTTAACCCTAAGCAGGGGTGGGGGTGCAGTTTGGCATACTTGTCCTGGGCGCTGGATGACCTTGTCCGGGCACTGGGTACATCCAAGCATTTACATGCATAAAGGTGTAATAGAACAGTTCTTGGTGCAGTTTTAAATTAAACAAATATTTGCGGAGTGTGTACTAAAGGATATTATCTGTAATAACTTTTTTTTTTTTTTTGTCTCTTTTTTTTTTCCTACTCAGCGGATCCTACAGTAAAGGACTTGATAGGGGGCTTTACAGCGTTACATTATGCTGCCATGCATGGACGGGCTCGGATTGCACGTCTAATGTTGGAATCGGAATATCGCAGTGACATCATTAATGCCAAGAGCAATGATGGTTGGACACCGCTGCATGTGGCTGCCCACTACGGAAGAGATTCTTTTGTCAGGTTACTGTTGGAGTTTAAAGCTGAGGTTGATCCCCTCAGCGACAAGGGCACCACTCCCCTGCAGCTCGCCATCATCCGAGAGAGATCCAGCTGCGTCAAAATTCTCCTGGACCACAACGCCAACATTGATATTCAAAACGGGTTTCTGCTACGCTATGCTGTGATCAAAAGTAACCATTCGTATTGTCGCATGTTTTTGCAAAGGGGGGCTGATACGAACTTGGGGAGGCTAGAAGACGGGCAGACACCTCTTCACCTGTCGGCTCTGCGGGATGATGTCCTTTGTGCTCGTATGTTGTACAATTATGGGGCCGACACGAACACTAGGAACTATGAAGGGCAGACCCCTCTAGCTGTATCACTAAGTATCTCTGGAACTAGCCGACCTTGCCTGGATTTCCTACAAGAAGTACGAAGTAAGTAACGCAATCTTATCATAATAGTCTTTTGCGCTTTTACACTTTATACTAAATCTGTGATTTGTTCCAGTATTATCCGTTGGCATCATTGCTATTATATTTCCAAAATGCGCCATTAACTGCAAAACACGGGGCCCTCTGATATGCAGATTGCAGCAAAAGCTTGCATGGTTGATCTCTGTGTTTGATAATATAATGAAAAAAACCACGCTATTGTAAGTAAGATATTATCTTAAAAAAAGCTGCCAACACACTAGGGCAGTGATGGTGAACCTTGGCACCCCACATGTCAAAAGAAAAAAGGGAGAGGGGGGTTCGGCAAGGAGCCCCTGGTCGGACTTTAAAGGCACAGCAAACCTAAGGGAACGTAGTCAAAATAACAATATAGTAAAAGTAAACTTTATTAAATATAAATGCATACGTAACAAAGACATTGACAAAAAATTGTAAAAATCATCTATATAAGAATATACATGATGTGAGCCCCGATGCGTCTACGCGTTTCGTTCTAAAAAAAACTTCTTCAGGACACATGGTTTCAATTAGTACAAAGAAAGGTCTCACTTATAAGGAGGCTTCCATAAGTTCAAATGATAATAGGGATTTATAATTCATATAATTCATATTTCCGCTATAGATGCAGAGATTTTGTCATAAGAGTAAGTGACCATCAGCTGTTACCATATACGTCCAAACTCAAGGTTTATTCCCAACAGAGAAAAAACCGAGAAATTGCCAGTAAGCCGCAGAGATAATTGTACATGCCACAAAGCTCCATCGATCATCAAAGGGCACAAAAAAGCCCATATAAAGTGGGAATGTGTAAGTACACTGAGGGAGCAATTTGATTAGGTATATATCCCCTGGAGGACACAGAGATGCTCATGAGTTTTTGTTTTTAGGGTAGGAGTGTGGCAGCTCACAAGGTTTTATCCACTTATCACGGGAAACGTAGTTCCAAAACATCTGGGGTGCCAAGGTTCGCCATCACTGCACTAGGAGATATAATCCATAGAGAAAAAAATGAGTAATGCCCTGTACACACGGTCTGACTTTCTGATGGAAAATGTGCGATCGGAGCGTGTTGTCGGAAATTCCGACCATTTGTGGGATCCATCGGACTTTTTCCATCAGAATTTCCGACACACAAAGTTTGAGAGCTGGTTCAAAAATTTTCCGACAACAAAATCTGTTCGCGTAAATTCCGATCGTGTGTAGACAATTTCGACGCACAAAGTTACACGCATGCTCAGGATCAAGCAGAAGAGCCGCACTGGCTATAGAACTTCATTTTTCCTGGCTCGTCGTACGTGTTGTAAGTCTCAGCGTTCTTGGCGATCGGAATTTCTGACCAACTTTGTGTGACCGTGTGTATGCAAAACAAGTTTGAGCCAACATTCATCGGAAAAAAAATCCATGGATTTTGTTGTCGGAATGTCCGATCGTATGTACAAGGCATAAGGCTTCATATACACTGCTGCTGGTAAACGGACATTAAAGCCCCATACACACGATCAGAAAATTGTATAAAAAATACCGCGTTCGAATCGATCGTACGATAATTGGATCGTTAGTACAGAGCTTTCGAGAGCCGATCATGATTTTATTACATCGGACTGCATGAAAATGTTATTCTTGTGATGCCGGATCGTACGATTTTCATTTAACCACTTCATATCCGGGCCATTTCTGACACTTTGCTCCTACATGTAAAAATCATCATTTTTTTGCTATAAAATTACATAGAACCCCCAAACATTATATATGTTTTTTTAGCAGAGACCCTACAGAATACAATGGCGGTCATTGCAACTTTTTATCTTGCACGGTATTTGCGCAGCAATTTTTCAAACGCGTTTTTTTTGGAAAAAAAACAGTTTCATGCTTAAAAAAAAACAAAACAGCAAAGTTAGACAAATTTTTTTGCATTGTGTGAAAGATGAAGTTACGCCGAGTAAATAGATACCTAACATGTCACGCTTCAAAATTGCACACGCTCGTGGAATGGCGCCAAACTTTGGTACTTAAAAATGCCCATAGGCGACGCTTTAAAATTTTTTACTGGTTACATGTTTTGAGTTACAGAGGAGGTCTAGGGCCAAAATTATTGCTCTCGCTCTAACGTTCGCGGCGATACCTCACATGTGTGGTTTGAACACCGTTTTCATATGTGGGCGGGACTTACGTATGCGTTCGCTTCTGCGTGCGAGCTCATGGGGACAGGGGCGCTTTAAAAATTTTTTTTTTTTTTTTTATTGTTAATTTTACTTAAAATTTTTTATTTTGACACTTTAAAAAAATATTTTTTTTTTTGATCACTTTTATTTCTATTACAAGGAATGTAAACATCCCTTGTAATAGGAATATGACATGATCAGTCCTCTTTACAGTGAGATATGGGGTCAATAAGACCCCACATCTCACCTCTAGGCTGGGAAGCCTAAAATAAAAAAAAAAAATAAAACGATCGCCGCTTCACAACCGAAGCGGCGCCGTTTTTTTGAATGCAGAGGCCGGGCGTGACGTCATAACATCGCGCCCGGCCTCCGAACGATCATAGAGACTCCGGCGACCATCTGGTCCGCCGGAAATCTCTATGGTGAACATCCGGCGCCGGCGGATCCGCTATCCGACTCACCGATCGCTGAGGTGAGTCGGTAGTAGCACCGGAGGGCGGCGGGAGGGGGGGGGGTGTCCCCTCCCGCCGCCCGTAAGAACGATCAAGCGGCGGAACAGCCGCTATGATCGTTCTTATGGTGTACGGAATCGCCGGCTGAAAATGCCGGTATCTGAATGATGTCTGTAGCCTCAGACATCATTCAGATATAAGCCCTGAAAGTGGAGGCCGTCATATGACGGCCTCCGGATGTCAAGAGGTTAATCAGTACAGCTGTCGTTCAAAAATGCAATACAAATGCATTACAACACATGACATTGCTTCCGAATTTTTATTCTGTTGTACGAGAATTTTTGTGACTTTACTAAACTCTTCAGATTCGATCTGAGATTAGCATGCAAAAAAAAAAAAAAATGGACGATCGTTCGTCCGATAATCTCATTGTGTGTACCGGGCAGTAGGAGCAGTTGGGCATTTTTTTCAGCTGCCCCTGAACTCTCCTCTATGTTATCTTATCAGTACATATACACAGGGTCCTTTATAGTCGTTTCTAGGCAGTTGAGTTTAGAAGCATTTTTTGAAAAGCAAAAAAATGCGCTCAGGACGGATATTCAGAGGCATTTGAAATGCCCAACGCCTGTAACAGCCTGTAAACGCGTGTAAATGGGGTAACTCGCGTTTAGCCGCGTTTCGTTTACAGGCGTTTTTCATTTTTGACTATCTGCAAAAAAAAAGAGAAAAAAACGCTTCTAAGCGAAAACGCCGCAAGACGGACATTTTCATACGTCGGTTACTATCTGTCAAGTTAAAATCATTCAGGAGAGGTTTGTCACGTGTACATTATGCCTAAAAAAAAAAAAGGTGTTGTGCTAATTCATTATTATTACAGGTACAGTCTGACGCGGTTCTGTTTACCGGGTTCAGATGCAAATTTTTCACTGAAATCGCACCGGAGCCAAAAACGCACAGGACCCTTTTTAAAACCCGTACTGCGGCCGCCCTGCACAGGTGTGAACCGGCTCCATTGTAAGCTGGTCTGATTCACATGTAATGACAATTGGATGCGGTTAAAAACGCATCCAATTTGCATATACAGTGCCTTGAAAACGTATTCACACACCTTGAAAGTTTCCACATTTTCTCATGTTACAACCAAAAACGTAAATGTATTTTATTGGGATTTTATGTGATAGACCAACACAAAGTGGCACATAATTGGGAAGTGGAAGAAAAAATGATAAATGGTTTTCAACATTTTTTCAAATAAATATGTGAAAAGTGTGGGGTACATTTGTATGGTGCCCCTTTACTCTGATACCCCTAACTAAAATCTAGTGGAACCAATTGCCTTCAGAAGTTTCTGAATAGAGTCCAACTATGTGTAATATAATCTCAGTGTAAATACAGCTGTTCTGCAAAGCCCTCGGAGGTTTGTTAGTGAACCTTTAAGTCATGTACACACTTATGCCCCGTACACACGGTCGGACATTGATCGGACATTCCGACAACAAAATCCATGGATTTTTTCCGACGGATGTTGGCTCAAACTTGTCTTGCATACACACGGTCGCACAAAGTTGTCGGATAATCCGATCGTTCTGAACGCGGTAAAGTAAAACACGTACGTCGGGACTATAAACGGGGCAATAGCCAATAGCTTTCGTCTCCTAATTTATTCTGAGCATGCGTTTGTGCGTCGGATTTGTGTACACACGATCGGAATTTAACCGTTCGGATTTTGTTGTCGGAAAATTTTATAGCCTGCTCTCAAACTTTGTGTGTCGGAAAAACCTATGGAAAATGTGTGATTGAGCCTACACACGGTCGGAATTTCCGACAACAAGGTCCTGTCACACATTTTCCATCGGAAAATCCGACCGTGTGTACGGGGCATAAAAGTTTTTTTTCGTGCAGCCAAGCGGGTTGCACAAAAAAAAACAACTGACAGCCCCGGTCGGAGACACTGTACTAACCATGCAAGGTTAGTCCAGCGAACTCCCCTGCTGAGCTTTTGCAAAGAAGAATGGGCAAAAATGTCCCTCTCTAGATGTGCAAAGCTGGTAGAGACATCCCCAAAAAGACTTGCAGCTGTAATTGCAGTGAAAGGCGGTTCTACAAAGTATTGACTCCGGGGGGCGCCATACAAATGTACCCCCCACACTTTTCACATATTTGTAACAAATGTTAAAAACCATTTATCATTTTCCTTCCACTTCACAATTATGTGCCACATTAAGACCCCTTTCACACTGGGGCGGTTTTTAGGCGCTTTAGCGCTAAAAATAGCGCCTGTAAATCGCCTGAAAACTGCCTCCCCTGCAGCCCCATTGTGAAAGCCCGAGTGCTTTCACACTGGGGGTGGTGCGCTTGCAGGATGGGAAAAAAAGTCCTGCAAGCAGCATCTTTGGGGCGGTGCGGGAGCGGTGTATACATTAAATTAATGGGCAGCGCTGCCGAAGCACCTGCAAAGTGCTTCGGCAGCGGTGCTTTTAACCCCTTCTGGGGGGTTAAAAGGGCCCTGCTAGCGGCGGCAAAGCGCTGACGCCCGCACCACCCCAGTGTGAAAGTAGCCTGGAGTGCGGCTGTCTATATCTTCATTTTCTCATTGACTATGTATGCATAGCCAGCACCCTTGATCTTTTGCGCAAGGATGGTGTAATTATGGCTTCACCACCTGGAGCGGTACAAATCTTTTTTTTTTTCTTCATGTGCCACTTTGTTTTGGTCTATCACATAAAATTGCAAAAAAATACATTTATATTTTTGGTTGTAACATGACAAAATGTGGAAAATTTCAAGGGGTATGAATACTTTCAAGGCATTGTATATAGCGTCATCAATTTACGCAGCGCTTTACGTATATATTATACATTCACATCAGTCCCTACCCTCAGGCAGCTTACAATCTATTTCATACATTTCAAAATTCATACATCAAACATCAATATAAATATATAAAAAAAATTCCCACAATTCATCTTTTGCAAATAAAAAAAAATTCACAATTAAAGTTGTGCAAATGAATAAAAGGCCACAAACGATCGCATGCAAATGAAAAAAAAAAAGTCCCACAGTTCTTATAAATAAAAAGTGATTTATAGAAGTCCCATAGTTAATCAAGTGAACGCCCACAATATGTAAGAACATCCACCCAGATCTCTTGAAATAGGTGTCAGCTTAGGTTCAAAGCCTCCACCAAATTGTAGCAAAATGCAGGCACTCCCAGAGTCAACTAAGGCCCCATGTACACGGGACGCTGCTAAACGGACGTTCAGAGGCAGTTGGACTTTTTTTCAACTGGCCCTGAACTCATTCAATGTTATCCTATGTGACCATGTACAGTTGTACACAGACTCGTTTGTTGCCGTTTTTAGACAGTTGCGTTTAACAGAGTTTCTTTGAAAGCAAAAAAATGGGTTCAGACGCCGAAGATTTCCACGTTTCAGACACCAAACGTGACTAAACGCGACTAAACGTGGTACCGGCATTTAGCCTCGTTTTCCTTTATAAGCGTTTTTAAAGGTGCCCTATTTTTTTTTTACATTAAAAATCTCAAAAATGATGAAACACCATTAAAGAAATTTTTAAAAAAATGGTAATTGCTTGCAATGATCCATAGACCATTTATATACCCCTAATGAGTCATTGATCCAATCCAATACACCACTAGCATTGCTATTATCCGAAGTATAATTGGAATTTGACCTATATGTTGTTAGATTTGAACAAGCAACTTGTGGCAGGTGATGTGGCAAGTGGACTATCCACAACTTGTGGCAAGTGACAATCCGCAACGTGTGGCAGGTGACGTGGCAAATGATAATCCGCAACTTGTGACAGGTGACGTGGCAAGTGACAATCCGCAACGTGTGGCAGGTGACATGGCAAGTGGACAATCCACAACTTGTGGCGGGTGACGTGGCAAATGACAATCCGCAACTTGTGGGTGGCAAGTGGACAATCCGCAACTTGTGGCAGGTGATGTGGCAAGTGACAATCTGCAACGTGTGGCAGGTGACATGGCAAGTGGACAATCCACAACTTGTGGCAGGTGACGTGGCAAATGACAATCCGCAACTTGTGGGTGGCAAGTGGACAATCCGCAACTTCTGGCAGGTGACGTGGCAAATGACAATCCGCAACTTGTGGCAGGTCACGTGGCAAATGACAATCCGCAACTTGTGACAGGTGACGTGGCAAATGACAATCCGCAACGTGTGGCAGGTGACGTGGCAAATGACAATCCGCAACTTGTGACAGGTGACGTGGCAAATGACAATCCGCAACTTGTGACAGGTGACGTGGCAAGTGACAATCCGCAACTTGTGGCAAGTGGACGATCTGCAACTTGTGGCAGGTGACGTGGCAAATGACAATCCGCAACTTGTGGGTGGCAAGTGGACAATCCGCAACTTGTTGCAGGTGACGTGGCAAGTGGACAATCCGCAACTTGTGACAGGTGACGTGGCAAGTGGACAATCCACAACTTGTGGCAGGTGACGTGGCAAATGACAATCTGTAACTTGTGGCAGGCGACGTGGCAAATGACACGCTAAGTACAAGTACATTGCTGCTCTCTCAGCTGCTGCTACTCACTCTGGTCTCACAAAATGGTTGAAATAGTTAAATAATACTGTTTTTTGAGCTTGGGTAGGGTCTTATGATGTTATCTTAACTAAACGCTTCTAGACGCAAACGCGGTAAAATGCGTCTAAACGGGCGTTTTTTAAATGCCGGTTTCAAGGTGTAAAAAAAAAAAAATCGTTCAGAGGACTTTGCCTCAGCGTCCCGTGTACATGGAGCCTAAAAGAGACAATATACATTTGTATAATCAATATCTGCAAATACATTGTAGTAAAATGAGTTTTGTTCCTGCTGGGATCTGCTGAAGTTCTCAAAGTACAAAGGAGCTTCCCCAACAAAATAGTTTGTTGTCAGATTAGATGACGGTAGAGAGTTTTGTGGCTCCCAGCAATCCATGCATCTGAAGGATATGTTTATACTCCGTTGATGCTTAATATTGTATACTTGGTAATGCCCAGAATCACCCAATGGCAGTAGAGATAGAAGTAGGTTTTTATTTATTTTATTTTATTTTTTATACTTACTAGCATAAAAATGTACTTTAAAAGTACTAGCCTAGAAGGCAGCTAACAATGGCAGTCCCTATCCTTCTATCCTTCTATCCTTCTCAGCATGTACTGTACGGAGAGGTTACTGTCAGTGGAAACTGCTTGTCAGTTCCGTCAGTTGATCTAGATTTGTCGGCAGCTGAAGCTGTATGCAAATTTCAACTCTTCCTGGAAGTCTTCACCCTGACCCAATCTTCTGAACGTACCTTACAGTCGAATCTGAAACAACCAAGCTAAACAACCCTAATAGAGACAGTTGTACTATAATTGTAGACAGATTTGGTCCTAATATTATTGCAACTACCCACAAAATCATTTGAGTACCCTGTTACTGCAATGCATGTTGGCAATTTGGTGGGGGGGGGGGGTTAGTTTCTCCATATGTGGAAGAAGGTTAACAAAAAGATATAGACATTGTTTTCATGCTGGGCTTTAACAAAAACCAATGTAAAGAAAAAAATGTGTGCAGCCGTCCTTAATGTGTAACCTGTTCCTAACTCTGAGGATGACGCTTAGAATAAACCCTTCACTGACCTCCATCCTAACACTTAATGTCAGCCCTCCAAAATTTCCACTCGCCTGCTCGCATTAGGCGAGTGGAAATAAGCTGAGGGTGAGTGTGGAGCAAGGGATAGACTGGCCGCTCTGATGCCCTGTAAAAAAAAAAAAAAAGGCCGCACCACATCTGCCAGAAGCGATCAGCCAAGAAACTGTCAGGAGGAGAGCCGGCCGGATCACACAGAGAGAGGAGAGGATGTGACACAGCTTGGATCTAAAATGCTGGCTGCTGTCAAACGAAGTCCCGACTCATGGACCAGCTCCTAGGATAGACAGCACACTGGTCCAATGCCGGGAAATTGAATCAGTGTGCTGTCTATCATAGGAGCCGGTCCACTAGGCGGGACAGCGGCCAGCGTTTCAGATCCAAGCTGTGTCTGCCCGCTGCTGCCTCAGGGGAAGAGAGAGAGGGGCTGAGAAGCAGCCGTGATATAAGGTAGCGCCTGTAGTGTATACAATACTCAGTCAGTACTAATACATATATTGTGATTTGTGATGGGAGGTTTTAGTGCCCCATCATTGGTGTTCCGGGGGCTGAGTGGAATAATGCCCAATCATTGGTTTTCCTGGGGGGGGGGGGGATAGTGTCCCATTGGTGTTGTTGGGAGGGGAGGTAGTGCCCCATTGGTGTTCCTTGGAGGTGAGGAGAATAGTGCCAAATTGGTGATGCTGGGGGGGTGGTAGTGCCTCATTGGTGTTCCTTGAAGGTAGGGAGAATAGTGCCCCATTGGTGTTCCTTGGAGGGGGAGCGGGGGACTAGTGCCCCATCATTGGTGTTCCTGAGAGGAATAGTGCCCCATCATTAATGTTCCTGAGAGGAATAGTGCCCCATCATTAATGTTCCTGAGAGGAATAGTGCCCCATCATTGGTGTTCCTGAGAGGAATAGTGCCCCATCATTGGTGTTCCTGGGAGGAATAGTGCCCCATCATTGGTGCTCCCGAGAGGAATAGCACCCCATCATTGGTGTTCCCGGGAGGAATAGCACCCCATCATTGGTGTTCCCGGGAGGAATAGCACCCCATCATTGGTGTTCCCGGGAGGAATAGTGCCCCATAATTTTCATTATTACTTTAAATAAAGGAAAAAATTGCATATTACGTTTTTTTTTTAATGATTTTATCCGATTAATCGAAACAATAATCCGGCCAACTAATCGATTATGAAAATAATCGATAGTTGCAGCCCTAGTTGATTATTCAACTTTTGTTGAATGAGCCTGTTGGAAAATTGTTGGTTCTAACAGCATCTGCATCCAGACACAGTATGGGTATTCTGACAACCAGCCCTGGCTGTCTTAAAGAGGAGGTCCTCCCTAAAAAATAAATAAATAAATAAACACGCTCCTTAAAATACATTAAAAAACATTCGGAAAAAAAAAATTTTTTTACTTGCCAGAAATGGCTGTTGCTAGGCAGATCGTTCTAATCTGCCACTTCCTCCTCTGCAGTTCTTGTCCTCCCCCGCTTTGTCTCCTGGGAGATGGGGCGAGACGTCTTCTGGGACGTGTGTGTCCCCCAGTAGACAGGCGTCCATTCACAAAGCGCCGCGTGACTCGCGCATGCGCAGTAGGCAACGGGCAGTGAAGCCGCAAGGCTCCACTGCCTGTTTCCCTTCGTTAGGATGGCGCTGGACAGGTAAGTGCCCTTATTAAAAGTCAGCAGCTACAGTGTTTGTAGTTGCTGACTTTTAAAGGGAAAAAAAAAAAAAAAGGCCGGACTTCCGCTTTAAAGCGATAGCCCAGCATGGGGATTTATCCATCTGTGCTATTAGCGTGGATGGAAGAATCTATTAGATTTTTTTTTACGTTTATCTGTATGTGTATCCCAGCTTTATACCTGCTCTGTAGGACTTGCGCTAATAATGTTTTTTTTCCCCATAGCTACTAGTGATGTGCTATTCAGATGGTGGCCCTTTTTCTTCGCTTTGATGCCTTGATGCAGATTTCAGGTCACTAAGCAGCAATCATTGTATTACTAGGAGACCGAGCATACTACATGTCTCACTGGCAGGAGGGGGATTAAGTTCTTCGGCTTGGGAGTTTCAGGAGGGTTATGCAAGCCATTAAATGAAGAACGTCACTTAGCTTGCAGCACGCCAGCGCCGTTCAAAGGACTGTTCCTCTTTAGCATTACATCTTCATAACTTTGATTTAACGAGGGAATATAAATCTTTCCCTAAGTGTTGGCAAAACACTGGATGTCTCGGTGATGAAGATGGAGTACTGACCAGCAAGATGAGATTCCTTTGAAGAACAGAGAGTCAGGTTCAAAAAAAAAAAAAAAAAAAAAGCTGCTTTATATAGAGGCCACAAAAATGATAAACAGCTTAGATAAGATCACAGTGCTGGGAATAACATAGGATAATAAGCCTGGGGTAATTTGTTCTATATAAAAAGGAACGGGCCATTATTAATACATTCCTATGCACTCAGCTGTTTTCTATAGGACCAACAAAAAAATCATTTAACCCTTTTATTGTAGCTTAGCCCATGTCTGCGATCTTACAAGGTTGTCGTTCCGTCTCCAATATGAAAAAAAAAAGGAACATTAACCACTTAAAGCGGAGCTCCACCCAAAAATGGAACTTCCACTTTTCCAGGTTCCCCCCCCCCCCTCTGGTGTCACATTTGGTACGTTTCAGGGGGGAGGGGGGTGCAGATACCTGTCTAATACAGGTATTTTGCTCCCACTTCTGGGCATGGATACCCGAGCGCGAGTCGCGCATGCGCAGTAGGGAACCGGGAAGTGAAGCTGCAAGGCTTAACTTCCTGGTTCCCTCACTGAAGATGGCAGCAGCAGCACCCGACAGCTGAGGGATAGATCAGCTTCGGGTGACGACATCACGGGCTCCCTAGACAGGTAAGTGTCCTTTTTTTAAAAGTCAGCAGCTGCAGTATTTGTAGCTGCTGACTTTAAAAAAAAAATATAAGGACGCTTTTCCAGGTTCTTCCCCCCTTCCAGTGTCACATTTGGCACCTTTTGGGGGGGAGAGGGGAGCACATACCTGTCTAATACAGGTATTTTGCTCCCACTTCCGGGCATGGATACCCGAGCCACCCGCGGGTATCTACGCCACTTCCGGCGCCTTCTCAGTCCCCCCTGCTGTATTCTGGGAGACACACAGGTCCCAGAACACAGCGGGGACCAGTGGGATAGCACAGCGCGAGTCGCGCATGCGCAGTAGGGAACCAGGAAGTGAAGCTGCAAGGCTTAACTTCCTGGCTCCCTCACCGAAGATGGCGGCGGCAGCACCCGACAGCTGAGGGATAGATCAGCTTCGGGTACCGACATCGTGGGCGCCCTAGACAGGTAAGTGTCCTTATTTTAAAAGTCTGCAGCTGCAGTATTTGTAGCTGCTGACTTTTAAAATATATATATATATATATATATATATATATATATATAAGGACGCTTAACTGTCCCGGGATCCAGCGATGTCGGCACCCCAGATCGATTCTTCAATCGGCTTCTTCACCAAGGGAAACCGGCCTTGTGGCTTCACAGTCGGTTTTCTACTGCGCATGCATGAGTCGCACTTTGCTTTTTGAATGGTCCCGCCATCTTCTGGGACCTGTGTGTGTCCCAGAAGGCAGCAGGGGGGGGGGGGGGACATACTCGTAGATCGCTACTCGTAGATCATACCTGTCAGAACTAGGTACTCTCTCCCCCCCAAAAAAGTACCAAATGTGGCGGGGGGCGAACAAGTGGAGCTTTCTTTTTTTGGGTGGACCTTTGCTTTAAGCTGCGGAAGGTTTTACTCCCTTTATGACCAGGGCATTTTTTGCTTTTCAGCACTGCGTTACTTACAGCACTGGTTATGCAGCACTGTACCCAAATAAAATTTATATCACTTTTTTTTTCTTTCTTTTTTTTTCACACAGATAGAGCACTCTTTTGGCTGTATTTGATCACCACTGGGTTTTTATTTTTTATTACATAAATGAAAAAAATACCAACAATTTTGAAAAGAAAAACAAGATTTTCTACTTTTTGCTATAAAACATATCCCATAAAAAAAAAAAAAAAATCGAATTTCTTCAAAAATTTAGGCTAAAATGTATTCTGCTTTGGTAAAAAAAAAAAAATCCCAATAAGTGTATATTGATTGGTTTGTGTGATAGGGGGGATTTGCAGTACAAGGGAGATCAATATAACTTGTCCTTTAAGGTAGCTTAGGTTGGGGACTAAGCTTCTGCTTTATATATCTCTTCAATTCTGGATGACGGTACAAATTTTTATATATAAAAAAAAAATCTTCTATTATTACTACTGTTGTAGAGGCCACATCAGTATTTTCATGGTTTGTGTAAACGTTCTACAAACTATGGTAAATATATATTTGAATTTTTTTTTTTTTTTATACTAGTAATTGTGGTGACCAGTGACTTATAGTGGGACTGCGATAGTGCGGCGGGCAATCTGACACGAACTGACATGGGGGGGGGGACTGACTGACAGTGACATCTCCAGTGACACTAATACAGTGATCAGTTAGGGCTGCCGCTTTTTCTTCAAGCCAAACCCAAACACTTTAGCGGTGCACAGCAAAAAAAAATAAATTTTAATATACAATATAGGATTATAATAGACTTGGGACACCTTTGGGAACTCCAAAAGAGAATAGTAATGCGGCACACATAGTGCCCTCTCACCCTCCTGTCAGGCCCTGTTCTGAGCCACATTCCTGTCTGAATAATGTGTCCGGGTTTCAGGCGGACTGAAATCTGGACACACAATTCAAACCCCGGACTGTCCGGGTGAATCCTGGACAGGTGGCAACCCTATGATCAGTATATATAGTATGATACTATACACTGTCACTGTACTAATGAGACTGGCTGGGAAGGGGTTAACATCTAGAGGCAAGCAAAGGGTTAACTGTGTGCCTAACAATGTCTAATGTGTGCTTCTTATACTCAGAGATGCGGTTGTTTTTTCTCCCTGCTTTGCAGGGGAAATAAACAGCCAAATCGCTGCTCAGTGTACAGATCCCTGTGTTGTTAGTAAACACAGGTGTCTGTACTGTCATTCGCTAAGCTGATCAGCAGGTCCCGGCTATAAATCATTGTCCGGGACCTGCTGACCGACTTGTGCTGTACTGAATCACAGCACAGATGGGGCGACACAAGCGCCACCTACCCGGAAATTCTGGATCACGTACATGTACGTGACCCAGCGCAGAGCCACCGCAGTGGGGCGGTCTGCAAGTGGTCAAAGAAGGATTCCAGTGATGGATATTTTACATAGTTACATTGGTCTAGTTCTCCGTTAGCTTCCGGGGTGCCATGCTGAGTGGCTGCCCTGCTGCATTGTCACCATAGATGGGCAGCCACTTAACGGGGCGCCATTTAGAGAATGCTTCGCATTTTCTAAATAAATGCAAAGCCTTCTCTGATTGGGCGACATGGGGAGTTGACGTCACGCTCCCTACCTCATCCAGTCAAAGAATGCTTTGCATTTATTGAGAAAATGCAACGCATTCTCTGAATGGTGCTCATACCCAGCAGCCAACCCCCTGTATTCACAATGCACACTATCTTGCATGGAGTTTGCATTATCTCCCTAGGCTTGTATGGGTGCCCTCTGGGTAAACTGGTTTCCTCCCACATTTGCAGAAGCACTGGGGGCCTTTGATTTGAATCCCATTCAGGACCCTAGTGCTGCCAGAATGTGGGAGAAAACATGTGGTCTGCATGACCTCCTTAGTCTTGCATGGATTTCCTTCCACATTCACAGCAATGGGGTCCCTGGTTCGACTCCCAGTCTGGACACTGTCTGCATGGAGTTTGCATGGGTGTGCTCTGGATACTCTGGTTTTCTCCCACACTCCAGCAGCATTGGGGTCTTTGACACCATCTACCCTGTTTCCCCGAAAATAAGACCTAGCGTGATTGTCGGTGATGGCTGCAATATAAGCCATACCCCCCAAATAAGCCCTAGTTAAAGTCCTTGTAGGTCTTATTTTAAGGGTAGGGCTTATTTTTGGGAACACAAGGTAGGGCTTATTTGGGGGAATAGGGCTTATATTGCAGCCGTCACTGACAATCACGCTAGGTCTTATTTTCGGGGAAACAGGGTATATAGAGTTTGAATGATTCCTAGGCCTATGTAAGCTATCGTTTTGGTTACTTGGGTTTCCTTCCACAATACAATAGCATTGAGGTCCTTGGTTCAAATCCTGGTCAGGATGCTATTTGCATGGAGTTTGTATGATCTGAATAGGTTTACGTGAGTTTCCTCTGGGTGCTCTGATTTCCTCCCACACTCCAAAGACGTGCTTATGGATTATTTGGCTCCTGTCTAAAATTGGCCCTACTATGGTATTGTACGGAGTGTGTCCAAGATGGATGCCTCACCTCCTACAGCACTTTGAGTCCCCAGGGAGAAAAGCACTACAGAAATATTATACATTAATCATGAAATGAATGTCAATAAATTCTTGATCTATCACTGGGTCAGCACACAGCTTAGCCTCCGTTCAAATAATGACATTGGCATTGGGTGGTGAACAGGCACTGTATGCAATATGTTTGCAGTATGGGTCAGATTTTAAAAGATTAGTGTGGGAGAATAAAAAACAAATTCATACTCACCTAGATAGCTGCAGCTGCCCCCTGCCAGCTCTACGCTGAGAACTGACCGATCAAAAATCGCTGATCGCTTAGTTCTCGGGTCAGCACTGAGCACAGAGCAGTGACTGTCAGTCATCGCTCAGTGCTCTGCCGTTTGGGCGCTTACTGGAGCACCGGGCTGCGGAGAGGGGGGAGCATCTGGCTCAGGCTCTCTGTGGTGCGTTGTAAAGCTAACCTAGCTGTTGGTCTAGGCATCTGGGAGGATCCCGACATTATTGTCTGGCTCCCTGTACTGACTCCGTGATGCCGGCCAATAGCAGACTTTAGCCGCTGTTGGCTGGAAACTGGTCACAGGAGTGCAGAACTAAGTGCACTTCTGTGACCCATAGGAGAAGTATGACCAGAAGAGCTTTGGCCCTACTTCTTCTTTAAACCCCTTGACACCGACCGCACGCAAATATATGGCCCCACTGGACTGGGCTTTTTTTTCAGTTGTGCCGCATATTTGCGTATCTCTGCATGTGCTGGGAGCGCGCCTGCATGGAGCTGCACAGAGACTGAGGTCTTAGCGGGAGCCCCAGGCCTCATACTAAGGATCGGGACCTGGATCTCCTGATTCCGGGTCACCTGATTGCTGTGATAGCCTCTGATTGGCTATCAAAGTTATCAGTTACTGTGAAGCCAAGCCCCGTGTTTTCCTTCTCTGTGAATGGAGGAGAAAGATACTTAGTATCTCTCTTTTTGCTTGCAGAGGGGAAAAAAAAGTGTGTGTAAAAAATTAAATAATAATAAAAAAATTACAAAAAATACCTACGGTTGTGTGAAATTTTGCCCTTTTTCTGATTTTTATTTTTTTTTTGCATATTTGTCACACTTAAATGACTCAGATCATCAAACAAATTTTATTATTACACAAAGATAACCCGAGTATATATAAAATGCCATTTTTAAATGATGGTTTCATTTATTAACCACTTCAATACCGGGCACTTTCGCACCTTCCTGCCCAGGCCAAATTTTCAGCTTCCAGCGCTGTCCCTTTTTAAATGACAATTGCGCGGTCGTGCTACACTGTACTCAAACGAAATTTTTCTCATTTTATTCCCACAAATAGAGCTTTCTTTTCGTGGTTTTTATTTTTTGCTAAACGAATAAAAAAAGACAGAATTTTTTTTTTTTTTTTTAAAGTTTTTCTTTGTTTTTGTTATAAAATAAGAAAGTTGTAAGGATAGTTGACAACTATTTTCATAATCGATTAGTTGTTTCGGCCCTATGTACATTACTTTGTTTCTAACCTGTTCTTAAATTTTTTTAGATTGTGGCATGATGTGTGGCTTTTTGTGATCTGTTGGCATGCTTCACTTTGTCAATCAGATTTGATTCAACAGGTCTGGCAGTAATCAGGCCTGGGTTCGGCAAGTGAAATTTAACTCGGCTTTCCAAAAAATTGTGGTTAATCACAGTTCATTTATGATTCAGCATGGAAAGGGGGTAATTACTTTTTCACATAGGGCCAGGCAGGTTTTGAACAGCTTTTTTACCTTAATGAAATAATAATTTAAACACGGGATCTTTGATTTACTCGGGTTATCTTTGTGTAATATTAACATTTTTTTTGATGATCTAAATCATTTAAGTGTGAGAAATATGCAAAAAAAAAAAAAAAATCAGGAAGGGAGCAAATACTTTTTAACACAACTGTAGATCAAGGTTTGATCTAGGTCACCGCCAGGGTTAGTGTTTGGGTCAAGGTCAGGGAAAGTATTTATTTTATTTTTTCTAACAGCATTTTTTTTTCTTTTTTAATTAGTGTCAGTGTGTTTTAGGCAGGATCTAAAAAAGGAAAATGTGCATTATTGTTTCTGGGCCGTACTACAGGTACATACAACAACTAACATACACGTATGCGGTATCGCTGCGATCGTCAGGAGCAGGAGAATATAATTTGGGTTGTTCTTTGGTGGAAGGTTATGGTAGTAGCAAAAAATATACAGCTAAATTTTAAAAAAAAAAAAACTTTTTTTTCTTTTTGTACTATTTTGGGCCAGTTTTCCTTTAATAATAAAAAAATAAATAAATCAGGAGATATCTATTACCATTTACCACCAAAAAATATGTGGTATAATCCACCTGGATGCACAAAGTAGTTGTGATGATATGTAGGGCTTTACTAATACATGTCAAAGTTGCAAAATTGTACTTAGGCTTTTAGTAGGGTTGTCCCGATACCACTTTTTTAGGACCGAGTACAAGTACCGATACTTTTTTTCAAGTACTCGCCGATACCGATTACCGATACTTTTTTTTTAATGTCATGTGACAGTGTTTTTTTGTTTTTTTTTTAACAGTGCTTTCTTTTTGGGGGGGGGGGGGGGGGCTGAACGGTGTATGTGTGTGTGTTTTTTTTTTATTTCCAATTTTTATTTTTTACAATAATATTTTTTTTTCTTTATTGCAATATGTGTTTTTTTTTTGTTTTTGTTTTTTTTTTAATCAGCCCTGTTGGGGGGCTTTGGTGAGATATCAGGGGTCTTAACAGACCTCTGATATCTCCCCCTTGAGACAGAGAAAGAGACCGAGGATAGAGATTCCCCAGTCCCTTTCTCTGCAGCCTCAGCTGCACTGAGAATGAATGGAGAGAAGACAGCGGCACCTCTCCATTCATAAACTGACACATCGTAATCACAGGAGATTACAATGTTTCAGTTATGTGAATGGACAGAGTCAGCTGACTCTATCCATACACAAAGGAAGGAGGAGGGGGACGGCACAACGGAGGGGAAGAGCGGAGGGGGACAGAGAAGGAGAGGAGGACAGCAGAACGGAGGGGACAGTGGAGAGGAACGGAGGGGGACAGCGGAGGGGGACAGAGAAGGAGAGGGTAATGGCGGAACGGAGGGGGACAGCGGAGAGGCACAGAGGAACGGAGGGGGCATGGAGGAGGATGCAGTGACAGTCAGCGGTGAGCGTTCACCGCTGTATGTCACTAAAGCAGCTGAAAGCCGCTGGGGGAGAATCTTGTAACTCCCCCACGCGCCGATCACAGCTGTCCTCTAGGTATCGGGGGAAGCATCGGGAGCATTTGCCCGAGTACAAGTACTTGGGCAAATGCTCGGTATCGGTGCCGTAGCTTTTACATTTGTTTTACCCTTAGGTGCGAAGGAGTTAATGCATGATACACATTTATTGAATATTACACGCAAAAAGTCCAGGCTCCTGACTGTATTCTGTGTAGAATAGCTAAAGTTAGATATTCCCTAACTTTCACAGCTGGATCCTAAACTCCAGTCAGAACATTTTCCTCAACTTATGAATTACGCATCTATTACAGAAATACAGTATCTCCCAAAAGTGAGTACACCCCTCACGTTTTTGTAAATATTTGATTATATCTTTTCATGTGACAACACTGAAGAAATGACACTTTGCTACAATGTAAAGTAGTGAGTGTACAGCTTGTATAACAGTGTAAATTTGCTGTCCCCTCAAAATAACTCAGCACACAGCCATTAATGTCCGCTGGCAACAAAATGAGTACACCCTATAAGTGAAAATGTCCAAATTGGGCCCACTTAGCCATTTTCCTTCCCTGGTGTCATGTGACTGGTTAGTGTTACAAAGTCTCAGGTGTGAATGGGGAGCAGGTGTGTTAAATTTGGTGTTATCGCTCTCGCTCTCTCATACTGGTCACTGGAAGTTCAACATGGCACCTCATGGCAAAGAACTCTCTGAGGATCTGAAAAAAACAAGTGTTGCTCTACATAAAGATGGCCTAGGCTATAAGAAGATTGCCAAGACCCTGAAACTGAGCTGCAGAATGGTGGCCAAGACCATACAGCGGTATTAAACAGGACAGGTTCCACTCAGAACAGGCCTCGCCATGGTCGACCAAAGAAGTTGAGTGCACGTGCTCAGTGTCCTATGCAGAGGTTGTCTTTGGGAAGTAGACGTATGAGTGCTGCCAGCATTGCTGCAGAGGTTGAAGGGGTGGGGGGTCAGCCTGTCAGTGATCAGACCATACGCCGCACACTGCATCAAATTGGTCTCCATGGCTGTCGTCCCAGAAGGAAGCCTCTTCTAAAGATGATGCACAAGAAAGCCCACAAACCGTTTGCTGAAGAAAAGCAGACTAAGGACATGGATTACTGGAACCATGTCCTGTGGTCTGATGCGACCAAGATAAACTTATTTGGTTCAGATGGTAACAAGCGTGTGTGGCGGCAACCAGGTGAGGAGTACAAGGACAAGTGTGTCTTACAGTCAAGCATGATGGTGGGAGTGTCATGGTCTGGGGCTGCATGAGTGCTGCCGGCACTGGGGAACTACAGATCATTGAGGGAATCATGAATGCCAACATGTACTGTGACATACTGAAGCAGAGCATGATCCCCTTCCTTCAGAGACTGGGCCTCAGGGCAGTATTCCAACATAACGATCCTAAAACACACCTCCAAGATGACCACTGCCTTGCTAAAGAAGCTGAGGGTAAAGGTGATGGACTGGCCAAGCATGTCTCCAGACCTAAACCCTATTGATCATCTGTGGGGCATCCTCAAATGGAAGGTGGAGGAGCACAAGGTCTCTACCATCCACCAGCTCTGTGATGTCATCATGGAGGAGTGGAAGAGGACTCCAGTGACAACCTGTGAAGCTCTGGTGACCTCCATGCCCAAGAGGGTTAAGGCCGTGCTGGAAAATAATGGTGACCACAAAAAAATATTGACACTTTGGGCCCAATTTGGACATTTTCATCTAGGGGTGTACCCACTTTTGTTGATAGCGGTTTAGACATTAATGGCTGTGTGTTGAGTTATTTTGAGGGGACAGCAAATTGACACTGTTATACAAGCTGTACACTCACTACTTTACATTGTAGCAAAGTGTCATTTCTTCAGTGTTGTCACATGAAAAGATATAATAACATATTAACAAAACTGTGAGGGGTGTACTTACTTTTGTGAGATACTGTATCTGCACATCACCTTGTATCAAGTCTGCTGCGTGGTACATGCGTCCAGTTGTCCATTGCTACCATTACAGTCCTCAGAAACGACTGGTTGCATATTGGTTTGCACTTGTTTTTTATTATGTATAAGGAGGTGAGCTATTTGGAATACCGTCAAGATAATTCTATCCAACGTTTTTTTATTCTTCTCATGTGTATCACGCAAGGTATGGAGAACCCTATTACTGCCAGTGGTATTAAATGTCATCAATATGTGTATTTCTCTCAACATGGGAGGTGGGGATCAGATGTTCATACCAGCAGGAATTGACTGTTTGTGTTTTAACTAGCATTTGGCAAAAATATGGCCTTCAGACATACCACAGAGTTATCTAATATGAAAATTGAAGCTAAAAAAGGAACAGGCATTTCAGAACAGGTTCAAATCTGTCTTGCGGTTATAACAAAGAAACTCAAGTCCATCGGGCTGACACTTTCCTGCATCAAACCTCAATCCGAATGATACAGCATTTCCTTTCTAGGACAGTCCCCCTCCCTCCCCGGACGGTGCCGCTTCAAAAAACGGTGATAGACCAGAGAAGTGTAGACATCTCCAGAGTCTTCGGAGTTTATCCATTCGCATACAGACCACACATACAATATACTCTCGGCTGTACACAGTGTATGTTTACTTTCACCCATTCCTTACCGGGCACTTTCACCCCCTTCCTGCCCAGGCCAATTTTCAGCTTTCAGCGCTGTCGCACTTTTGAATGACAATTGCGCGGTCATGTAATGCTGTACCCAAACTAAATTTTTACCATTTTGCTCACACAAATAGAGCTTTCTTTTGGTGGTATTTAATCTCCACTGGGATTTAGATTTTTTTGCTAAATGAACAAAAGAACAGAAAGGCAGAAAATTTTGAAAAACAAATGTGTTTTTCTTTATTCCTCTTACAGTGGAACCTCGGATTGCGAGTAACGCGGTTAACGAGCTTTTTCGCAATACGAGCACTGTATTTTTAATAATCGTAACTCGGTTTGCGAGTGTTGTCTCGCAAAACAAGCACGATTCAGGCCAAAGCGGTGTGCAGTACTGCTTTTGGCCTGAGGTGGGGGGGGGGGGGCGCCGGAGCCGAGCAGAGCCGATCGTAAATGCACGGAAAGGCCGTGCTGTCCTCGGCAAATCTCAGGTAGGAAGTCTTTCCGAGGTTTGCCAAGGTCAGCCGAAGTGTCCTCGGGCCTTTTCCGTCCTTTCCGAGGCTCTCCGGCGCGCCCCCCCCCCCCCCCCCCCTGCCTCTGGCATGCGTTTTTGCATCCCATTGAAGTCAATGCGGAACAAATTATTTTCGTTTCCATTGACTTCAATGGGAAAACTCGCTTTGATATGCGAGTGCTTTGGATTACGAGCATTCTCCTGGAACAGATTATGCTCGTAATCCAAGGTTCTACTGTATTAAAGTTTGCAGATAAACAATTGTTCTTATTGAATTTACGACAAAATGTATTCCGCTACATTTCTTTGGTGAAAATAACCCAAATCAGTGTATTTTATTTAGTCTGCAGGAAAGTTAGAGCCCACAAACTATGGTATATACAACAAGAAAAAACAAAATATTGTTGACTTTAACTACTTGCTGCCCGCCGGTGCAGCTGTTATCCTGGGCCGCCGTCATATGATGGCGCAGCCTTCCAGGGGGCGCGCGCGCGCCCGCCGCATCGCTCGGGTCCCGGTGCGCGTGCCTGGCGGCCGCGATGTCCGCCGGGCACCCGCGATTGCCTGGTAACCGAGCAGGACCGTGGATCTGTGTGTGTAAACACACAGATCTACGTCCTGTCAGATGGGAGGAGACCGATGGTGTGTTCCTTGTACAGAGGAACACCAATCGGTCTCCTCCCCTTGTGAATCCCCTCCCCACACAGTTAGAATCACTCCCTAGCAACACATTAACCCCTACAGCGCCCCCTGCTGGTTGACCCCTTCATTGCCAGTCACATTTATACAGTAATCAATGCATTTTTATAGCATGGATCGCTGTATAAATGTGAATGGTCCCAAAAATGTGTCAAAATTGTCCGATGTGTCTGCCGCAATATCGCAGTCACAATAAAAATTGCAGATCGCCGCCATTACTAGTAAAAAAAAAATAATAATAAAAATGCTATAAATCTATCCCCTTATTTTGTAGACGCTATAACCCTTTTGCGCAAACCAATAAATATACGCTTATTGCGATATTTTTTACCAAAAATATGTAGAAGAATACGTATCGGCCTAAAATGAGGAAAAAATTAGTTTAAAAAAAAAAAAATTTGGATACTTATAGCAAAAAGTAAAAAATATTGTGTTTTTTCAAACTTGTCACTCTTGTTTTGTTTATAGCACAAGAAATAAAAACCGCAGGGGTGATCAAATACCACCAAAAGAAAGCTCTATTAGTGGGGAAAAAAATGATGAAAATGTCATTTGAGTACAGTGTTGTATAACCGCGCAATTGTTATTCAAAGTGCGACAGCGCTTAAAGCTGAAAATTGGCTTGGGCAGGAAGGGGGTGAAAATGCCCTGTATGCAAGTAGTTAAAGGTGCTGAAACCTCCTCCTGGAATAATAGATCTCACAACGTGATGTTTAAAATTCCATTTTATTTAAGATTACAAATGGTTAAAATTATGTCTATACCAAATAGACATTAAAGCGGTCGTATACCCTTTTTTTTTTTTACCTACAGGTAAGCCTATAATAAGGCTTATCTGTAGCTAAAATTAATCTCTCCTAAACCTCTATGGTTTAGGAGATATTTACTTTGCATGCAGCCGCTGACGTCAGTGGCACGTGCGCTGTGAAGTCCCACAGCAGAAGCGGTGCACTATCTAGCCCCCCCCCCCCCCCCCCTTCCTGACCAGGCCACTTTTTGCGATACGGCACTGCTTTGCTTTAACTGACAATTCTTTTCCTATCAGCCCTGTTGGGGGGGGGGGGCTTTGGTGAGATCTCCCCTTTGAGACAGGGAAAGGGGCTGAGGACACAGTTTCCCCAGTCCCTTTCTCAGCAGCCTCAGCTGCACTGAAGATGAATGGACAGGAGACAGAGGCTCCTCTCCAGTCATAAACTGAAGCATCGTAAACACAGTTTACAATACTCAGTTATGAATGGACAGTCAATGATCACCGACTCTGTTCATTCAGAAAAGGAAGGAGCCAGTAAATGACAGATTTACCAGCTCCTTCCTCCACTCTGCATCCTGACAGATCCGAGACCGGAGGAGGACACGGGGGGGGGGGGACCTGGCGGAGGAGCCAGAGAGCCCGGGAGGACACAGGGGGACCCGGAGGAGGGCACGGGGGGACCCAGCGGAGGAGCCAAAAAGCCGGGGAGGAGACCGGGGGACCCCGGAGGAGGACACGGGGAGCATAGATGGGGACCCGGAGCAGGACACAGAGACCCTGGGAGCACAGAGTACAAGTACTTATGCAAATGCTCGGTATCCGTGCAACCCTACTTTAAACCGTCAAAAAAGCCTCACAGAAGCATCAAAAAAGCATGTTGAAGTGGTAGGCGCTTTCCTCAGGCATTTGCCTTGGGTGGCATTTTTCAGAGGGGCGGTGCCGTCCTCAGGCAGAGGTGGCTCTTTAACCACTTCCGGTCCTTTCGGTGGTTTTACCGGGATGATGCATGCAGCTGCAGGCCTCACCTCGGTATCGTTTTTTAGAGTCGGCCGTCGTCTCTCTTGTAATCGCAATTAATAATTAAAAAAAAAAAATGTAAAGTGCCCCCATCCTCCCATGCAAAGGCAAACGCACATGTCAGTCCCACACGCACACAAACCGCGATCGTCCCACACATGTGAGGTATCACCGCGAACGTCAGATCATGAGCAGTAATTCTATATGTAGCACTTAGACAAATCATATACCGTGGCTGTGGTGAGACAAATTTAGATGGGGTGGGGGGGCATTTTAGCTTTACCTAGGGCAGCACAAAACCAAAATACATCACTGTATACAGTACACAGGGTTTGGGTACTGCATGTAAAATAAACATTTCTGTTGGGGTCCTTCTTATGGGAAGCTCAAAGTGATCGTAGAAAGTCCCACAAGCCAACACCCTTAGTGATATATCTTGTATTCTATGGACATTCTCATCCATCACTAATGTAGTTATTACTGGCCTGTACAGTTCTACAGTTATATATGAATTAGAGCCCAGGAGTTAATCTTTTACATATTACGTTACATACTCCATCACAATCAAGGAGCAGCACATGACATGAACAGATACCACATCTGTGCGGGCCCCCCGATTGCCGCCATGTGACGAGGATTGAAAGGACCCACATGGTTAGCAAACACTGCCAGATGTCCTGCGTTATTATGGCTGCATAGTGAATGGGACTGCCCTTGTGGGGCTATGAGGCCCCTGTGACTATAAGGTGTTTTACATATTTATTTTCACGGGGGGCTTACATACCCGCAGGAAACCCCAACCACACAGCTTTACAGGCATGTTCAGTGCCAGAAAAGAAACGCTCCTCCGCAGAGGGCACCTGCCATATACTATGGGATCCGATTCTGCTGATCAGTCTGCATATTTCTAAGGCTGAGAAACAGCAGGGGTTGAGCTCATACTTGTTGTTGCTGAAAACCAGTCATACATTCTTGTAATGTTCATGGTTGGGTAGTCATGGAAAGATATGCAATCTGCCTGAAAGTCAATCTGTTGCTGTTTTGCATTGTATTAGTCCCAGACACACACACACGGTGTGATTCTACTTCCTCTCTCGTTTTATTACAGTGCTAGAATGTTGGGTATTGGCAGGATTCCTGTGCAGATATAAACCAGGACAATATTTGCTATACTTGAGTAAAACAGGTCGATGCAGGCTTTTTTTTTTTTTTTTTTAATTGTATGGTTTTATCAAAGCATTTATCGATAACCTAGCTCAACGATCTCCAATTTACCTATTGCTAACCTTTATCCAGCCCTTGGGGCAGTATTCCACTCGCCCACAGAAGACACTATTCCTTCCACTGACCCCAAAGATGAGGCACCATTCCTTCCACTGACCCCAAAGATGAGGCACCATTCCTTCCACTGACCCCAAAGATGAGGCACCAATCCTTCCACTGACAGCAACATGGTGGCATAATTGCTCCCACTGACACCAAAGACGGAGCACTATTCCTTTCACTGACACCAATGATGGGGTGCTATTCCTTCCACTGACTCCAACAATGGGGCACTATTCCTCCCATTGACATGTCAATTCCTTCCATTGACCCCAAAGACGAGGCACCAATCCTTCCACTGACCCCAAAGATGAGGCACCAATCCTTCCAGTAACCCCAAAGATGAGGCACCAATCCTTCCACTGACCCCAAAGATGAGGCACCAATCCTTCCACTGACCCCAAAGCCGAGGCACCATTCCTTCCACTGACCCCAAAGATGAGGCACCATTCCTTCCACTGACCCCAAAGATGAGGCACCATTCCTTCTACTGACCCCCAAAGATGAGGCACCATTCCTTCTACTGACCCCCAAAGATGAGGCACCATTCCTTCCACTGACCCCAAAGATGAGGCACCATTCCTTCCCCTGACCCCAAAGATGAGGCACCATTTTTTCCCCTGACCCAAAGATGAAGCACCATTCCTTCCCCTGACCCCAACGATGAAGCACCATTCCTTCCATTGACCCCAAAGATGAGGCACCAATCTTTCCATTGACCCCAAAGATGAGACACCAATCCTTCCATTGACCCCAAAGACGAGGCACCATTCCTTTCCCTGACCCAAAGATGAAGCACCATTCCTTCCATTGACCCCAAAGATGAGGCACCATTCCTTCCATTGACCCCAAAGATGAGCCACCAATCCTTCCATTGACCCAAAAGACGAGGCACCAATCCTTCCACTGACCCCAAAGATGAGGCACCATTCCTTCCACTGACCCCAAAGATGAGGCACCATTCCTTCCACTGACCCCAAAGATGAGGCACCATTCCTTCCACTGACCCCAAAGATGAGGCACCAATCCTTCCACTGACCCCAAAGATGAGGCACCATTCCTTCCGCTGACAGCAACATGGTGGCATAATTGCTCCCACTGACACCAAAGACGGAGCACTATTCCTTTCACTGACACCAACAATGGGGCACTATTCCTCCCATTGACATGTCAATTCCTTCCATTGACCCCAAAGACGAGGCACCAATCCTTCCACTGACCCCAAAGATGAGGCACCAATCCTTCCAGTAACCCCAAAGATGAGGCACCAATCCTTCCACTGACCCCAAAGATGAGGCACCAATCCTTCCACTGACCCCAAAGCCGAGGCACCATTCCTTCCACTGACCCCAAAGATGAGGCACCATTCCTTCCACTGACCCCAAAGATGAGGCACCATTCCTTCTACTGACCCCCAAAGATGAGGCACCATTCCTTCCACTGACCCCAAAGATGAGACACCATTCCTTCCCCTGACCCCAAAGATGAGACACCATTTTTTCCCCTGACCCCAAAGATGAAGCACCATTCCTTCCCCTGACCCCAACGATGAAGCACCATTCCTTCCATTGACCCCAAAGATGAGGCACCAATCTTTCCATTGACCCCAAAGATGAGACACCAATCCTTCCATTGACCCCAAAGATGAGGCACCATTTCTTTCCCTGACCCAAAGATGAAGCACCATTCCTTCCATTGACCCCAAAGATGAGGCACCATTCCTTCCATTGACCCCAAAGATGAGCCACCAATCCTTCCATTGACCCAAAAGACGAGGCACCAATCCTTCCACTGACCCCAAAGATGAGGCACCATTCCTTCCACTGACCCCAAAGATGAGGCACCATTCCTTCCACTGACCCCAAAGATGAGGCACCAATCCTTCCACTGACCCCAAAGATGAGGCACCATTCCTTCCGCTGACAGCAACATGGTAGCATAATTGCTCCCACTGACACCAAAGACGGAGCACTATTCCTTTCACTGACACCAATGATGGGGTGCTATTCCTTCCACTGACTCCAACAATGGGGCACTATTCCTCCCATTGACATGTCAATTCCTTCCATTGACCCCAAAGACAAGGCACCAATCCTTCCACTGACCCCAAAGATGAGGCACCAATCCTTCCAGTAACCCCAAAGATGAGGCACCAATCCTTCCACTGACCCCAAAGATGAGGCACCAATCCTTCCACTGACCCCAAAGCCGAGGCACCATTCCTTCCACTGACCCCAAAGATGAGGCACCATTCCTTCCACTGACCCCAAAGATGAGGCACCATTCCTTCCACTGACCCCAAAGATGAGGCACCATTCCTTCCACTGACCCCCAAAGATGAGGCACCATTCCTTCCACTGACCCCCAAAGATGAGGCACCATTCCTTCCACTGACCCCAAAGATGAGGCACCATTCCTTCTACTGACCCCCAAAGATGAGGCACCATTCCTTCCACTGACCCCAAAGATGAGGCACCAATCCTTCCACTGACAACAACATGGTGGCATAATTGCTCCCACTGACACCAAAGACGGAGCACTATTTCTTTCACTGACACCAATCATGGGGTGCTTTTCCTTCCACTGACTCCAACAATGGGGCACTATTCCTTCCACTGACATGTCAAATCGCATGCCAAATCGGCGGAAATTGCCGGCAATGGCACCATCCGAATCGCATTTGTGATTGCCAAAAGTAGCTTCTGTACTATTTTTGGCGACTTCGGGTGCGATTTCCATTGACATCTGTGCAGAAAACCACACAGATGTCTCTGAACTCGCCCCCGAAGTCGGGACTGACATGCGGGAATGAAACCGTGCGAGCCCGACTGAACTCGCACAATTTCATTCCCGCTGTAAACCTGGGCTAAGGGGCCAGTTCACACAAGATGCAGTCCAGTGCGTTTTTTCTTTTCATCAAAAATGCGTGGACAGTAGTTTATATGGGTTCCAATAACAAAGTTCACACCAGTGCAGTAAAAAAAAAATAGAACGTGTTGCATTTTTCTGCATTGAACTGTAATGGAATGCAAAACTCATCAAAAAACGCAACGCATCTAAATGCATCAAAAACACACGGGGAACATATTACAGCAACAGAAAAAAAGAAAAACAGGAAACCTTGGGATAAAAAAAGCAAAAACAAGGGGAAAAATTCACTGGAACGCATCAGAAATGTGCATGCAGAAACGCATCCAGAGTGAGTTTTTGTGGTGTGAACAGTAAGCAAAAACGCACCCAGAACGCATTTTTGTTGAGCCTTAGTCTAAAATTGATACGACTTTCTTATACGTCCCATCCAGCGATTTTGTAGGATATTGCACATTCTTTAGCTACATCACGTCTTTTTTTTTTTTTATTTTTTTTCCATCTCGTATTTCCCAATAGTGAGTCAGCATGTACCCCAACCCAGAGAGTTACCAGCGACCTTTCCTTCTATTACTGGCTTTTTCGTATGTTCTTTCATTCATATGCATCCAAGAATGACTAAGTGCTCCTGACACGGCTTCTAAGGAACCTCACACACTTCTGAGCTCTGGATTTTTAGACATTACAGGATTAACAACGAAGGCTTAAGACAGGCAGAAGCCATTGTTCCTGGAAAATACACACAAGGTTTTCACCAACTAATCGTAGGAGATGTACAGTCTGGTCTGAGCAGGATGGACAACTCTCAGATAACTGCACTTACAGTTTTAGAAAGCAGAAACCCTGATGATGATTATCTGTTATTCTCAAAATGATCAGTTCTACAATATAAAACCTCTGAAAAGAAAAATGAACAAAGCATATCCTTCTATAGTGTGCGCTAGCCTCAATCCAAAGCACCTTGGTGTGATTTCTGTCTACTCTCTCCTCCCTCTGCTACCCTGTTTCCCCGAAAATAAGACCTAGCGTGATTGTCGGTGATGGCTGCAATATAAGCCCAACCCTGTTTCTCCGAAAATAAGCCCTACCCTGAAAATAAGACCTACAAGGACTTTAACTAGGGCTTATTTGAGGGGTAGGGCTTATATTGCAGCCATCACCGACAGTCACGCTAGGTCTTATTTTAGGGGAAACAGGGTATCTGACACTCTAGGCCTGAGGTGTCAAACGGTGGCCCTCCAGCTGTTGCAGGAACGACAAGTCCCATGAGGCATTGGAAGGCTGACAGTTACAAGCATATGACTCCCAAAGGCAGAGGCATGATGGGACTTCCAGTTCCGCAACAGCTGGAGGGCCGCCAGTTTGGCACCCCTGGTCTATGCTGACCAGACAATCCCAGGAAGACAGCCTGCTCTCTCCCCTTCAGCACACAGCAGGTGATTGACAGCCTCAGCTGTTCCATAGTTAAATAGTTACATAGTAGGTGAGGTCGAAAAAAAGACACAAGTCCAACCTATGTGTGTGATTATATGTCAGTATTACATTGTATATCCCTGTATGTTGTGATAGTTCAGGTGCTTATCTAATAGTTTCTTGAAACGATCGATGACCACCGCTGAGACCACCGCCTGTGGAAGGGAATTCCACATCCTTGCCGCTCTTACAGTAAAGACCCCTCTACGTAGTTTAAGGTTAAGCCTCTTTTCTTCTAATTTTAATGAGTGGCCACGAGTCTTATTAAACTCCCTTCCGCGAAAAAGTTTTATCCCTATTGTGGGGTCTCCAGTACGGTATTTGTACATTGAAATCATATCCCCTCTCAAGCGTCTCTTCTCCAGAGAGAATAAGTTCAGTGCTCGCAACCTTTCCTCATAACTAAGATCCTCCAGACACTTTATTAGCTTTGTTGCCCTTCTTTGTACTCGCTCCATTTCCACTACGTCCCTCCTGAGGACTGGTGCCCAGAACTGGACAGCATACTCCAGGTGCGGCCGGACCAGAGTCTTGTAGAGCAGGAGAATTATCGCTTTATATTGTTATCTTATGAGACGGTGTATATGGAGGGGGGTGGGGGTGTCCATTCCCTCCACTAATGAATAAACACTCCCCTCCCTTCTCTATGCAGTGCAGTGTGTGACTATCAGATCCTCACCCCCTGCCTTCTGAAGCTCAGAATTGCTGTGTAAATCCTGGATTCCGAATGTTCAAAGTGCACAGTTTACACAGCATTTCTGAGCTTCAGAAGGCAGGGGGCAGGGATCTCATGTCATCCACATTGCACAGCAAGAAGCTGAGCGTAATCTGAGACCTGAGTGGAGAGAATGGACACCCCCTGTACACAATAGGGTTACTATAATGTAGGTAAATGACACATTCATTTATAGCACCACATCCCCTGAATAAATAATTTGAGCAGAGAGATTGGTTAACATAGATATGTATGTGTTATAGTTTGGTCCTGCTGTTCCTCCTGTGGTCACACAAAATTACACTGTCTGACAGCGTGCAGATAAGCTTGTTTTTGGTTAACAATAAGCCCCCTTTCACACGATCGGACCGTTCAGGTCCGCCTGTCAGTTTTGACGGCGGACCTGATTGGGCGCTCCATGCTAGCCTACGGAGCGTCGGATGTCAGCGGAGACATGTCCGCTGACATCCGACCCGGTCCGATCCGCTGAAAGCAGACGGATGGCCCTACGTACAGATCCGTCACTGGCGGATCGGATCGGGTGAGATCTGATGAAAACGGACATGCTGTCCGTTTTCATCCGATCCCTCCATAGGCAGCAGCGGCGCCTGACAAGCCCCTCCCCGCTCAGTGAGCAGAGAGGGACCTGTCATCCGCCGGCTCAGCAGAGATCAACGGAGAGATCTCCCGCTGAGCCGGCGGACTCCGTGGAAGCGGATCCGCCTCATGAGAATGAGGCCTAAGTGTGAAGGGTAAGCATGAAATGGCCTAAAATAGTAAATAAATAAATATGTGAATGCACTATATGTTGTGTTTTACGATCACTATACTACTATGTGACATATCTAACTTTCTGATATACAGTGGAACCTTGGTTTACGAGTAGCACGGTTAACAAACATTTTGAAAGACGAGCAAATTTTTATTTATTTTTTTTAGTTCTGACTTAGCGAGTGTTGTCAAGCTAATGGGGTGTGCAGTACCACATTTGGCCAGAGGTGCGGGGGCGCCGGAGACACTCAGAATAGTTCGGAGCCGTTCGGAAATACTCGGAATCACTCAGAAATACTCCCTTCCTGAGTGTTTCCGAGCCTTTCCGAGTTCAGCCGAGCTTTCCCCGAGTATTTCTGAGGCTCTCTGGCGCCCCCCCCCCACCTCTGGCCACATGCGGTATTGCTTGCAATAGAAGTCAATGCGGAACGAATTATCTTCATTTCCATTGACTTCTATGGGGAAACTCGCTTTGATATGCGAGTGCTTTGGATTACAAGCATTCTCCTGGAACGGATTATGCTCGTAATCCGAGGTTCCACTGTAGCTTCTAGATCAGTGTTTCTTAATTACAGTCCTCAAGGCGCCCCACCAAGTCATGTTTCCAGGATTTCCCTCAGATGAAACGGCTGTGGTAATTACTAAGGCAGTGAAACTGATCAAATCACCTGTGCAAAATAATGGGAAGCCTGAAAACATGACCTGTTGGGGCGCCTTGAGGACTGGAGTTGAGAAACACTGTTCTAGAGCGGTCATCAAAATCCTCTGAAGAAGCCCCAGTGGGCGAAACATGTTTGGAGTCCATATTGTCATACCACTGCACAAGTGAATACACCAACGACCATGTAACAAATATGTATATATTTTTAATATTAATGGTTTTCAACATTGTAAATCAATAAATGATGGCGTTTTAATCAGTGACTTTTTCATGTATCCTGTGATTGAGGGCCTCAGCTGTGCATGTTTCCCTAAAAGACTGTGTACAGAGGGTTCGAGCAAAGAGTTTGCTTAGTAGAATTTTTAAAGGGTGCTGAAATTTACACATTTAAATTTCAGTACCCTTTAAAAGTCACGTATAAAAACTTAATTGTTTATTGATTTACAATGTTAAAACCACTCATATTAAAAATATATACACATTTGTTACTTGGTCGTTGGTGTATTCATTGGTACAGCGGTATGACAATATGGACGCCTAACATGTTTCGTCCTCTGGGGCTTCTTCAGGGGTTTTTGATGACCACTAGTTGATCTAGAAGCTATATCAGAAAATGAGATATATCACATAGTATGGTACACTTAAATGTCGACACCCTTTAAAAACGCCATTGGAGTTCCACCCAAAAAAGGAACTTCTGCTTTAAGGGAAGGTGACCCCCCTGACATGCCACATTTGGCATGTCCTTGTTCTTTTTAGAGGGTTGCAGCTCTCACTTCCTCCCGGGACACCGCGGCGCCAGAAGTAGATTCACCTCTCCCCCCCCCCCCCCCCCTCTCGGCAATCATCTGGGACACGTCACAGGTCCCAGATAATTCCCCTGCCAGTCGCAGCGTGGCTCGCGCATGCGCAGTGCATGCCCGCCTCTGAAGCCACAGCCGGGCTCCCACAGTGACAATGCCGGCGCCGCAGAGAGGAGGGGGAGGCGAGCGGGGCTTCGTTCCCCCGCATCGCTAGACCCTGAGACAGGTAAGTGTCCGATTATTAAAAGGCAGCAGCTGCAGTATTTGTAGCTGCTGACTTTTAATTTTTTATTTTTTTTTTGTCGGAACTCCGCTTTAGCCATTCTTTCTGCTCATTCCCTCTGTACACAGTCTTTTAGGGAACAGAGCACAGCTGAGGCTCTCAATTACAGGCTGTGCTCTGCAGCTCCCCTTCCTTATCGCCCTGGATTCCTTTGAGTCCACATAGCCTGTCAGAGGTAACTCATGCAGGTAGCAGAGGAAGGAGACAGCACACATAAATCACACTAACTGCTTTGGATTGAAGCAAGTAGACACTATAGAAGGATATGCTTTGTTCATTTTTCATTATAGAGCTTTACAACCACTTTAAGTCACACATTTTGGAGGCGAGAGGGGGCCAAATTAAAGGAAAAAGTCCAGATTAGCTTTTTTTTTGGTTTGCAGCTTGCCTTGAAGTAGGGTTGTACCGATACTGGTATATGCTAAGCATTTACACTAGTATCAGTACTCATGCAATTGCTCTGATACCTGAAACTGATATTTTCAGGCTCGATTCTTTCAGCTGTCAGCAGGATTCCCCCACTGACTACTGAAATGTAAAAACAAACAAAAATGGCAATTATCAGTTGCTAAGGAGTGGGGACCGCCGCGTCCCTAACAACCGATGACTCATTCAGCAGTCAGTGTGGTTTCCCTGTTGACAGCTGAAGTCTAAGCCGAGTCGCGGCAATTGGAGCTGTCAGAAAAAAAAAGCAGCCTGGCAATGTTTAGCAACAACATTGCTCAGCCGCTGAAACAGAGAGATAAAAAGAAACATTGAATCTTTTAGCATCTTTCTGTTTCTCCATCTACAGATCAAAGGGAGGGACTTCGATCTGCAGATGAAGTCAGTTTAAAGCAACCTGACAAGTAAAAAAAAAATAATAAAATGTTCCCGCTTTTTATTAAATGTTTTAACCCCTTATTAACCCTTAATTTTTTCTTAGCCTTAAGTAACTCTTTATTCTCCTACATTTCATTTTTTTTTTCACTTCTATTTTATAAACTATTAATAATTAAATCTTTTTTTTGTTTGCGTTGTTCGTTAATATTTTTACACTTTTAACCACTTCAGCCCCGGAAGATTTTACCCCCTTCCTGACCAGAGCGTTTTTTGCGATTCGGCGCTGCGTCGCTTTAACTGACAACTGACAGTTGACGTCCTTTTTTTCCCACAAATTGAGCTTTCTTTTGGTGGTATTTGATCACCTCTGCAATTTTTTCTTTTTTGCGCTATAAACAAAATAAGAGCGACGATTTTGAAAAAAACGCATTATTTTTTACATTTTGCTATAATAAATATCCCCCAAAAATATATAAAAAAACATTTTTTTTCCTCAGTTTAGGCCGATCGTATTCTTCTACATATTTTTGGTAAAAAAAAAAAAAATTGCAATAAGCGTTTAATAATTGGTTTGCGCAAACGTTATAGCGTTTACTAAATAGGGGATAGTTTTATGGCATTTTTATTAATAATTTTTTTTTTTACTAGTAATGGTGGCGATCAGCAATTTTTATTGTGACTGCGACGTTATGGCGGACATGTCGGACATTTTTGACACATTTTTGGGACCATTGTCATTTATACAGCGATCAGTGCAATTAAAAATGCACTGATTGCTGTGTAAATGGCACTGGCAGTGAAGGGGTTAACCACTAGGGGGCGGGGAGGGGTTAAGTGTGTCCTAGGGGAGTGATTACTAACTGTAGGGGGATGGGCTGTGTGGGTGACGTCACTGATCTCTGCTCCGATGACGGGGAGCAGAGATCGAGTGACACTTGTCACTAGGCAGAACGGGGAGATGCTGTTTACAACGGCATCTCCCCGTTCGTCCTCTCCGTGAGGCGATCGCGGGTATCCCCGCGGCGATCGAGTCCGCGGGACCCGACTCGCGGAGCTCCCGGCTGGCGCCGCCGTCGGCGCGCACGCAATGGCACGGCGGGAAATTCAAATGGACGTACAGGTATGCCCATTTGCCCAGCCGTGCCATTCTACCGACATACATCGGCGTGCGCCGGTCGGGAACCGGTTAACATATAGTTACACGTTTCACATTAAAAAAAAAGCCCAACATTTAGAAAAAAAAATAAATGTATTTCATTTGTAAATAACTTTTCAATGCTTTGTACCATTGCTGACAGCTGAATTGCGGTAGGTACCCGCAATTGGTATCGGTGAGTACTAAATAAAAAAGTATCGGTACTCGTAAAAAAAAAAAAAAGGCTCATATGGTGATATTTCTCCCCTTTAAACCTGTCCCTATTATTTTTAATTTTTTACAACTTATGGTCTGAAACCAGAATTTGTGGGGCTTCCAGGCGTGGTTTTGGGGGGCATTGCCAGAGATCTCTATTGACGCCATCTCCTGCAGTGACAATTTTTGATCTGCTTGAACCATGGGTTGAACATTGCACCATTTATCTGATTTGACTTTGACAAGTATTTGAACATATATTCTCCTATTATTGTACACCCTGTAAAACCACTTTTACCTACAGGTAAGCCTATATTAAGGCTTACCTGTAGGTTCTTGAAATATCTCCTAAACCTCCACGGTTCAGGAGATATTTACAAAAAAAGCCGAGTGCCGATGACTACGGCGCATGCACACTTTAGAAAGGGCACATCGTGCCGTTTCTAATAGCGGTCATGCCGTGACTGGCAGCTCCTACGCGACTCCTGCCAGTCACAGAGCCGGAGTTCACGGCCCCGGAAGGAAGAGGGATGAAGATGGACGCTCACTGCTCGTGGGGACAAGGGAGACATCGCAGGCTTCTGTTTCAGGTAAGTGACACATAATGAGCTACTATGTGATGCATACTAGCCCATTATGCTTTACCTTTGCAGGGAAATAAAGAGGAAGTAAAACCCACCAGGTTTACTTCCTCTTTAAGTACCCCTGATGAAAGGATTGAACCTGAAACATGTCGGGTCCTGAAGAATGCTTTCAGACAATGGAGAGTAACATACATACTCAATGAATTTTCTAAATTTGCTATGACACTATCAATTGTTCTTGCTTCGTTTTTATACGATCATCACATGTGTGATTGATCCTTTTATACGTATCAATAAAATTTGTGTTTTTTACTCAATTTTGGTGGTGTATTGCCTTTAAAATCCCAACTAGGGGGTATTTCCTTTTGTCTCTACTCTGAACATTGAGTACCCGTTCACTCTGGTGCAACTTGAAGTAGGCGGCACAGTGGTGTAGTGGGTAGCACTTTCACCTAGAGCAGCTAAAAGGGTTGCTGGTTCGAATCCCAACCACTACACCACCTGCCTGGAGTTTGCATGTTCTCCCTGTGCCTGCGTGGGTTTCCTCCCACACTCTAAAGACATGCTGGTAGGTTAATTGGCTTCTGTCCAAAATTGGCCCTAGTATATGAATGTGAGTTGGGGACCTTGGATTGTGGGCTCCTTGAGGGTGCAATGTATGTGTGGAGCGCTGCGTAAATTGATGGTGCTATATGGGGTACCTTTGAATAAAAATAATAATATAATAGATGAACATCTTAATGAGATACAATGTACAGGGATAGGGACAATTGTAGACACGCAGCCACACTCACTCAGGTTGAACTGGATGGACTGGTGTCTTTATTCAACCTTACTAACTATGTTGCACCCTATTGTCAGCAATGGAACCGTTCAAACCGGTTGTTCGAACCGTTCAAACCGGTTGTTCAAACCGGTTCAACGCCGACTTTGCGGTGCCGCACTGCATTTGAAATAGAAGTTCCTGCACTATTTTTGCCGATTTTTAGCTGCAACTTGCTTAGACATCATGCGATTTCAAGTGAAGTTGCGCGATTTCAAAGCTGCATTCATTGTGAACAGGGGGCTAAAGTGTTTTTTTTTTTAATTTTTTTTATGATGTAATAAATGTATGTGTTGGAGATTTTATTCTAATATTTGGTTTTATTGTTTCCCTGTGCGCAGGACAGCCCCGATTTCTTCAAGATTTGTGTCGGATTAAAATTCGCCACTGTATAGGACTGCAGAACCTCAAGCTACTGGATGAGCTCCCCATTGCCAGGGTCATGAAGGACTACTTAAAACACAAATACGATGACATCTGAGTTGGGGTGGGGTGGGGGTGTGTCCACCGCAGCAGAGACTTGTTGCGTCATTTCAGATGTGATTATTCCAAAACTGGGGTAGGCTGTTGTCTTGCACAAGTATATCCTATGCAATTTCTGATGTGGGTTGGAGTCAGAAGGCAGGTATACAATTTTATATATTTTTTTTGTTTAATATTATTTTCCTTTTTTTTTTTTTTTTTTTTTTTTTTTTTATATGGCGTGATAGAAAGTCTTAACCTCTTGAGGTCCACACTTTCACTTGAAAAAAAAAAAAAAAAAAGAAAAGAAAACACTTAACACTTTATGAAACTTTCTTTGTTCTCATACCTGACCCAGAGCAAACGTGGCCACTTATCTTCAAACAATGAGGTCCACCTGAAATGGTCCTGTTGCCTGCCTGCGCTAATGGCAGCCGCTGTATGGAATGAGCCTGGAAGGGCGGCAGCTTATCAGTTTGCTAGGAGCGTGCCTCCACATCGTTACTGGTTCTTAGTGATTTGCTGGGCTGCGTTTGTTCATGTTTCAGCCTACAAAAAATGGCAGCCGGTGTTGTATGTAGATTGCAGGGAACGCGTTACAAACCAAATTTGTGTATGATTTTTTTTTTTGCTGTAAGGCATGCACTGGTAATACGCAGGCTAATCAATTGTTAGCCAATATAAGAAAGTTTTTGTGTACCTCTTTAACATATTTTTATGTCCGAAAAAGCACTGCTGAAGGACAAACCAAACTTTAAGTTAAACCTTGCTGTGGTTCTTTTTTTTTTTTTTTTTTTTTTTTTGAGACCTCAAAGTCATTTGTGTAAATGGTAATCAGCCGGTTGGCTGAAATCGTTTTTTCATTCTTTCAGATCATTTTTCTTTACAAAATAAGCAGTTTAAAAAAAAAAATTACTTCATCTTGCATGCTTTCCGTTGTGGAAAGCATGCAGACTGCACTTACTTCCCTTTTAGGTGTCATGCACACTAGGCCCCCCCCCCCCCCAGTGCATGAGGCTCTGCAGCTGGAGAACACAGGCGCACCATCTAGACCCCAGAGCTGGCAGCCTTTTAAACTGTTTTGGTAGTGGACAGGGCTGGCTGGTGCACTTGGAGGTACTTTAGTTTAAGGGCAGTATGCGCTCAGAGACGAATGTCCGGGAATGCAGACTGCGTGCATTTTGGGCATTGGTCCCGGATGTATACTCCCCTAAGTATATGTAGAAAAAATTATCCGCACTCCGGTTGTTGCTCTTTAAATTTATTCAATTTATTGAATAGCCACAGCGAACAAACGCAGATTAAGTCAGTTGACGCGTTTCAGCCTATAAGGCCTTAGTCATGGGTTATGACTAAGGCCTTATAGGCTGAAACGCGTCAACTGACTTAATCTGCGTTTGTGCACTGTGGCTTTTCAATAAAATGAAGAAATTTTAAGAACAACAACCGGGGTGCGGATCATTTTTTCTACATTACTCTACTCAGCCAGCGACTGTGGATCGAGCACTTGGGAGCTCTGCTATCTATGTGGTGTATGGGTAGTAGCACTGACTTTTCTGTTTATCCCCTAAGTATATACCTTCAGGGCTTTTTTCCACTCAAAGAACAGGAGCAGGTACTCCCCACTTTCAAGTCACCCCTTGTGTCTGCCCCTGCACAGCTTCAAGCATCGTCCCTTGGTTCCACTCCCCACCTCTGAGTACCGTCTCACTTTTAGAGAATACAGAATATCATTTTGTGGTGTAATTTGTAAAGTAATTTGTATGGAATTTTATCAATGTTAACAAGAAAAGTAAAAAAAATTCCCCGCAGCCAGCAACAATATATCCCTTCCAACAATTTACCCCTTCCAACAAAATACCCCCCAGGCAACAATAGATCCACCCCACAACAATAGACCCCCTCCAGCAACAGTAAATCTCCATGCTGCCAGCATCAATAGACCCCCGCTCTCAAGAGTAGATTCCTCCCAACAACAGTTAAACTCCCCCCCCCCCCAGCAACAACAGATCCCCCAGCAGCAGCGCTACCCTGTTTCCCCGAAAATAAGACCTAGCGTGATTGTCGGTGATGGCTGCAATATAAGCCCTACCCCCCAAATAAGCCCTAGTTAAAGTCCTTGTAGGTCTTAATTTCAGGGTGAGGCTTATTTTCAGGGAAACAGGGTAGGGCTTATTTGGGGGGTAGGGCTTATATTGCAGCCAGCACCGACAATCACGCTAGGTCTTATTTTCGGGGAAACGGGGTAGAACCTCCCCAGCAAAAATAGACCCTCACCACAACAGATCCTCCCCTTCCAGCAATAATAGATCCTTCCGCAGCCAGCAACAAAAGATCTTCCAGCCAGGGCTGCTGTTAGAAACCACAGGGCCCCATTAAGATAACCTGACACGGGGGGCCCCATGCAGACAATCTGGCATGGGGTCCCATACAGCCAATGCTTCAATTATGAATGAACACAGTGAGTGATCGGTAACGATAACTCATTGTGTTCATTTCAGGAGAGGAATGGGCTGGTAAATATGACCTATTTACTGGATCCTTCAATTTTGAAGGATTACTGGGACAGATCCTTTGTATGGCTCTCTCAATTACTGCAGCAGCTGAAAAACGTAAGGAGGGAGAGGGGAAGAAGCCAGCTTTCAGCTGCTGCAGAGAGAGCCATACAGGGGATTGGGTCCAGTAACTGCCCCCCCTGCCACACCAATCAATCTCCCTTTCCACATCTGATTTACCCTGCTGCCTGGGTGCCCCTGCTGGCATGAGCCCTGTACAGGACGACTGGTGGTACCCCCTTATCTATGGCCCTGCTTCCAGCACACCCCAGAACCCCTTGCCATTACATATATACAGTGCTGGAGGTGCTGGAACTGCATTCCCCCACATTCCCACCAAAAGCCCTGCATACCACCCAGGTGCACCACGAGCTCTGTCCACCGCAAAAGTTGTCAGACTCTCATAGTCTAGAAGATGAGCCTGTGCCCTCCAACGAGCCCCAAAGCCCCATTCACAGCCTGGGAGGCGTGTCTCATGGCCTTTTCCACCAATCAGATAAAGTGGAATTCAATTTGCCCACTCGCTGCTCAGTTTGAATCACTGGAAGATGAACCTCAGGGGCCGGAATATGGGGTCGACCCGCCTACAGAACTTTAGTCCTGTAGAAAGAACTGCCCACTAGAAGACAAAAAGTGTGAATAGCAGCAAATCATATAAACTATCCAATAAAAACTATTCTTTATGTGAAACTTTATGTGAAAAGATTATAATCACAAAATAGATCCCTTTGGGTGTATTCTGCCATTATTCCTTTTTTTCTAAAATATATATAATGGTAGAGTAATGGTTTAAGAGCTAGACCCGAAAAATGACAAAGACTGAACTTACTCTGGAAGGAATCTGTCTCTTCTCGACTCTCAGCAGTTATAGTTCAGACAGATAGATATCAGGTCTTGTGTTGGACTAAAGGTCCTCCTCCTATTTGTGGCCAGCATTACTATTGTGCGCTGTATTGGATACAGCCAATACCCTCCCCCCCCTCCCCCCCAATCTTATTTCTAGGATTGACTATTCAGGAGACATTCAATATCCATGAGAAAAAAAATAATAGCTAATTTTGTAAACTTTTCTATATGGATCAGTCAGCAAAGTTAATCCATTCATGGAACCAAGCAACTTGGTTACATCAAAAAAAAATTCCCCTGTGCTATATGTATCACTTTTTTAGGCAGCATTATGTTTGCAGTTTAAACATAGTTTTATCCCCCCCCCCTCCTCCCCTTCCCTTTGCTCCGTGACTTTGTTTTCTCTTATGTGTATGGTGCTATGGTGTCTTATTTATATACATAAATAATAAAAGTTACATTTTGAGAAATTACATGCTGTGTATCATTTCGGTAATGGGAAAGATGATGTTTGGTTATTGAACACCTTTTGAAGTTAAAGGAGAAGTTTGGGAGTTTAAAAACAAAAAAAATATACAGTACATGCTCCATGCTGCGGCTGTCCCCCACTGTCTCTAAGCCCAAGAGCTAAGCGATCACATGACAACTTATCACTCAGTTCTTGGTCTTCCTGGAGCAGAGAGCGGTGCCCCTTCAGTGCTTTGTAGAGAGGGGGATGGAGCAACTGGCTCGGGCTCTCAGCAGTACAGTGAGGCTAAGCCAGCTGCCAATCAGACATGCGGGTGCCCCTTCAGTGCTCTCTGGAGAGGGGGGGCGGGAGCAACTGGCTTAGGATCTCAGTAGCACAGTGAGAGACTGTGGCAGCTGCCAATCAGACATCCAGGTGCCCCTCCAGTGCTCTCTGGAGAGGGGGCAGGAGCGACTGTCTTAGGTTCTCAGTAGCACATTGAAGGACTGAGCCAGCTGCCAATCAGATATCCGGGTGCCCCTCCAATGCTCTCTGGTTAAGGGGGATGGGAGCAAATGGCTTAAGCTCTCAGTAGCACAGTGAGAGACTGAGCCAGCTGCCAGTCAGATATCCGGGTGTCCCTCCAGTGCTCTCTGGTTAAGGGGGATGGGAGCAAATGGCTTAAGCTCTCAGTAGCACAGTGAGAGACTGAGCCAGCTGCCAATCAGATATCCGGGTGCCCCTCCAGTGCTCTCTGGAGAGGGGGCAGGAGCGAGTGGCTTAGGCTCTCAGTAGCACAGTGAATGACTGTGCCAGCTGCCAATCAGATATCCGGGTGCCCCTCCAATGCTCTCTGGTTAAGGGGGATGGGAGCAAATGGCTTAAGCCCTCAGTAGCACAGTGAGAGACAGAGCCAGCTGCCAGTCAGATATCCGGGTGCCCCTCCAGTGCTCTCTGGAGAGGGGGCAGAAGCAACTGGCTTAGGCTCTCAGTAGCACAGTGAGAGACTGATCCAGCTGCCAATCAGACATCTGGGTGCCCCTCCAGTGCTCTCTGGAGAGGGAGCAGGAGCAACTGGCTTAGGTTCTCAGTAGCACATTGAAGGACTGAGCCAGCTGCCAATCAGATATCCGGGTGCCCCTCCAATGCTCTCTGGTTAAGGGGGATGGGAGCAAATGGCTTAAGCTCTCAGTAGCACAGTGAGAGACTGAGCCAGCTGCCAGTCAGATATCCGGGTGTCCCTCCAGTGCTTTCTGGTTAAGGGGGATGTGAGCAAATGGCTTAAGCTCTCAGTAGCACAGTGAGAGACTGAGCCAGCTGCCAATCAGATATCCGGGTGCCCCTCCAGTGCTCTCTGGAGAGGGGGCAGGAGCGAGTGGCTTAGGCTCTCAGTAGCACAGTGAATGACTGTGCCAGCTGCCAATCAGATATCCGGGTGCCCCTCCAATGCTCTCTGGTTAAGGGGGATGGGAGCAAATGGCTTAAGCCCTCAGTAGCACAGTGAGAGACAGAGCCAGCTGCCAGTCAGATATCCGGGTGTCCCTCCAGTGCTCTCTGGTTAAGGGGGATGGGAGCAAATGGCTTAAGCTCTCAGTAGCACAGTGAGAGACTGAGCCAGCTGCCAATCAGATATCCGGGTGCCCCTCCAGTGCTCTCTGGAGAGGGGGCAGGAGCGAGTGGCTTAGGCTCTCAGTAGCACAGTGAATGACTGTGCCAGCTGCCAATCAGATATCCGGGTGCCCCTCCAATGCTCTCTGGTTAAGGGGGATGGGAGCAAATGGCTTAAGCCCTCAGTAGCACAGTGAGAGACAGAGCCAGCTGCCAGTCAGATATCCGGGTGCCCCTCCAGTGCTCTCTGGAGAGGGGGCAGAAGCAACTGGCTTAGGCTCTCAGTAGCACAGTGAGAGACTGATCCAGCTGCCAATCAGACATCCGGGTGCCCCTCCAGTGCTCTCTAGGGAAGGGGGCAGGAGCAACTGGCTTAGGCTCTCAGTAGCACAGTGAGCGGCTGAGCCAGCTGCCAAGCAGACATTCGGGTGGATCCTGACACTATGGTCAGGATCCTTCAGGAGCTGAGGCAGGAAACCCAAAACCAAGTCAGGGAGTCAGCTCAGGGGTTAATCCTCTGCCTTGTGTACAAAGGCTGTTTGATCCTGTCTCTTCTGATCCTCACCTTTTTCCAGCGTCCCCAATTCATCTCCAGACAGTACAGAGGGTAGGGGACAAGCTGCACATGCTCAGTTTGGTGTGTATTGCTAGAGAGTTTTTTTTTTCCTTGGGAAAGTGCATGTGATCAGCACAAGGCCAATCAGCACTGTCCAAAAAGAGGGTCAGGGGCCCTGCATCCTCATAGTACAGCTAGAGCAGAATGAAAACTACAAGCTTTAACCAGACACTGATAGAAGGCACAAAACTGCTATATACTGCTGATGAGAAAAGGTATTTAGCAGTTTATATTTACTAAAATAGTTGTATTTCCATGTTCTGTGTACCGTGGGAGACCATATATAGTGAATGCAGAGTCCTGGGTTTAGTAACACTTTAAATTTAGTTGATCACAAATATAGGTGCAGCCAAAACTGATGCCATGAATAAGGCGTGATTGTGAAGAGTGGGACGTTTTTCTTTGGGGGGAGATAAAATGTATAAAAGTCCACTAAATGAGACACTGACAGTTTTTTCTTTGGCCGCATATGTGTTCGCTAAGTGTAAGCGCATTTTTTATAACAAATTCCAAAAAATTTAACATTTTTAGGTAATTTTACGATTTGTGTTGGGCCGCATTCAAAGTTGACTGGGGCCGCAGGTTGGACACCCCTGGCGTAGACCATATTTTGCCAAAAGGCACATATGCAGTGAAAGCTTCTGATATCCTGAGGGTTCAAGACTTCACATCCTTCCCAACGGACTTTTATTTGAACGCCACTTTTCTTTTATTAAATCATGCTTATGTTCCATCTTGTGGAAAATTCAGGTATGTATGCTATTATCTAATGCTTATTGGTACCTGTTCAGTGTTTTACACACAAAATTTCCAATTAGACTTCTGACACTGCTATACACCCTTAGGCCTCATGCACACTGGACTATTTACAGCTGCTGTTTTTGGCTTCAGACGTTTTTTCTACAGTCAATAAACTCTCCATCATGTTATCTTGTGTGTCCATGCACACAAAGGCTGTTGTCAACAGTCTTCTTTGGCTGGGACGTTTCATGGCTGTAAAAAAAACAAAACGTAGTGGGTTCTGAGAGGCGTTTTTCAGCTGTAAAAAATGCTCTAATGTCAAAAAACGCAGATAAGCGCTCAAAAACACGACTCGCCAGCATTTTTTTTAACGTTTTTGATCTATTGAATTTTTCTTTAAAAATGCCAAAAGACACTATCGCTGAAAAACGCAAAAAAAGCTATTGTGAAAAACTCACTGCAAAGCTACTGCTGTTTTTATAACGTTATTAAAATGTCCATTGTTCTTTGCAGGACCTCTCAAGCTCCATCAGGTTGGATCGGGAGCGTCGGTGCACAGCCATTTTCAGCCATCTCTCCAGAGATGTTCAATCGGGTTCAAGTCTGGGCTCTGGCTGGGCCACTCAAGGACATTCACAGAGTTGTCCCGTAGCCACTCCTTTGTTATCTTGGCTGTGTGCTTAGGGTCGTTGTCCTGTTGGAAGATGAGCCTCGCCCCAGTCTGAGGTCCAGAGCACTCTGAAGCAGGTTTTCATCAAGGATGCATTGCTGCATTTATCTTTCCCTCGATCCTGACTAGTCTCCCAGTTCCTGCCACTGAAAAACATCCCCACAGCATGATGCTGCCACCACCATGCTTCACTATAGGGATGGTATTAACTAGGTGATGAGCATTGCCTGGTTTCCTCCAGACATGACGCTTGCCATTCAGGCCAAAGAGTTTAATCTTTGTTTCATCAGACCAGAGAATTTTGTGTCTCATGGTCTGAGAGTCCTTCAGGTGCAAAGCAGGGATGAGAAACTGAGAGATCTGCTGATAAAAGCAGCACACTGTACACACATTACACATAGTTAGGCACATATTTAACTCCTTCCTAGCCAGTGTCATTAGAACAGTGATAGTATATATTATCACTGATCACTGTATTAATGTCAGTGGCAGTTAGTCAGTTCCCCCAGCGTCAGTTAATGTCAGATTGCCCGCTACACTGTCCCATTATAAGCTGTTGATCACCGCCATTAGTAGTATTTTTAAAAAAATCCTATATATATATATATATACACAGTTGTGCTCATAAGTTTACATACCCTGGCAGAGTTTATGATCTCTTGGCCATTTTTCAGAGAATATGAATGACAACACAAAAATGTTTCTTTCACTCATGGTTGGTGTTTGGCTGAAGCCATTTATTATCAATCAACTGTGTTTACTCTTTTTAAATCATAATAACAGAAACTACCCAAATGACCCTGATAAATAGTTTACATAACCAAGTTCTTAATACCGTGTATTGCCCCATTTAACATCAATGACAGCTTGAAGTCTTATGTGGTATTTGTGGATGAGGCTCTTTATCTTCTCAGATGGTAAAGCTGCCCATTCCTCTTGGCAAAAAAGCCTCCAGTTCCTGTAAATTCTTGGGCTGTCTTGTATGAACTGCACATCGGAGATCTCCCCAGAGTGGCTCAATGATATTGAGTCTGGAGACTGAGATGGCCACTCCAGAACCTTCACTTTATTCTGCTGTAGCCAATGACAGGTCTACTTAGCCTTGTGTTTTGGATCATTGTTATATTGGAATGTCCAAGTATGTCCCATGCGCAGCTTCCTGGCTGATGAATGCAAATGTTCCTCCAGTATTTTTTGATAACATACTGCATTCATCTTGCCATCAATTTTGACCAAATTTACTGTGCCTTTGTAGCTCACACATCCCCAAAACATCAGCGATCCACCTCCGTGTTTCACAGTAGGAATGGTGTACCTTTCATCATGGGCCTTGTTGAGTTCTTTCAAAATGTAGCGTTTATGGTTGTGGTCAAATAGCTCAATTTTGGTCTCATCACTCCAAATAACTTTGTGCCAGAAGGTTTGAGGCTTGTCTCTGTGCTGTTTGATGTATTGTAAGCGGGATACTTTTGCGTAGTAATTGCTGTCTTCTGGCGACTCGACCATGCAGCCCATCTTCCTTCAAGTGCCACCTTATTGTGTATCTTGAAACAGCCACACCACATGTTTTCAGAGAGTCCTGTATTTCACCTGAAGTTATTATTTTGTTTTTCTTTGCATCCCGAACAATTTTCCTGGCAATTGTGGCTGAAATCTTAGTTGGTCTACCTGACCGTGGTTTGGTTTCAACAGAACTCCTCATTTTCCACTTCTTGATTAGAGTTTGAACACTGCTGATTGGCATTCTCAATTCCTTGGATATCTTTTTATATCCCTTTCATGTTTTATGCAATTCAACTACCTTTTCCCGCAGACCCTTTGACAATTCTTTTGCTTTCCCCATGACTCAGAATCCAGAAACGTCAGTGCAGCACTGGATGAAGGATGCAACGGTCTGTCAGGAGTCTAGAAACTCATTGACCTTTTATGCACACACACTAATTACAAGCTAACAGATCACGGGTGAGGATGGTTACCTTTTAATAGCCATTCAAACCCCTTTGTGTCAACTTATGTGCATGTTATCAGGCCAAAATCACCAGGGTATGTAAACTTTTGATCAGGGTCATTTGGGTAGTTTCTGTTGCCATTATGATTTAAAAAGAGTAAACACAGTTGACTGATAATAAATGGTTTCAGCCAAACACTAACCATGAGTGAAAAACGTTTTTGTGTTATCATTCATATCCTCTGGAAAATGGCCAAGAAATCATCAATTCTGCCAGGGTATGTAAACGTATGAGCACGACTGTGTATGTGTATGTGTGTATATATATATATATATATATATATATATATATATATATATATATATACCATAGTTTGTAGGTGCTATAAATTTCATGCAAACCAATCAATATGCACTTATTGGGATTTTTTTTTTATGAAATAATTTTTTATTGGATATGTTTTATTGCAGAATGTTAAAGATATATATATATATATATATATATATATATATATATATATATATATATATATATATATATATATATATATATATATATATATATATATATATATATATAGATAGATATATTTTTATATATATATATATATATAGATAGAGATATATATATATATATATATATATATATAGATACAGATACAGATATATATCTATAGATATATATATAGATATATATCTATATATATAGATATAGATATATATATAGATAAATATAGATATCTATCTATATCTATATATTCATTTATATTACAAAAAATGTAAAACCCAGTGATTAGCGGTTAGCAAATACCACCAAAAGAAAGCTCTAATTGTGTTAAAACATTTTTTTTTTTTTTGGGTACAGCTTTGCATGACCGTGCAATTGTCAGTTAAAGTAGCGCAGTGCCACATAGCAAAAAATGGCCTGGTCATAAAGGGGGTAAAACCTTCTGGAGCTCAAGTAGTTAAGAAATGATCTGCTACTTAGACCATTGCTTACAAGACTTGGCCCTCCGGTCAATTAAACTCGGATTGTAGCTGTCAAGTAGCATGCTGTGGAAAACAAATAGGCCAGCAGAACTAAAGCCTTCTGTGGACAGTTTGTTGTCTTAGGTCCACATTCTTTAAATATCATCGGGCTTTAGCAGCTCTTTAGGACCTATTAAATCAAGTGGAAGTCTGCAGTCACTGCTGTGTGTCTGCTGCTCCCTTGGCTTATAGCAATCAGCCAAGTGTGGCATCTTGCGTTTCCACTGTATATCTCTCCTTGGATGGTCATGCTCAGGTCATGCTCCAGTCAGTGGTCACACCACCCATTTTGTTCATGTTCATGTAGTGTGTCTAATGAGCTTAAGAACCTGTCACTCTAACACCTCTGCTGATTGCTGCGCTGTGCTCTGTGGTCAGGAACTAAACCACCGCTGCTTCCATAAGCCCCTTGATCCTCTCCTAATTAAAATTCATACTATAGGATGATAATGTTTCACTATGACCACGTTCTGCAACCAATGTACCCTTCACTGCTCAAAGGAGCAGTCATACATACAGAGCTTTGAGCATGTATAGCTTGACTCCTGGTCTTTTTTTTTTTTTGTTTGTCTACCTTGTAATTTATTGGACTGTAATGATTTTGATTGCTTTTTATAAAGCTCCTGTAAAGCTATCCATGACAAAGGTTGTCCATCCAGTCCCCCTGATGGTTATACTCTTGGCCCACAGCTTTAAAAGAAAAACCTCTTAAACTCTGTGATTTTGGTTTTTCACAATATTTCCTGCTCCACGTGCCTCTTCCCCTGACTTCTCTGTCAAGAGCAATGGCACAACCATCAACCCATCCCCACATGCCAGGGTGCTAGGTGTTATTCTCGACTCGTAACTCTCCTTTCGGCCCCACATCCAATCACTGTCCAAAGCTTGCCTCCTCAACCTCCGCAACATCTCCAAAATACGTAAGCAATGAAACCACAAAGTTCCTAGTCCACTCCCTGGTTATCTCTCGCCTCGACTACTGCAATTCCCCCCTCATTGGCTTATCTTTAAATAGGTTATCCCCCCTTCAGTCTATATTGAGTGCTGCTGCCAGACTCATCCACCTTACCAACTGCTCAGTGTCTGCTACCCCTCTCTACCAATCCCTCTATTGGCTGACCCTCACCCAACAAAATCAATTTGAAATATTAACCTACACCTGCCCACACTGCCAAAAGTACCAATACCTGGTTTAATGATCATGGTATCACTGTGCTTGATTGGCCAGCAAACTCGCCTGACCTAAACCCCATAGAGAATCTGTGGGGTATTATCAAGAAAGAAGATGAGAGACACCAGACCCAACAATGCAGACGAGCTGAAGGCCGCTACCAAAGCAACCTGGGCTTCCATAACACTTTAGTAGTGCCACAGGCTGATCGCCTCCATGCCACGCCGCATTGATGCAGTATTTCATAAAAAAGGAGCCCCGACCAAGTATTGAGTGCATACTATACTGTACATGGATATACTTTTCAGTAAGCAAACATTTCTGTATTAACTACTTGAGGAGCAGCCGCTGCAGTTATACTGCGGCAGGTTGGCTCCCCTGGGCGAGCCATCATAGCTGTACGTTGGACGCTTTAAGAGCAGTAGGGAACGTGTGCCCGCAGCGCAACGACGGAGCCGATGCGCATGCCCGGTGGTCGCGATGTTCGCCCTGCACCCGGCGATCGCTCCAGAGAGAGACAGAACAAATGTTTGACAATGTAAACAGACAGATCTCCGTTCTGTCAAGGGTGAGGAGACTGATCTGTTGTTCCTGCTGGTTAGAAACAGCGATCGGTCTCCTCCCCCGGGCAGTCCCATCCCCCCACAGTTAGAATCACTCCCTAGGACACACATTGAACCCCTTGATCGCCCCCTAATGTTAACCCATTCCCTGCCAATGACATTTATACACCAATCGTGGCTATTTTTAGCTCTGATCGCTGTATAAACGTCAATGGTCCCAAAAAAGTGTCAAAAGTGACCGATCGGCCTGCCGTATTGTCGCAGTCCTGATAAAAATTGCTGATCACCGCCATTATTAGTAGAAAAAAAAAATAATATTAAAAATGCCATAAATCTATCCCCTATTTTGTAGACGCTATAACTTTTGCGCATACCAATCAATGTACACTTATTGCGATTTTTTTTTTTACCAAAAATATGTAGAAGAATACATATTGGCCTAAACTGAGGAAGAAATGTGTTTTTTTTTTTTTTTTAATTGGGTTATTTATTATAGCAAAAAGTAAAACATTTTTTTATTTTCAAAATTGTCGCTCCTTTTTTTGTTTATAGCGCAAAAAAATAAAAACCGCAGAGGTGATCAAATGCCACCAAAAGAAAGCTCTATGTGTGTGGAAAAAAGGACGTCAATTTTGTTTGGGTACAGCATCGCACGACCGCGCAATTGTCAGTTAAAGCAACGCAGTGCCGTATCGCAAAAAATGGCCTGGTCATTAAGGGGCCAAATCTTCCGGGGATTAAGTGGTAAAAATCTTTTTTTTTATTTTTTGGTTTTTTTATTGGTTTTCAGGAATATTCAAATTTTCTAAAATACTGAATTTTGGGTTTTCGCTAGCTGTAAGCCATAATCATCAAAATAAAAGAAAGAAATGCTTGAAATATATCACACTGTGTGTAACGCATCTATATGAAATATGAGTTTCACTTTTTAATTTGAAATACTGAAGTACTGAAATAAATGAACTTTTTGATGATATTCTAATTTTATGAGATGCACCTGTATATGACATGTGACAAATAGCATGACATAGCGCCCAAGACAGTGAAAGTCACTCATCAAAAAGTAAGGAAAATTGTGTGCTCTTCAAAAATCTCTCCAAAAGGCTCTTCATATGTGAACACCCAGTGCTACATCCACCTTGAAATGAAACAAGGAATGTGATTGGACAATAGCTCTGCTTTTGCACCTGCTTCAAAAACCCAGTGATCCGAGTCTGGAAGATCATCTTTTATTTTTTACCCATGAAATTGTTTACTTGTAGGAGACTAGTGTGGCTGCTGCTTCTGCACACAAGAACACTGAGCTCCTCGGATCAAATCCATGTGGTTGTGGTTTTGCTTCTAAAATCTAGCCATCGCAAACCATGCAACTCTATGCACCATTTTTTTTACAGTAACAAATTTAAAAAAACTCTCTTAGCTGGTGCTAATTTGAAAATTAAAGACTTCACAGTGCTTGCGCTCATACACAGTGGTGGGGAGAGCAGTCCCTGTTTATTGCAGTGAAAAGCTGATGCTGTTCAATGGAGTTAGGCTTGCATGTTTTTTTTTTTCATTAAAAGCAGTGCATTTATCTGGCTTCATACTGCAAATAGTCAATATGACCAGCCCCTTGGAGATTTTCTAACAGTGTACTGAGTGAGAATGCATTGCATATATATATATATATACACAGTGGGGACGGAAAGTATTCAGACCCCCTTAAATTTTTCACTATTTGTTATATTGCAGCCATTTGCTAAAATCATTTAAGTTCATTTTTTTTTCCTCATTTTGGGTTCTTCTTTACCTCTCTCACCAAGGCTCTTCTCCCCCGATAGCTCAGTTTGGCCAAACGGCCAGCTCTAGGAAGGGTTCTGGTCATCCCAAATGTCTTCCATTTAAGGATTATGGAGGCCACTGTGCTCTTAGGAACCTTAAGTGCAGCTGATTTTTTTTTTGTAACCTTGGCCAGATCTGTGCCTTGCCACAATTCTGTCTCTGAGCTCTTCAGGCAGTTCCTTTGACCTCATGATTCTCATTTGCTCTGACATGCACTGTGAGCTGTAAGGTCTTATGTAGACAGGTGTGTGGCTTTCCTAATCAAGTCCAATCAGTATAATTAAACACAGCTGAACTCAATTGAAGGTGTAGAACCATCTCAAGGATGATCAGAAGAAATGGACAGCACCTGAGTTATATATATGAGTGTCACAGCAAAGGGTCTGAATACTTAGGATCATGTGATATTTCAGTTTTTCTTTTTTAATAAATCTGCAAAAATGTCAACAATTCTGTGTTTTTCTGTCAATATGGGGTGCTGTGTGTACAATATGGGGTGCTGTGTGTACAATATGGGGTGCTGTGTGTACAATATGGGGTGCTGTGTGTACATTAATGAGGAAAAAAATGAAATTAAATTATTTTAGCAAATGGCTGTAATATAACAAAGAGTGAAAAATTTAAGGGGGTCTGAATACTTTCCATCCCCACTGTATATATATATATATATACACACACATACACAGTTAGGTCCATATATATTTGGACAGTCACAATTTTAGTTTTTTTTAGGTATTTACCAAAACATATTCAAGCTATAGTTATATAATGGATATGAGCTGAACGTGCACTCTCAGGTTTAATTTGAGGGTATGTACATCTAAATCGGAGGAAGGGTTTAGGAATTACAGCTCTTAAGAACCATCACCCCCCCCCCCCCCTTTTTCAAGGGACTAAAAGTAATTGGACAATCGAAAGCTGTTTCATGGCCAGGTGTGGGCTACTCCTTTGTTATTTCTTCATCAATTAAGCAGGTTTGGAGTTGATTCTAAAGCCTTGTACACACGGTACAATTGTTGGACAACCGAGAGTCTGACTTGTGTCAAAAGGGCGTGTGCCAGGATTTTGTTTTGCATACTAACGTTACACAAATTGTCGTGCCACAAACACAAACGTAGTGACGTACTACGAGGAATTTCAACTTTTGAGCGCCACCCTTTGGGCCCCTTCTGCTAATTTTGTGTTTGGTGAGCATTGATTCCGAGCATGCGTGTTTGTACTTTCGACTTTTGTGTGATGGATTTGTGTACTGACCAACCGAAAATCTGACGTGGAGCTGTCGTTTGACAAAAATTTACTAGCCTGTCATCCAACATTTGTTGGCTGAAAATTGGAAAACAATTGTTGAAAGGAGCGTACCTATGGTAAGAACTTCAGACAACAGCCTGTCAAATGACAATCCCCTTCTGATTTTCGTACTGTGTGTACGAGGCTTAAATGTGGTTTTTGCATTTTGAAATCTATTGCTGTGAACCTACATCATGCGTTCAAAGAAGCTGTCCATGCAAGTGAAACAGGCCATTGTAAGGCTTCAAAAATGAAACAAATCCATCAGAGAGATAGCAGCAACATTAGAAATGGCCACATCAACAGTTTGGTACATTCTGAGGAAAGAAGAACGCACTGGTGAGCTCAGCAATGTAAAAAGGCCTGGATGCCCACGGAAGACAAGGATCCTCTCTATGGTAAAGAAAAACCCATTCACAACATCCAGACAAGTGAAGGACACTCTCCAGGAGGTGGGCGTATCATTGTCAAAGTCTACAATCAAGAGAAGACTTCACAAGAGCAAATACAGAGGGTTCACCACAAGGTGCAAACCATTCATAAAAAAAAGAGGTTTTGCCTGGATCAACCACCAGTAATAAAGTCATAAATTATTGACAAGATCAGATATTCATCCACATAAAACAATTATTGGATGCAGTTTGGGTTGCCTTGTAAAGCATACAAAACAACTAGGAGAAAGAGGTTCCCCCAAAGAAGGCAAGTTACCCAAACACAATCTGCAAAAACAATAAATTTATTGTACTACAAAACACAACACAAAAATACAAAAATTGGGCAAAATAGGGAATGTATCATAGACCAGGTTAAAACAGATAATGTTATCTTTAAAAACAACGGAGCCGCGGCCAATCATACCCCATACACACGCCAATCACCACAGCAGATTCCTACTAATTAGGCAGTATCGTATGAAGTAAAGTCCTTAGTTAATCCAGATACTGGTAGTGTGACGGTTAGAGGGTAAGGGTGGATGAGTAGATAATAATTAATTGGAGACTGATTCAGCACATCATAAAGATTATGACAGTCCGGGAACTAAACCCAAATCACAGGTATAGCAGCAAAGATGACCGGCAGTGTTAACTGATGGTTACTAATATGGACATAGGACATACAGGTGAAGCAACTATGTTTGAAGAAGTAGCGGGGGGAGCAATGACAGCCCAGGCTGTGCAATAAGCATAAATCGGAGTGATACTTCTCTCACCAGATAGATGGCTCAGCAGCTCTGAGATCATAAGGCTCTACCCCCAGGTGATAGCTGTAGATGTCAGTCCAAAACAGCTTGCCGTCAGGTAGAAGATGTCCCACTGTGTCCAGCGCCTACAGTAAGAAGCTGTAAGCCGGCCGTCAGCTGTTAGTTCCCGGTCAAACATTCATCCACCGTGAGCGCGCGGCTCCGAGGTGACGTGCTGACGTCACGTGCTGACGCGTTTCACCAGCCAATCACCGCTGGTTTCTTCAGAGCAAAGGGGGGTCCGTGGACGGAGGTTAAATAAGCTGGATAATAGAGAATGTAATTACATCTAACGACCACCAGATGTCGTACACGGTTACCACTCATCGCAGACATTCAGCAAGTAGAAATGTCGCAATTGGCTTTACATGATCCGCTGTGATCTATTTGTGCAATACACTGCACTTCAAATGTACCAAGTACCAGTTCAAAAACTATTTAGTGAGAATAGGAGGTAATTAATTAGGAGAGAGAGGGAAAAAGGGAGGGCAAGGTACAGCAAACAATTAATTACTTGTCCAGAAAGGGCTGGAGGCTGCATTCGATATTTAACCCATTAGGGGCCATCGCCTCCAAATAGTACATCCACATTTTTTCCTTCTGGAGGAGGATGGTATCGAAATCGCCACGTCTCGTGGGTAAGTTTAACCTATAAATCCCTTTTACCGTTAGGCCCCTTGGATCACGGTTATGGAATTTAGCAAAATGCTGTGAGATGGGGCGTTCATCATTTATCTTTTTGATACCAGCAATGTGTTCAATAATCCTTATCCTTAGAGCTCTTTTAGTTTTCCCCACATAGGTTTTATTGCATGGACATATAAGCATATAAACTACCCGAGTCGTAGAGCAGTTTATAAACTGTTTAATCTTATAGTCAGTTCCTCCACGGGGATTTGGAAACACATTAGTCTGGTGGACATACTTGCAAATATTGCAATGTCCACATTTATACATACCTGGGGATATTCTAGAGTCAGTTAGCCAATTTTTCTTGGTGGTCCGAGTGTATTCGGAATGAACCAAGAGGTCACCAAGATTATTGGATCTTTTGGCTGTCAAAAGGGGTCTAGAACTCACAAGTTCAGAAATCAAAGGGGCAGATTTTAAGATGTGCCAGTGTTTTTGTAGGACTCCCTTGACCATTTTCCATTGGGATCCATACTTAGTGATGATCCTTGGGAAATTCTGTTCATTATTTTTATTTTTATTTTGATGGTGTGAAGATTTTACAGAGGTCACAAGAAGTTCATCCCGATTTTTAAGGGTGGCTTTTTTCTTTGCTTTTTTGAGGGACCTATGAGAGTAGCCTCTCTGTCTGAATCTTTGATACATCTCATGCGCCTCTTCGTGGAATTCCTGCTCCACAGAACAATTCCGTCTGATCCGTAGGAATTGTCCTGTGGGTATCCCATTGATTAGTGGTTTAGGATGATGGCTTTGGGCAGACAGTAAGGTGTTAGCAGCTGTTTTTTTTCCGAAATGTACTAGTAATGATTTCATTTCCGGACCTTCGTATAGATAGATCAAGGAAGGAGAGCGTCTCAGGATGGTATGAATAGGTCAGATGTATATTTTGATTATTAATATTTAGTTCAGACATAAAGTCCTCAAGTTGTTTAACTGAACCCGTCCACACCATCAAAACGTCATCGATGTACCTCAGCCACAAGAGGGAGTGGCTGAGGTACATAGAGGATCTATAGACCGTCATCTCCTCCCAGAGTCCCAGGTGGAGGCATGCTTATGAGGGAGCCCATGGTGCCCCCATACTGGTGCCTCTTATCTGTTGATAGTATTGGCCAAGAAATTGGAAAAAATTATTGTTCAGCATGAACTCAAGAAGTTCTCCAATGAATTCATTTTGAGCACCCTGTTGGGGGTGATGAAGGTCCAGAAAGAACATTGTGGCCACAATGCCACAGTGGTGTATACAGGCTCTCCACATCAATACCAACCAAAAGGGCATCTGTGGGCATAACAAAGTGTCGTAATTTGACAAGAACATCTCTACTGTCACGAACAAAGGAAGCGAGCAAGTTCACCATATGTTTGATCAGGGAGTCTATGTATTTACCAGTTTTTTCCAGAGGGCCTTTTATAGCTGAAACAATTGGTCTGCCCGGAGGACAGGTAAGGGATTTATGAAGTTTGGCAATTATGTAGAAGGTGGGGATGGTCATTTCATCTACCTTGAGGAAAAGGAATTCCTTTTTGGTTAAGAGGCCCGCTTCCATTCCCAATTTAGGTTTCCCATTAAGTGTATCAACCAGAGCGGGAAAAGGGGAACTGGTGAGTCTTTTATAAGTAGAGATGTCACCAAGGAGCCTTAGTGATTCATCCTCATACATTTTCTCACTTAGGAGTACCACATTTCCCCCTTTGTCGCTCTTCTTAATCACTAGATTCGGTGCATTTTGTAAGTCAAACAGGGCCTTTCTTTCACTATTTGTGAGGTTATTAGGGCCAACCCATTTCCAGTTAATTTTCATAAGGTCTAATTTAACTTGATCTAAAAAAAGCTGAAGCCATTTGTGTTTAGATAATGGGGGCATTTTGGTGGATCTAATTTTTAAATTAGAAGGTCTTCTCAGAGGATGGCCTAAGTTTTCGTCCGAGTCACTATCGCAGTTCTCATCCAATAAGGATATTGGGCATTCAATAGCCTCCTTTTCATCTTTATCAAGAGTGGACTCAGGAGTTAGAGGATCATTTAACAGTTTTGTGTGCCATAATTTGAAGAGCACCTTCCTTAAGAATAAACTGACATCTTTGAAAACCTCAAACTCATTCATGCATGACGTTGGGGAGAATGAAAGACCCTTTTTAAGTAAATTTATATGCGCCTCAGTGAGATGGAAATCTGAAAGATTGACTGCATTAAGATCCATAGGAGTCACGTCAGAAAAATTCAACGTCTCCTCTGGTTTCTCAGTCTCCCACTCGTTCGACTCTGTACATTGTCCCTCTCTTTTCCTTTTCCTTCTATTTTCCCTTTGTCTCCTTCGTTTTCTTGTTTTTTGTCTACTTGTTGTTTCGGGATCTCTACGGGCACCTTCCCCTCTAGTTCTTCTAAAAAAGAGACAGTTTTTTGAGAGGTGTCCCTATCAAGCTCACTATCAGATGAAGAGCTATTTCTAGTTTTAGACTGACGTTGCCACTGTCTTGTATTTCTAGAGAGGGATCTACTTCTCTTCTGGGTTGTGGGGTTAAAAATATCCCCACTTTCCCAGTCAGCTAAGTTCTGTCGGAACTTTTCTTGTTTGCTGTGTTTTAAGTTTTTTTGGATCCTTTCTATCTCCTTTTTAATGTATTCATTATTCTTATCGAATTCAGGATCTTGTTTATAGGGTTCTAGTGATTTGGCACTCGCATCAAGTTCCGCACGTATTTCCTCCAGTTGGGCTTCTTCCTCATCAACAATAAGTTTCAGTAGGGATAAACCTCTATTCAAACATTCAGTTTTCCAAGCAGATAAGAATCTCGGGGTATGTAGGTGCTCCGCAGGAATAACCCTCTCCCGTAGACCCCTGGGGATAATCTGATTGGAAATCTGTGATTTTAATGAGGAAATATCCCATTTACGATTTAGAAATTTAATCATAAGTTTTTTGTGGTGTTTAAAAAGTTTCCTTATTGGTTCTCTCTCTGTTTCACAATTCTCCACACCAACATTAAAAGCTGTGTCAATTTCTAGGTCAAGATCATGATTGATCATGTAAGCCATATATGCGAATAGAGGGTCAAATGAGATATATCCCTATAGACAGCCCAGAGTAGCTTGATATAAGCCAACTGTGTATAATCACACAATTAATTAGTAGTGTGTAGTGGGGGGATCCCAAAGGCAAGAAGGGGAATCAAATCCCGGAGGACCAGTTATACAAAAAAGAGGTTTTGCCTGGATCAACCACCAGTAATAAAGTCATAAATTATTGACAGGATCAGATATTCATCCACATAAAACAATTATTGGATGCAGTTTGGGTTGCCTTGTAAAGAATACAAAACAACTAAACCATTCATAAGCCTGAAGAATGGAAAAGTATTCTTTGGACGGATGAAACTAAGATTAATCTGTACCAGAATGACGGGAAGAAAAAAGTATGGAGAAGGCCTGGAACAGCTCATGATCCAAAGCAAATAATGTCATCTGTGGTCACACGGTGGAGCTTGCAGTGTGATGGCATGGGCATGCATGGCTTCCAGTGGCACTGGGTCATTGGTGTTTATTGATGACGTGACAAAAGACAGAAGCAGCCAAATTAATTCTGCAGTGTTTAGAGATATACTGTCAGCCCAGATTCAGCCAAATGTAGCAAAGTTGATTGGAAGGTGCTTCACAGTACAGATGGACAATGATCCAAAGCACACTGCAAAAATAACCCAGGAGCTTTTGAAGGAAAATAATGGAATGTTCTGCAATGGCCAAGTCAATCACCTGATCTCAATCCAATTCAGCATGCATTTTACTTGCTGAAGGCGAAACTAAAGGTAGAAAGACCCACAAACAAAGAACAACTGAAGACTGGCAAACCATCACAAAGGAGGAAACCCAGTCTTTGGTAATGTCCACGGGTTCCAGACTTCAGGCAGTCCTTGCCAGTAAAGGATTCTCAACAAAATATTATAAAATGAACATTTTATTTATGATTATATTCATTTGTTCAATTACATTTGGGTCCCTGAAAATGGGGGGACTGTGTAAAAAAATGGTTGCAGTTCCTAAAATGTGTACTTGATATTTATATTCAACCCCTTGAATTAAAGCTGAAAGTCTGCACTTCAAATTCATTTGGATTGTCTTGTTTTCATTTGATCCTGGTGGCATACAGAGCCAAAAGTATGAAAATTGTGCCTGCGTCCAAGTATATATGGACCCAACTGTGTGTGTGTGTATATATATATATATATATATATATATATATATATATATAGTGCAGCACTACTGTGTAATAAACATTTCTAAATCTTGTGTTAATAATATAGTCCCTTGCATCCAAAAAACAAAATTCAAAATTACAATAATAATAATAATAAAGTCCCTCTTATGCCCCGTACACACGGTCGGATTTTCCGACGGAAAATGTGTGATAGGACCTTGTTGTCGGAAATTCCGACCGTGTGTAGGCTCCATCACACATTTTCCATCGGATTTTCCGACACACAAAGTTTGAGAGCAGGATATAAAATTTTCCGACAACAAAATCCGTTGTCGGAAATTCCGATCGTGTGTACACAAATCCGACGGACAAAATGCCACGCATGCTCAGAATAAATAAAGAGATGAAAGCTATTGGCCACTGCCCCGTTTATAGTCCCGACGTACATGTTTTACGTCACCGCGTTAAGAACAATCGTATTTTCCGACAACTTTGTGTGACCGTGTGTATGCAAGACAAGTTTGAGCCAACATCCGTTGGAAAAAATCCTAGGATTTTGTTGTCCGAATGTCCGAACAAAGTCCGACCGTGTGTACGGGGCATACGTGTACAATCCACCGCAATGATATTCTAAAATCCTCTTGAAAAATTCAAAGTGGACAGCCACCACCAGGTGAAAGACCTGCTCACCTCCCAAACAATGATCAAAGACTAATCTTTACAACTCCTGCAGTCCACCCAGGGTTGATCACCTTCCTTCCCTCCTGGGATAAAGTGCTTCTCTCAAACCGACTCTTACTCAAATGAACCACATGTAATAGAAAAGCAACTACATAGTGCTCTCCATTTCAGTCAATTTATTAAAACACCCCTGTTAAAAAAACACTTACAAGAAGTACAATACAAAAACACTCATATACATCATAGGTCAGCACTATACTCGGCTTGCGGTGGCTGCGTGACATCACAGGCTTAGCTCCTCCTTCCCATACGAGTGTCACCCTCTGATTGGGCTTCTTCAGTAGGATATATATATATATATATATATATATATACACACAGTGGGTATAGAAAAGAATTACCCCCCTTTAAAATAATCACATTTGGTTTCCTTGCCGCCTGAAAATAAGACAGGCTCAGTTTTTGTTTTATCCAGCTGTATAAAATATAACACCAACATGTCAGAAAAAAATAAAAAACAATCACTGAGTTGGAAAACGGATCACCCCCTCCTAAATATGACTTGTAAACACAATCAGGTGTAGCTAATAACCTTCTCAATGGCAATTAAATGAAATAACCATAAGCGCTATGTTCGGGGAGGGGTCAACAAAGCCTATAGCGACAAGAATACCATCCCCACTGTGAAACATGGTGGTGGCTCACTGATGTTTTAGGGGGTGTGAGCCCTAAAAGCATGGGGAATCTTGTGACAATTGATGGCAAGATGAATGCAGCATGTTATCAGAAAATACTGGTAAACAATTTGCATTCTTCTGCAGGAAAGCTTCACATGGGACGCTCTTGGACTTTACTGCATGACAATGACCCTAAACACAAGGCCAAGTTGACCCCCAGTGGACTTGTTACAGCAGAAAAAGGTGGAGGTTCTAGAGTGGGCATCACAGTCTCCTGACCTTTATATAATTGAGCCACTCTAGGCAGATCTCAAATGTGCGGTTCATGCAAGATGACCAAAGACTTTGCTTGACCTGGAGGCATTTTGCCAAGATAATTGGGCAGCTCTACTACCTTCAAGAATTTGGGGTCCTCATAGACAACTATTACAAAAAAAGGCATGTTGTCATTGATGCTAAAGGGTGGCAATATACAGTATTAAGAACTAAGGGGGTGCAGACTTTTAAGCAGGGGACATTTAATTTGGTTATTTGTTTCCATGTTTTGTGGTATGATTGTGCCATTCTGTTATCACTTACAGTTGAATATGAATCCCATAGGAAACAACAGATATGGGTTTTGCCTGCTCACTCATTTTTAAAAATAGTACATACTGTATATTACCAATTCTCCAAGGGTATGCAAACTTTTTAGCCCATCTGCACTCCCAAACTGATGCCACTTAACATTTAATAGATATGCAGGAGTCATGCATGTGCTGAGCTCTGCCCCTTCTTACCACCCAGTTTTATTTTCTTACCCGAGAAGGAGAAATTACTTTTATTAAATTACCCCTTTTTGCTCCCTCCCTTGCTCCTTTCGCTTTACCCTCCAGTCGATGACCAAATCCTTCTGTCTATCCTCACCTAGTAAAATACGATGTCCTCCTGTCCATGATCATCTTCTGCTCTGTTTTTCTTACCTATTCTCCCAGTGGTTCATGATCAGAACCATAGATTCTTCCTCCAATCCATAATAGTTGCTCAGATCTTTTCCTTTCCCCTATTCCTAATCAGGTCCTGGTCTGACTCCTCTCCCTTTACCCTGTCCATCATCATCTACTTTCTCTTTTCTATCTGTCACTCTACCTGGTACTCATGCTCTGGCTCTTCTCTTATTTCTCAGCTTCAAGTCCCAATTTTTTGCGGCTTACCATTCCCCTATCCCCTGTCATGAAATGCTGCCACTATGCTTTCTCAAGCCCCTTTTGTCCGAATCCAGTTTCCTTTTAAGCTCCCCTGCCACCCCCTAGAACACATTTAGCCACATTCTTCGTTCTCTTTCCTTCTTGATGGTGCGGGATCCTCTCCCTCTCTTTCTCTTCTCCCTATGGTCTATAATCAGCTCTCACACTGCTTCCAATACTCTCAGCTTTATGATCAGCTTATACCTCCAATTATCTCACACCATCTTGTGAAAGAATCTGACCAATAAAGTGATGTCCAGATAAAATATTTTCTCATTTGCCAGTAATGAAGCCATTCAGCTTGAATTAATGTGGTTGTAAAGGCTCGAGGTTTTTTTTTTAACCTTCATGCATTCTGTGCATGAAGGTAAACAACCTTCTCTGTGAAGCAGCCCCCCCCAATAATTACCTGAGCCCCATCACCATCCAGCGATGTGCACAACAGCCTCAGCTCTCCGGAGAATCTCCTTCCTCATTGGCTAAGACAATGGCTCATGCTGCTGTCAATCACAGCCAGTGAGCCAATGAGAAGAGATGGGGGCGGGGCTGAGCCACGGCTCTGTGTCTGAATGGGCAAACAGTGCAGCGGCTCAACTCGGGTGTCCCCATAGCAAGCTGTTTGCCTTGGGTACAGTCGGCAGGAGGGAGGGGCCAGGAGTGCCAGCAGGTAGGGATGAATAATGAACCCCATTAAAGTCTATGGGACCCAAACTGTAAAAATTGATGGTTATGGGGGTCCAGGTACTGCCCTGGGGGACATGTATCAATGAAAAAAGGTTTGTAAAAATGTAATTTTTAAATGAGCAGTGATTTACTGATGCTTAAAGTGAAAGCATAAAAATGAGAAATAAAAATTCCTTTCAATATAGTGCCTAGGGGTCCCCTTAGTCTACCTGTAAAGTGGCACAGCTGTACTGTGTATAGAAGCTGCTGCAGCAATAATTGCATTTATAAAGCCAAATAAATGACCTTTTCTCTGCAAGTTTTCTTTATTTTGTAAACAATGGCTTGGGGAGCCAGTCTGTATGATGAGACCACAATGTATTGTACTGAGAACAAGATTAGAGATTTTTTGGATAAATTCTGGTGTCTCTTCTGCAAACTTTGGATAGAAGTAACAGGTGCAGAAAAATTGGTCTTTGGGTGTCAGAGGTGCCTTCCTACCAGAACCGCATAGAGGTACTCTTGACGAAAGCAAGAATTGCTTTGCTGTCAAAAATGTAAATGATATGCGCCTGTCAAACAGGTGCGGAAAAATTGGTCTTTGGGTGTTAATTGGGCCCATGAAACCTATACCAAAAAAGATTCTTCCAGATGAAATCAACACCCACAATACTAGGCAGGCTAGAAGTCTTGAAGAGATTCCACATCCCAAAAACATTGGCATCAGGGGCTTTATAGCTGCTGGTAATCCAGGACTGATTCATTTTGATAAATGTCAGATGGTCCACAGAGTCTGTGGACAGACACGTTTTATTATCAGTAACAAAACCTCCAGCAGCACTGAATGCCCATTCGGGAAGGAACGTTGGATGCAAGGAAGACCAGCAAGTCAGTTGCATACTGGGCAATTTCTGGCCAGTGGTCTATTCTCATGACCCAATAACCCAATGGAGACGCTGCCGATGGGATGTGAAAGCTGAGGACTAAAAAAAATTGTGAAATGCATCTCCTCCTCTCTTGAAAAACAGAAGCCTCAAAACTAAGTTTTCCACGTCACTGTAACCTACCAGAATCAGGAAAAGCGTTAGGTAAACTCTTTAAGGTGTCCTCAAGAGATTTCATCTTCTGCACCCTCTGTGGGACGGGGTGAGTTCTGAGACTTTCCCCTGGTAACGGGGGTCAAGGAGGGTTGCCAACCAATAGTGATCCTTCACCTTGATGCCACATATTCTCAGGTCCTTTCGCAGGCTTTGAAGCATGAGGGAGCCCATGCACCACAAGTTTGCGGAGGCATGAGAAGCAGACTCACGGGGGTCACTGAGGATTACAGTATCTGGAACAGCCTCCTCCCAGCCACGTACTACTCCCAAGGATTCTGGGGGTGGAAAACCATCTCTTAAGGTTTGACGTACTGTATGTCTTCCGCTGCTTCAATGCCTCCAAAACTGGCAGAATCCTCCTTCTCCCCCTATCCCTCCTCCCTCTCCTCTTGTGTGTTCTGTGGCATAGGAAGAATGGTGTCTGCATAAAGTGGGCCTTGAGAGGAAAGGAAGTCCTCCTCTTCCTCCCTCTGCTCTGCCTCCAGTGCCCTGTCAATAATGCCACGCAGAGTCTGCTCCAGCAGGAAGTCAAGAGGGATCATGTCACTGATCCTTTATCAGCAGCCATTGGCGTGTGAAAAAAAACCTGAGCTGGCCTGAGCCTGTCGTCGTGTCATACTCACACAGGTACACATTGACGGCCCTTTGCTGCACGTGCAGCCACTGTAGCATTGCCAGTGTTAAGTTCCACCTGGTGGGCATGTCACAAATCAGGCGGTTTAGGGACAGGTGGAATTCCCGCTGAATTTCAGCCAACTGAGCACTGGCTGTGTATGACCACCTAAATTGGCTACAGACTCTTCTGGCCTGCTTTAGCACATCTATCAACCCTGTGTACCTATTTAAGAAATGCTGCACCACCAAATTGAGGACATGTGCCAGGCATGGCACATGTGTCAACTTTCCTTGTCTAATGGCGGATACGAGGTTTGTGCCATTATCGCACACCACCATTCCTGGGCAATTCAGCAGTGGAGGGCATGGAGGAGGAAGAGGGGGGTATTGCTGACAAAACTCGCATCATCACCACTAGCTGTATGGAGACATGGCGGCACAACAAGCTACAGCACTGAGCCCTGTCCTGCATCCTTCCGGGTTGCAAGCAGAGTTACCCAGCATGCTGTGAACTAAATATTTAGTCCCTGACCATGCTTGCTGGACCACGTGTCAGCAGTAACGTGGACTTTGCGGTTGACTGCCTTGCCCAACGATGCCACAACATTGCCTTCCAGATGATGGTACAGAGCTGGCATGGCCTTACGTGAAAATAAATAGTGACTGGAAACCTGCTATTGTGGTACAGCACATTCTGCAAATTCACGGAAGGGGGAAAATCCACCAGACAGAAAAGCTGAAGTTGTAAAGCCAGCAGCTTTGACAAGCTTACATTTAGACGCTGGGCATGTGGGTGGCAGTGACTGTATTTTTTTTTCCGCTGCAGCGGATGGGGCAGAGAAATTTGCCGGCTATATCCTACAACTTGTGGTGTGCTACTGGCAGATGTGCTGCAAGGACCTGGGACACCCTGCGCTATACTATCATCCCTGTCAATGGAGGCTGCTGAGAGTTCATGAGGTATAGTGGGGGTAGACTGAGGTGAGTAAGGAAGAGGAACATAATTGCGTTCCTTTTGTGTGGCTTTCAGGTGCTCTTGCCAATGGGCTGAGTGGTTTGAGGTTAAATCCCTTGTCAAGCATGTGGTACCCAAATGGCTGGTGTTTTTGCCATGCTTGATGTGCTTGAGACAAAGTTTGCAAATTGCAACAGTGTGATCGGCTGCACATGTGCTAAAAAAGGCCCAGACAGCTGAGCTGTGGCAGGTGGTCTGGGAGATAACAATTCCACAATGTGATGGAATAGGGTGGCTGCTCTCTACTCTTTCATGATGGCTGCCTCATTGGGTTTGTGCCTCACCCTCACATTCCTCCTCTGCTCTATCTGGCACCCAAGTCGTGTCAGTGACCTCATCATCATCATCTCCTCCATCCTCATTATCACCGGAGACAACGTGGCAATGCGCTGCGGCTGGGGAAATATGACTGCCAATCTGTGTACCAGTGTTCTCCCCTCTCTGTAGGCTCATGTTACTACCTTCCTCAACCTCAGAACCAACGTCTGAATCAAGTAATGGCTGTGCATCGTCAAGGAGCAAGTGGCTGAAGCTGTGTTCAAATAACTCAGCTGACACCTCCATGCCTGATGCTGGGGCTATGGCAGGAATAGCTGTGGACAAGGAGGCAGATTTAGCCACTCTTGCAGCTGCAGTGGACTGCACACTAGTCTCTGCTTGGGTGACGGAGGATGAGGATGGTTTAGTAAGCCAGTCCACCACCTCCTCTGCATGCTGTGGCTGGATAGCATGGGCAATATCACTAAACACCTTTGCCTTTGGACACATACGCTGCTGGCCCCCTTACAGTGCCATGGGAACGTCTGCCTCTCCTTTGGCCTCCCAAACAGGATGGGGGGGCTTCTTAACAAAAAATGTAATATAGATGTGGAAATGTGTACGTGGGTGCACTTTAATCAATGGAACGTGGTGTTTGGTGAACTATAACCTGAGTACTCACTTCACAGACACACTCCACTGACACACTAAAATATACTGCAGTAAAACTGCACTGATGCACTGCAATATACTGCGTTAAATGGCAAGTAATACACTGAAATATACTGCGTTAAACGTGCACTAACTCACTGAAATATACTGTGTTAAAAAGGAGAAGTATACAAAACAATTATTTGTTAAACCCACAAGTGCCTTTTTTACCACTACTATTCCTTTATATTAGCTTTTGAAATTTACAAATGCAGCAATTTAGGAATTGGAAGAAAGGTTTAGCCCGGGAAACACTTTTTGAAAGATAAAAAGTGCATTTTGTATACAACTATATAGATCAGAGCAAAATGAGGGACAAATGAGGAGGAAAGAGGGACAGAGGGACTTTATTCCAAACCAGGGACAGTTGGGAGTTATGCAGGCACCCCAATACTTTTTTATAATATAGTGTATGATTCTGCTTGCTGCATTTGGTGGATATGTAGATAATTGTTGCATATGCAGATAACTGGATCAATGTGTCCAGACCTCTGGATAAAGTTCACATCATGCACTATTTCCCTGTTCCCTGTGTGAGGTACTGCTAGTCCTAATAGCCACCACGTCCCAATAACTCTCAATGCATGTTGTTACATTGTTCAGTACATGATATTTCCAGAACGTAATTGACTTTATTAATCACAGCTGCCCCGTTTCCTTTTTTGTGTTTCTCAATACTGAATATTGGTATCGAATGGGAAAACATCATCTGCCAGTATCTGTAAAGCATTATTCTTCTGGAATAGAACTGAGATCTGTTAAACGGAATTGATCTGAGCCAATGCATGAAAATGTCTTGGTACCTAAAAAAGGCAAACCTCGTTTACAAAAAGATATTGATGAGATAGAACGAGTCCAGACACGGTCAACAAAAAGTTGGTGAAAGGTCTGAGGGAAAAAAAAACATATCAGGAGAGGCTTTCGAGCAAGGGAATTATGTACAGCCTGGCAGAATGAAAGGAAAAGGTGAAACATGGCTGCAACCTAACCATTTGAAGACCAGGACTTTTTTGGCACTTTTTGTTTACATATAACAATCAGTACTTGTTTTTTCTAGAAAATTACTATATATAACATTTATAATATAATAACATTATATATTTACAGTGGAACCTTGGATTACAAGCATAATCCATTCAGGAGAATGGTTGTAATCCAAAGCACTCGCATATCAAAGTGAGTTTCCCCATAGAAGTCAATGGAAATTAAGATAATTTGTTCCGCGTTGACTTTTATTGCATGCAATACCGCATATGGCCAGAGGTGGGGGGCGCTGGAGAGCCTCGGAAATACTCGGGGACAGCCTGGCTGAACTCCGAAACCCCCTGGGAATGGAGTATTTCCGAGTGTTTACGAGTATTTTCCAGTCATTCAGAGTATTTCCGAACGGCTCCGAACCATTCCGAGTGTCACCGGCGCCACCGCACCTCTGGCCAAATGCGGTACTGCACACCACATTAGCTTGAATTCTGCTCGTTTTGCAAGACAACACTCGCAGACCGAGTCAGAATTTAAAAAAAAAGTTGCTTGTCTTTCAAAACGCTCATTAACCAAGGTTCCACTGTATACTGTATTTAGTTTACTGCTGCAAAGACTTAGAACATTATTTATTTTTTATGGCTGCGGAAATTAATGATTAATTCCTCGATTATTCGTTAATTTTTTTGAAAGATCAAAATTTTTTTGATTGGTAGGCTGCCTGCCCTGGGGCCGCTTTGGGCCAAGCTGTGGCTGCAGCGCAGCGCCCCGCTCCATCCTCCTCCACGATATGTCATACACAGTCTGCGGACATCTCCCGCTGTGTGCCTCGGAGCTGAGTTTGAAAACTTTGGCCGCGCTGTGAGAAAAGTCCCGCCCTCCTACTAGATCAGCTCGTGTGATAGACGCAGTGTTCTGTTTATCACACGAGCTGATCTAGGAGGAGGGCGGGACTTTTCTCACAGCGCGGCCAGAGTTTTCACAGGCGCAGGCACTGACTACACTGAGGCTGCGATTATGGGCACGGTGAGACTGCATTATGGGCACGGTGAGGCTGCCATTATAGGAACAGCGAGGCTGCGATTATGGGCATGGTGAGACAGCATTTTGGGCACGGTGAGACCTCATTATGGGCACGGTGAGACAGCATTATGGGCACGGTGAGACCACATCATGGGCACGGTGAGACAGCATTATGGGCATGGTGAGGCTGCGATCATGGGCACGGTGAGGCTGCGATCATGGGCACGGTGAGGCTGTGATTATGGGCACGGTGAGGCTGCGATTATGGGCACGGTGAGACTGCATTATTGGAACGGTGAGGCTGCGATTATGGCCACGGTAAGTCTGAGAATATGGGCACAGTGAGACTGCATTATGGGCACGGTGAGGCTACGATTATGGGCACGGTGAGGCTGAGTTTATGACGTGTGATGTCCTAGCCATGCCCCGCTATGTCTGGCCGTTGCCACAACAATGGTGCTAAATCAGCTAAAAGTAGTTGGATCTATATGTGCGTTATAATTAATGGAAATTCGTCGATTAATCGATTAAAAAAAAAATCAATTAATCAAACACGAAAATTTTAATCAGTAACAGCCCTATTATTTTTACTTTAGCATTTATTCTATCTACCTTTTTTTAAAAAGCTTTGCTTGTTGAAGTAATAACATTTTACAAAGTACCAGTGTGACATTAGTAAAACCAGGTACAATGAATGTACAATTTTCGATATATTAGTTCCGTGTTGTTGTTTTGTGTACACATACAGCCAAAACAGACAATAATACAAAAAGCAATTATACCATATTCCTAATACAAGTGATTTTGACTAAGATGGGTCATATTGGATTGAGGTTAAGTGTAGACTAGCACTACATATCCCAAATTTTCTGAAAATGTAGTTGGCAATTCCTGTTATCATACTGTATATGGCTTTCTCATAATTTGCTCATAACGAAGAATTTGGTTCACCAATATCCTCTGGGCTATAGTGAGATAAGATGGAGTCATCTACTTATTCATTCTCAACTCTTTAAAACTCTTGATTCATAATTAAAGTGGTAGTAAGCTAAACTTTTATACTTTCCTCCATTGTAATCATTAATAAGCAATGTACATGGTGTTTCTTCTAGAATTTTTTTTTAACCTGTGCCGTTCTGCGTAAAAAGAGCGATCTTCAATCCAGTGATGTCACCCTCGCCGTGCCCACGTCATTCACTCAGCTCCATTCACACTTGTACAACTCCAACGTTGCCCAGACTTTGGAGTGCAACTTTGGTGCAACTCTGATGCAACTTTGAGGCAACTTTGGATAGGTGCAACTTGGATACGACTTTGGCTTTAACCAGAGATAATGGACAACTGTTGCACACAAGTTGCATTGTATAACATCCAGGTACGACTTTCATGCAACTTCTGAGGGTTAACATTGAAGTCTATGGCCCTCAAGTTGCATGAAATTGGACCAAAGTAGTGCATGAACTACTTTGAAGTTGCTGCAACTTTAAGTTGCGCATCTATGAATGGTTATCATTGGAAAACATGGGGGACGACTTGGCATGCAACTTTGATGTCCAAAGTTGCATGACAAGTTGCACAAGTGTGAATGGAGCCATAGCAGCATTGCATCGCAATCCCTTAAGGTAGGAGTCTCAAACTGGCGGCCCTCCAGCTGTTGCAGAACTACAAGTCTCATGAGGCATTGCAAGGCTGCCAGTTAAAAGCATGACTACCACAGGCAGAGGCATGATGGGACTTGTAGTTCCGCAACAGCTGGAGGGCCGCAAGTTTGAGACCCCTGCCTTAAAGGGGTTGTAAAGGTTCATGTTTTTTCACCTTAATGCCGGGCTTCTTGGCTCTTCATTGGATATATTGATAGCAGCGCAGTTATTGGCTCGTGCTGCTATCAATCAAATCCAATGAGACGGGCGCCAGGGGGGGGGCGGGGCCGAGTCCTGCACTTGGCGGCTATGAGCGCCGAATGGACTCCCGCACGCCCGCAAGGTAACCCCCCTGGAAAGCGCTCCTCCCAGGGGGTTATCTGAGACGGGGAGGAGCTAGGAGAGCCGCTGGGGGACCCCAGAAAACGCCATTTGGGGCCACTCTGTGCAAAACAAGCTGCACACTGGAGGTAAGTATGACATGTTTGTTATTTAAAAAAAATAAAAATCGAACCTTAAGTGCCACTTTAATTGATAACTTCCTTAAAGCGGTAGTAAACTTCACTTTTTGTTTAAACCCTGAAAGACAATGGCCTAATGTGCTAGTATGCATCGCAAAATAGATGGTGCAGCGCTAAAATCAAGTCCATGGGTCATACGGTCAAACAGTATCCAAGTGATCTTTAATGATGGTACAGCATGCAAATGAATCTGTGGGCATATGTGAACCCTCCACCAATGATAAAGATGGCCTCTCACCTTAGCACGGGGACCCTTTAATTACAGAGGGTCAGAAACGCCTTCCCTTACGGGTAAATTGGATGTTAAACAGCAAATCCCGACCAGTCTGGATACAGCAGTTGTCAGGAAAAGCCCTCTTGCAGTTTTCCCAGCAGATTGAGGATTAAACGAATGTCTGTGCATAGAAGCGCCATCCGGTGCTCGCGGACGCGCAATAGCGCCAATGGCGCTAATAGTGCTAACAAACGTACGCACATGCGCAATAGCACCAATAGCTCTGATAGTGCTAACAAACGTACACGCATGCGCAATAGCGCCACTAGCTCCAAAGATAGGCTATTTAAAGAAGACTGTTTCAATGCTGCCTTGCTGTCCGGTCTACAGCGTTTCCTGAGACCCCTGCTACCTTGTTACCAGTTTTCCTGTATCCAGTACTGACTTGGCTTGTTCCTGACTTACCTGCTTGCTGCCCGCCCCGATCTTGGCTTGGACTCTGACTACTCTCTTGGTTTGCCCTTCTGTACCTGATCTGCCCGCCAGTACCTTGACCCGGCTTGTTCGCACCTCCCTGCTGTCTGCAACCTGCTACAGAACTACAGTGCACCTCCCTGCTGTCTGCAACCTGTTACAGGACTACAGTGCACCTCCCTGCTGTCTGCAACCTGCTACAGGACTACAGTGCACCTCCCTGCTGTCTGCAACCTGCTACAGGACTACAGTGCACCTCCCTGCTGTCTGCAACCTGCTACAGGACTACAGTGCACCTCCCTGCTGTCTGCAACCTGCTACAGGACTACAGTGCACCTCCCTGCTGACTACAGGATCCTGCCTTCTGCTTCAGTGTTCCAGTCAGGCACTTGTGCCCCTCCGTACTTTCGAGTCCCTGTTCACACCTTCAGGGGTTCTTAAGTCAGAGGTATACGAGAGGCCGTTCTCTGCATTCCGGGCTCCACCTACCAGGTACGTGACAGCAGTGGACAGTATCTATACAACGTGGGTGACTCCCAAGACACATGGATCATGTAAATAGAAAGGGACACACCATAGTGCTCTCCGCAAGATAAACATTTATTGGTGAAGTAAAAGAATAAAACTTACAAGCATGGCACTAATCCAGTGCCAGATAATAAGCGAGTGTGTACACAGGATGCGAGATGGCCGCGGGTGACGTCACGACCATGTTTGTAAGTTTTATTCTTTTACTTCACCAATAAATGTTTATCTTGCGGAGAGCACTATGTTGTGTCCCTTTCTATTTACATGATCCATATGTCTTGGGAGTCACTCATGTTGTATAGATACTGTCCACTGCTGTATCCAGACTGGTCGGGATTTGCTGTTTAACATCCAATTTACCCGTAAGGGAAGGCATTTCTGGCCCTCTGTAATTAAAGGGTCCCCGTGCTAAGGTGAGAGGCCATCTTTATCACTGGTGGAGGGTTCACATATGCCCATGGATTCATTTGCATGCTGTACCATCACTGAAGATCACCTGGATACTGTTTGATTGTCTGACCCATGGACTTGATTTTAGAGCTGCACCATCTATTTTACATATTATATTCGGGGATTTTTGATTATTAACCCTGGTGTTCAGTTGCTATCTGTTTCTGTACATATTTGCGCTGATTTATATATTTTTCAGTATGCATCGCATACTAGCACATTCTGAAATACTTACCTTAGAACGATGCCCTCCAGCAGTGCGCTGTCACTGCTGACAGGGCTTACAACTTCACCCGGCCTTCCTTTTGGGTTTACGTCCTCCGGCCATCTGACTGGCCACGCCGCGATGACGTCACTCCCGTGCATGCTTGCGGGAGTCACGGACCGCGGCACAGAGCTCTGGAGGGATGGCAAGGGTGTGCTGTCCCCTCAGAGCGCATGCACCGGCTGCATCCAGTGTGAATATCTCCTAAACAGTGCATGTTCAGGAGATATTCAGTGTACCTACAGGTAAGTCTTATTATAGGCTTACCTGTAGGTACAACTAAAAAAAAAAAGGTTTATTTCCACTTTAATCACCCCATGTGACATTCTACGTCACTAGGGGTGTAAACTTGGGAGCCGATCATGGGCCATTGTAATTCCGGAATGACTTCGGGCATTACAGACAGAACGGGAGGAAGTAAACTCCAGCATAGATGCGGAAGACAACAGTTAAAATGGTGTCGGCTTTGTCTTGGAAGCTGTAAAAAAAAAAAAAAACAAGCTGAAAAAAGTAAGAAAACACGGAGGGGAGTAAATCAAAGGGTGGAATGAGTGATAAAGCTATTTTGTAATGGCTATACTGCTTTTCACACGTTTTGTGAATAAGTTTACTACCGCTTTAAGAAAAGTGCGCAATACAGACTTTGTCAGGAACTGAATCACCTGCTGGTGGCACTGTGGTTCCCTGGGTGGAAAGTTGTAGTTCCAGTGTCCACCAGCAGATGTCTCCCAGCAGCCAGCAGATCTTAGTAATCAGCTCGATGTTGCTGGCTGCTGGGAGGGTACTTAATAAATAAGTTCACCTTTGGGAATATGTTACATGTTCCACCCGTTTTTTAAGGTGGAACATGTAACATGTAACATGTTCCTGCCCCAAAGTTCTGTGAATGAATGTCTACACGTATCATCAGCCTGACGGTTTGTAGTTCTCAAAGAACTGTGAGGGCGCTGGTGAGCATTCTCATAGTCTATTGAGCTTTCTTGACTAAAGTAACTGCCTGCCCATATCAGAGGTACGAACAGACAGCTACACTGAATGTCTGCAGGAGCCTGACATTGTACCCGTGATCTGCTGATTGCGAGTGTAATATTTCACAGGCTCCTAAGAAGAAAAAATAGTAAATGCACATTTTTTTTACCTGCAAAAAAAAAAGTGTATTTATTTATTTTACTTTTTAAAAAGGTGAACTTATACTTTAACTCTGTCCACTGCTAGTTTACCTCTCATCAGTGTTTTTTTATTTGCTTGCTCTGCTAAGTCAGATGCTGCTTGCCATTTATTTTGCTCCTACCCTTGTTCTAGCCCTGCATTCTGTGCTCTGCTGGCTTACATCTGCTCCTGGTTCCCCCTTCCTTGCATCTCTGGTATTCCCTGTCACTCTCATCTTGTATATACACTCACCGGCCACTTTATTAGGTACACCTTGCTAGTACCGGGTTGGACCCCCTTTTGCCTTCATTCTTGGTGGCATAGATTCAACAAGGCGTTGGAAACATTCCTCAGAGATTTTGCTCCAAAGTGACATGATAGGATCACGCAGTTGCTGCAGATTTGTCGGCTGCACATCCATGATGCAAATCTCCCGTTCCACCACATCCCAAAGGTGCTCTATTGGATGAGATGTGGTGAGTGTGGAGGCCATTGGAGTACAGGGACCTCATTGTCCAGTGGTGAGATGATTGGAGCTTTGTGACATGGTGCATTATCCTGCTGGAAGGAGCCATCAGAAGATGAGGACACTGTAGTCATAGAGCGATGGACATGGTCAGCAACAATACTCAGGTAGGCCGTGGCGTTTAAATGATGCTCAATTGGTACTAAGGGGCCCGAAGTGTGCCAAGAAAATATCCCCCCCACACCATTACACCCCCACTGCCAGCCTGAACCGGTGATACAAGGCAGGATGGATCCATGCTTTCATGTTGTTTACACCAAATTCTGACCCGACCATCTGAATGTTGCAGCTGAAATCGAGACCGGGCAGTGTTTTTCCGATCTTATTGTCCAATTTTGGTAATCCTGTGCGAATTGTAGCCTCAGTTTTCTTTTCTTAGCTGACAGGAGTGGCACCCGGTGTGGTCTTCTGCTGCTGTAGCCCATCTACTTCAAGGTTTGATGTGTTTTGTATTCAGAGATGATATTCTGCATACCTTGGATGTAACGAGTGGTTATTTGAGTTACTGTCGCCTTTCTATTATCTGGACCCAGTCTGCCCATTCTCCTCTGACCTCTGACATCAACAAGGCATTTTCCTCCCCCCCAACTGCCGCTCACTGGATATTTTCTCTTTCTCGGACCATTCTCTGTAAACCCGAGAGATGGTTGTGTGTGAAAATCCCAGTAGATCAGCAGTTTTTGAAATACTCAGACCAGGCTTTTTCTATGTCAGTAAATATATACCCCAGGCATTTCTAGCAGTCAGCATAATATGGACACCTTGGTTAAGCACAGAGGACTGTTGTCTACATCAGTGGACTCCAACAAAAACTGGGAGTCATTTTTAAGCTTGGAGCTCTTTGATGTTGGCCACAGTATCTTATCAGCAAGTATTTTGCTTTTACAACACCTGTAACACTTTGTAATTCTATAATAAGTGTGCCTGTATTATAACAAACGTCTAATATTTTTACTACCGATAACTTTCAGAGGGTTGTTTTTATCATTTGGATAGTCGGCTGTTTAGGGGTTGCACCGATACCGGTATTGGTACTGATACTAAGCATTTGCTTGAGTTCTCCGATACCTGAAACCGATATCTTTGCGGTGTGATTTTAACCCATACAAAATGAATGGGCTCAAATCGCACACTACAAAGAATGTGCGTGTGATTTGAACAGGAATGTGGTAAATTTCTGTCTGAATCACATACGGTTTTGAGCACCGCTCCTGTGTGAACCCAGGCTTGTCATAGTGACTTCAGCCTGGGTTCACACAGGAGCGGTGCGGCAAACCCTATGCGATTTGGAAAGAAATCGCACAGCATTCGTGGCCGCGCCGGCACCACACAGCAAGACTCCGCGGCTCCGCCAGCAAAGTGCTGACTGTCTGTCACTCACTGAGCAAGTGTGCAGGCCTCACATGGACACAGTCATCTGTGCTGCCTGTCCTGTGCCTTAATTTGATTGGTTGATGTTCGCCGCCACCAGACCCCGCCAAACCAGATCGCGAACACGATTAGGCTGCAGCCTGGCTGCCAGCAGTGTGCCAGGACAGGTGCCGTGCCAGGCACTTCCAGCCAAAGGGGTTCTGAGCATGGCGTACATCAACGTGACGCCATTTCCTCCTCCAGTCCCCCCCTACAACAGAGCAGAGGAGTCCGCAGTCCCTGGCTGTCCCACGCGGTGTGGAGCTAAGAAGGTAAGACGAAAGAATAGATGGGGACGGATGGACCAGTGTGTGATTATGTCAGCAGTAAATATAAGCAGCAGTTTTGTGTGAACCCCATTCCCCGATTTTATATCATCAGGAAAATATAGTATATACAAAAGCAGCAGTCTTGTGTGATCCCCAATATTATATATCAGTGATATATAATATTGGGGGATCACACAAGACTGCTGCTTTTGTATATATTATATTTACTGCTGACCACAAAAATTGTTAAATCTTTTCAGGTGTGCCGCAAAATTTTTCAGATCTTTTTGGTGCGCGACGAGACAAAAAAGTTTGAGAAACACTGCTCTAATTTATCCTCATAGCTGAGCTCCTCCATGCCTCTTATCAGTTTGGTTGCCCTTCTCTGCACTTTCTCCAGTTCCCCGATATCCTTTTTGAGAACTGGTGCCCAAAACTGAACTGCAAATTCCAGATGAGGTCTCACTAATGATTTGTACGGGGGCAAAATGATATCTCTCTGTGGAGTCCATACCTCTCTTAATACAAGAAAGGACTTTGCTCACTTTGGAAACCACAGCTTGGCAGTGCATGTTATTATTAAGCTTATGATCTACCAAAACCCCCCAGATCCTTCTCCAACATTGATTCCCCCAGATCCTTCTCCGCCATTAATTCCCCCAGTTGTACGCCCCCTAGTATGTATGATGAATGCATTTTCTTAGCCTCCAAGTGCATAACTTTACATTTATCAACATTAAATTCCATTTACCACTTAGTCGCCCAATTAAACAGTGCATTAAGGTCAGCTTGTAAATTGGAGACATCCTGCAAGGATGTTATTCCACTCCATAGCTTGGTGTCATCTACAAACACTGGAATGGTGCTTTTAATCCCAAACCCGATATCATTTATAAAGATATTAAAAAGTAGACTTGTGCACGACGGAAAATTTTGTTTAGTTTAGTTTAGTCTTTATTCGTAAAATACATAATTTTGTTCTGTTATATTCCTTATGTTACGTAAAAAATAAATTTTCGGATAATTCGTTATTTCTGTAGAGTATCAATATTCGTCATAACGAATCAATTCGTTTTCGGATAATTCGATATTTATGTATGTATATATATTCGTGAGAACGATTCGTGGTTCAGAAAGTCATTTGTTTATTGAATCCATTAACACACACAATGACAATATCTCTTCTCCTCTGCTCAAATGCAATACAACACCCTTCTCACTCAGTTCTAAGGAATGCACTTTGCCAGTAATCCAACCTCCAGCACAAAATTAATCAGCTGATTGTAGAAAATTGGTGACTCGCTCTTTAACAAAATACAGTGTGTATATCTGGAAGGTAATCCCAACCTTAATGGAAACCAAATACAAAAAGACATATGATAGTATATGACAAACTACAATGTGCAAAATTGAAGTGATCAAACCTCCCCTTGAACAAATATACTGATATATCAAAAAATTGGTGCAAAAAAATACATAAACATGAAGCACTGCAGTGTATGATGCAAACAAATGAAAAAAATGAAAAAAGAAAAAATAGTGAAAAATAGTCCATATACAAAAACACCCCAAAAGTGATGTAACAATCCGTGATTGTCCAATTGTATGGAATAATAGGTGTATGGGTCCACCACCATAGATAGAGTGCCTGGCCGCTTACCGCAACCCCATGACCCCCCCGTTACAGAGGGTCTAAATGGGCTGTAAAATCCTGCTACTCCGGAACACCAAGGGGTCAAGATGGAAGCTGGAATGGGACATCAGGAACTGTGGTGCAGATGGATGGATCCACAGGGAAAAAGGGCTTAGCCCTCAGCAGAGTGGTATCATCATAGAAGAGAAAAAGAGGAGGGCTCCGATAGTGTAAAATCAAATGATATTTATTAAAAGTATAGTAAACACTCACATGTAAAGTATGAAAAAACGTCTTTTGAAGAAGAACAGTCTGTGGCACCGGCCGGATGTTCACAGACAGCCCGTCCTGCTGAAGTTACAACGACAGTGGGAGGTGACGCAATGACACCGCTCAGCCCCATCAGCTGATTGGACTGTAAGATTTACTCTGAGTTAACCTTTTGGTTAGACCTTTAACGAATTAACGAATCATGCCCAATTAGTTCGTTATTTTCGCTATAATTTCTTTCGTATTAGTTGAAATTTGTTATTTTTGCAAAATGTGGCCAAATTTCGAAACGAAATGCACATGTCTATTAAAAAGTAATGGTCCCAACACTGAACCTTGGGGTACACCACTGAAAACCTTAGACCATTCAGAGTAAGATTTATTAACCACTACTCTCTGAATTCTGCCTTTTAGCCAGTTTTCTCTCCCAACTACAAACTGATCCTTCCAAGCCTGTAGACTTACACATTAGCCGTGTGTGGGGCACTGTGTCACACACTTTTGCAAAATCTAATTGCATGTCCATTCTCCTCCCCAAGGTGATTATTCTTATCTTTCATCCATACACATTTTCCTCTATAGTCATTGTCCTCCACTTTGATCCATGATCATTATCCTCCTTTGCCGACTCTCATTTCTCTAATCACTTTTCTCTACCTCCCTCCATTGTTACATAGTTAGTCAGGTTGAAAAAAGAAACAAGTCCATCCAGTCCATACCCTCTTTATTCTCTGGTTATTTTTCTTCTCTGTCTACTCTTCTTTCCTGTGTGAATATTTTTATCTACCTCTACCCATACTGTCTCTGGTTTCTGGTCATTGCTCTCCTCCGCTCTCCTTTCCCTTGTGATCATCTTCATCAATACTCATCCTACCATCTGGTCATTCTCTTCTATCTCTATCATAATGACTCTCTCTCCTCTGGCCATTCTCTTGTGTCTCCATCCAGTGGCAGAAATACCAGGGTCGCAAAGGTCGCAATTGTGCCTGATACCATATCCCCCCCCCCCCACCTCCACCACTGCTGCCACTGATCCCATCCCCCCAACACCTTCAGTGGACTGATCCCCCAAAATAAAATGTATCAAGATCATGTTTTTTTTAAGGGGGGGCTTCATGGATTCTTGCACCAGGGCATTGAAGGTTCTAGTTACTGTATGCCTCTGTCTCCATCCATACCCACCCCATGGTCATTCTCTTGTATCTCCATCCATACCTCCTCACCCCCTCTGGTTATTTTCCTAGAATTTCATCCATGCTCATTCTCATTCTCTCCCTGGCCATTCTACTCTACCCCCATCCATACCAGCTTTTTCCTTTGGGTCATTCTCTTGTACCACCATGTATACCTCTCCACGTTTTTCCCTCTCATAATTCTCCTCCTTTTCCATCCAACTCTACCCTCTTTCCTTCTGATATCATTCTCCCCCACTTACATTCTGGATATTTAGATTAAACTACAAAGGAATACGGGGGAAGTCCAGGTGACCTTGGATCTTCCTCTCTCACCCCATTAAGGGTTCTCCCCTATTACCAGCAATTTGGGGCATGAACCCCTCTACATTATTTCATGACCCATCCTTTATGGTCCTGACATGGGTTTGAACCTGTTTATGCTGACCTTTACCTTCATAGCAATGGTATTAATTTATATTTCTTGTATTCCTGCCATAGTACCTCTGTTGGCAAGCACGCACATTGGAATTGTCCTGTAAAAGTGGAGCTTATCTTGGGATTTTCTTTTTTGATTTCTATTGACAGTCTGTGTTGATACACTCACTGCCTTTTGTTGCTGTGTATTTTTCAAATTTTGTAAACTCAATGAAACAGAAATTATAAAAAAATAAAGATACAAAGAAATACACAAAAACAATATAAACTAAATGGAATACTTCACATTAACAATACAACAGAAAATGCACTCACATTCAGAATTGCTCCATTAAAGAATAGGTATATCAAATTTTATAGTTATTTTAAAGAAGATATACCACTTTGTACCGGATATAAGGCTACAAAGATACAGTCTTAAAGTGTCACTAAACCCTCCTCATAATAAAAAACTGTCAATAAATGGTGTATTACACCATGTTATTTCCACAAAATAATAAAGTTTTGATTTCAAATATATATTTGTAATGCCAATTTAAAACAGTTTATTGATATTTTTTTATTTTTACTCTATATACCAAAGGCTGTTTTTTATTTTTATCTATTTTATTTTTTTTAAACATCAAACCAGCAGCAGAGGACTAGAAGCTCCTCCTGGTTGTGTTTCCCTGCAGACAGACTGGGAAAGATCTGGGACATGTGACAGCTGTATATCATCGATTAGGAAAAAGGTACATAGATTTTTAAAAAAATTAAAATAATTGCAGTGCCATCATCCATATACAGACAAAGAAGAGAGAATGGAAATTACACAGTGTGTGTTTAGTGTCACTTTTAGTGTGTGCATTTTTTCCAGCTTCACAACTCACCTTGCTCGTGACTTCATAAAATAATACTAGGATGGCACCTTTTTGATCTAATATGAGAGGGGTTGGACCAGCGGCGACCCGTCCATTATTCCTAAGCTTTTTGTGAAGCACGTAGGCTCTAATTGGCTTCAAAAAGGGTGGGCTTGGGGTGCAGGGCACTGCGCCCTGAGCCCACCCACTTGTGACAATAGCGACTCAACATTCGCTATTGTATTCCTGCTTCTCCTCCTGGCCAATCATGACAGGAAGCGGGTCCTGAGACCAGATTGACTGGGGGGGAGAAGGGACCGGATTGGCCGGGAGGAGAAGCCACCTGGGACCTGGATGAGGTAAGTGCGGGGCTGGCAGGCTTGCAAGCGTTGCTGGCGAACGGGCAAGCGTGGCTGGCGAGCGGTGCTGACTGGGGGAGGGCTGGCAGGAGGCTGGGGTTTGTTTGCCACCCCCCCAACCCCCCCCCCAAAAAAAGGACCACCAGCCGCCACTGGATTGGACAGAGCAAGTCATATGAGATTTAAAAAAAAACCATTACTTCAACCTTTTGCCACTCCATCCAGTTTTATTTCTTTAACATGGTCTTTCTTCCAGTTATTTCTGTGGTGATGAAGAGTTCCAGTCTACCTCTTATAGTTCACAGTCTAACTTTCTGTTATTTTTCCCACAGTAACAATGGGCCTAATGCACAAAACTCTCAGATAGAGGAACAGCTCTGGTTGCAAAATAGCAATCAATCACATTTTCTATAGGGCACTGTATGAAGGAGAACATCAGACTGCTGTAGGCAATATGAATTATTCCTTCAGACACTCATTCTTTATACAGACTTGTTAAAGATCCTTTATTTCTAAATACCTGTGAGCTAAAGATAACCCAACCTTGTCATAAATCTACTTGCCCAACATTGGTTTCTATACATTGGTCCTACCAGTGAGTCAACAACCAAAATGCAAATAACTACATAGTTGCCAATTGTTACGTCAAAACTATTTACAAGGTTTGGCAACCATACCTCAGACTACTGTCTGTTCTTGTATGATATCATTCTTTTCTCACTACTGACTCATGCAAAAGAAACTCCTGCTATGAAGCTCAGTGGAGTTTTCTTGGATTAATCACAATAAAAAATATTTTGTTGCATTGATTAACAAGCTTACACAGAATTCTGATTATTGATGATAATATTATTTGAAAGTTTTTTGAAAAATGTATGTTAAAAATGATGTGTCTAATAGGTTTAACCATTATTATCATTCCAAATATCTAATATGATTAAAAGCTAAACAGGCTTAGAGATAGGATGTCGATATCTTTGGGTTTTCTTGTTTTTGTTTGTTTCTCTGATATCTGGATACAGATACTGTATGACTCCACTGTTTGGTACCATAGTGGTTTCACTTGGTCGACCACGTCAATGTAGTTTCTCATACCAACTGTCCATGGGTTCATAGTGAGACCCTTGTCATCTTCCATCTATTATTGTCACAGATTTCCATTATTTAGATTGACTATTTTGACAGTTCTATTTTGTACTACTCAACAATATCTTTTCTTGTTATTCTAAATCTTAATTAAAAAAAAGATTGACATAGAAAAACTATTGAATCACCTTCAAGTCTGCAACTTTGGTGCGAAGTTGGCCAAAAAAAAAATATTCAATGTGGCAGATGGATTTTAATCCACATTTTGCAATCCAGTGCTGTTTTGGTTGCTTGAACCAGATGATCCGACCCATTACCAGACTATAGCATAGGACTAGAATAGAACAAACGTTTTTAGAGTTCATTCATTCATTGAAATATACTTTTCTATTTTACTATTCTTTAATTTTATTTTAAGTTTACTTTTAGTGGGTATGATGCTCTACCACGTTCTGCAGACCAGGCCAGACTTTCCTTTTTCCTGGCAGCGGACTAACCCTTCCTGAATATCTCTGGATTTTCTTGTCCATCTATAAGATGTCATATCCTCCTGTTGGAGCATATACTGGTTTTCTACACATGCACAGCAACGGCCATTTTTGCCTCCCTATGCAAGCCATACATACCCAGTTCCGGCTTTTATAGGCACCTACAAATGTGATTGTGATTTTTTTTACAATATTTCTGTGTGTTTTAATAAAAGCAAATGGTTTTTACCTTATGAGATCCTCCCTGGTATTTTATTTGCATGCATGACAGTACACCATCTGAGAAGGATCCATAGGAACAAGCCATTGGATATATAGGAGTAAATCCCCAAACACAAGCGCTACTGACTTTATAACTTTTTTGAAATGCGTTTTTTCTAGATATTTTTCTTGTTCTTCTGTCTCTCATTGTTAAAATAAACCGACCATTAATTCTATAGTCCGATAGTTTCTTTGTCAGTGGGCAAACGTACAAATTCAGCAGGGGATCAAATATTTTTTCCCTCACTGTACCTGAGTATTGTTGCTGACCATGTCCATCCCTTTATGACTACACTGTACCGATCTTCTGATGGCTCCTTCCAGCAGGCTAATGCACCATGTCACAAAGCTCCAATCATCTCACCACTGGACAATGAGGTCCCTGTACTCCAATGGCCTCCACACTCACCACATCTCATCCAATAGAGCACATTTGGGATGGGGTGGAACTGGATATTCGCATCATGGATGTGCAGCCATCAGATCTGCAGCAACTGCGCAATACTATTGTGTCAATATGGACCAAAACCTCTGAGGAATGTTTCCAACACCTTCTTGAATCTATGCCACAAATAATTAACCGCTTCTGGACCAGCCGCCGCAGTTATACTGCGGCAGGTTGGCTCCCCTGCGCGAAACCACGTAGCTGCCCAGCGGGGGTGTCGATGCTTGTGGCCAATGGTCGCGTTGACCGCCGGCCATGAGCGATCGTGAGCAGGAGACACAAAACAGGGACGAGTGTGTGTAAACACACACTTATGTGGTCAGAGATTAGAATAGTGCCCCAGTTGAAGGCTTCTCAGTCGAAACGCGTAGGGCATTCCAGCTTCCCACGTTGTCACCATTTTATTTACTAGTGATCACTTTTTATTCTGTAAAGGCTTTTTATTCATTAAATTCCTTAATTTTTTTTGACCTACGCCATGTGGAGCCTTTTTCTTTTTTCCTCCATGACTTCACCCTCAACTGGTTTCTTTTGACCTTTTTGGTCCCTGAATTGGAGAGTGTGCGAGTGAGCGGTTAACTTCCACCTATGACAACCCTTCCTTATAGGTGATCGTGACCCAAGGGACAACACCCGGGCGGATTCCACGGGAGGTCACCTCCACAAGCTCTAACAGACGTACTGCTATATGGCAGATATGTCCTACAAGATCTGGTAAGAGTACCTAACCTTAGATGTCTATGACGTGTTCCCTGTGGTTGCCTTACATCTAAGTCTCCAGTCAACGTCCTTTGTTCGAGCACCTCCTCTGTTGAGAAGACTCCTTTATTTTTATTCTATATTTATGGACTCTGGTTCCAGAGCATATCACATTGCATATTAGACATTTTTGTATATTTCACGTGTTTTTGTATTGTGTTGATTCACAATTATTTATAGGTTCTTTATGTCACAGATTTATATTTTTTCCATACATGATTTTAGGGTTTTTTTGGGACTCTAGCGCTGCACTTGTTTTACATACATGTAAACACACACTTCCCTGTTCTGTTCTGACAGGAGTGATAGATCGTGTGTTCCTATTAGCTAGGAACCACGATCTGTCACTTCCTGTAGTTAGTCCCTCCCCCTTCAGTTAGAATCACCTTGCAGGGAACACAGTTAACCCCTTCACCACCCCCTAGTGTTAACCCCTTCACTGCCAGTGACAGTTTTATGCCCCGTACACACGGTCGGATTTTCCGACGGAAAATATGTGATAGGACCTTGTTGTCGGAAATTCCGACCGTGTGTAGGCTCCATCACACATTTTCCATCGGATTTTCCGACACACAAAGTTTGAGAGCAGGATATAAAATTTTCCGACAACAAAATCCGTTGTCGGAAATTCCGATTGTCTGTACACAAATCTGAAGCACAAAGTGCCACGCATGCTCAGAATAAATAAAGAGATGAAAGCTATTGGCTACTGCCCCGTTTATAGTCCCGACGTACGTGTTTTACGTCACCGCGTTCAGAATGATTTTCCGACAACTTTGTGTGACCGTGTGTATGCAAGACAAGTTTGAGCCAACATCCGTCGGAAAAAATCCTAGGATTTTGTTGTCGGAATGTCCGATCAATGTCCGACCGCGTGTACGGGGCATAACAGTAATCAATGCATTTCTAATCGCACTGATCACTGTATTAATGCCAATGGTTCCAAAAATGTGTCAAAATTGTCCGATGTGTCCACCATAATGTCGCAGTCACGATAAAAATCACAGATCGCCACCATTACTAGTAAAAAAAAATAAATAATAAAAATGCCATAAATCTATCCCTTATTTTGTAGACGCTATAACTTTTGCGCAAACCAATCAATATACACCTTTTGCGTTTTTTTTTAACCAAAAATATGTAGAAGAATACATATCGGCCTAAATTGAGAAAAAATTTGCTTTTTAAAAAAAAAATGGGGATATTTATTATAGCAAAAAATACAAAATATTGCGTTTTTTTCAAAATTGTCGCTCTTTTTTTGTTTATAGTGTAAAAAATAAAAACTGCAAAGGGGGGCAAATACCACCAAAAGAAAGCTCTATTTGGGGGAAAAAAAGGACATCAATTTTGTTTGGGTACAACGTCGCACGGCCGCGCAATTGTCAGTTAAAGTGACGCAGTGCCTAATCGCCAAAAACGTTCTGGTCAGGAAGGGGGTAAATTCTTCCGGGGCTGGAAGGCAGTTCTGAAGGCAAAAGGGGGTCCAACCTGATACCAGCAAGTGTACCTAATAAAATGTATACCATACCTGGCCCATGCCCCTGGAAGCTGGAAATTACTCTGGTGATCTCCACTTGCTTCTGAGTCCTGTGCTGAGCGGCCAGCCTCGTGCATTCTAAATATAGGAAATCGAACACCTAGCACAGGAATCATTCAGAGTAGGGCTGCAACTACTGTATGTGTGGTGTATAATTTAGTTAATATGTAAAGTTTTTTTTAAAAAAAGGCAATTTATTCTTAAATATCTCTATACAGTGGTAAATATAAATAAAAATATAAATAACCAACTATATAAATAACCAACAAAATCTCTAATCCACTCTGAGAATAACAGACAGAAGAGATATACTCTATATACTATTAAAGAGTGAATCTGGTAAATATCAGACTCAGAGATCAAATTTTTGTATTAAAAAAAACAAACAAAGTCTTCCTTCAAAAAAAAAATTGAATTTTAAGAACGTTCGTTTTCGATTTTCTAATTGTTAGTGGGGGTCAAATTGACGTTCATTTTCAACCACAGTGACGGGAAAATTTGGAAATAATAGAAAACTTCTTGATCAAAGGAATTTTCAGACATTGTATGTGGTTTTCGTTCAGCGATTACATTCATTTTAAACAGAAATGTTAAAAGCAAGTGAAAATTTCAAACAACATTCTTTCATTCAGCGAATGTATAAAGATTTTTCGCCTGAATATTCTCGTCTGAAAATTGATCCGTGTGACCAGCATAAGGCTCGGTACACATCTACGCAGTTTGCTTGTGATCTGTTTCTGCAGTGCTTTTTGATTTTTTGCGCACGTGATTTTGCGGCAATTTTCGTTTTTGCAATTTTTTTGGCCAATTTGTTGTTGGGCAAATTAAAAAAACACAAATTGCTGCAAAAACACATTACATGCTTTTCTGCAGCTTCTCCATTGAAGTATATTGAACCAAGAAAGCACAGTTTTGCGTTAAAAAAAGTCCCTGAACCTTTCCAAATACGCAGTGGCTGAAAAAAGCATAGATGTGAATGTGTCCCATAGGAAACCATGTAAATGAACTATAGTGCGTTTCTGCAAAAAACGACAAAAAACACACATAGATGTGAACCAGGCCTAAGACGTTTAGTAAAATAATGGGGTTAAAAAAAATAAAATTAGACCTTTATAGTACAAAAAAAAGCAAATAATCACTACTGTAAGGGGTTCATTTTTTTTTACTGTAGAACTGTGAAAGTAATATTTGCAGTAGCGATTATTTGCTCTTTTTGTACTATAAAGGGCTAATTTTAGTTTGTTTTTTTTACCCCATTATATTACTGGCCGATTAATCGATTATGAAAATAGTAATCGATTAATTTCATAATCGATTAGTTGCCGATTAATCGATTAGTTGTTTCAGCCCTAATTCAGAGAATGCTTTGTATTTTCTGAATGAATGCAAAGCGTTCTCTTATTGGACATGATGGAAAGGCGGCGTGGTGATATCACTAGGAGCATTGTCTATTTCAGTGATTTCCAGCTTCCTGGGGCATCAGCCAGGAATGGTATATACATAGTTTCATTGGTCCAAGCTGGATCAATGTAGCTATACAAAAATATATCATGCCTGGAATTCTTCTTTAAACGTTTCATGTCCTCCCTTTCCCTTTTTTTCCTCCAGACTGTATTTACTAAGTCCCTAAAATCTCTCCGGACATGTTTTATCCCTCAGACCCTTTACCAATTTTGCTGCCCATCTCTGGACTCGTTCTGCCTTACCAATATCATTTTGTAAGTGAGGTCTCCAGAACTGGACACAGCATTCTAAATATGGTCTTACAAAAGGTCTTTATAAGGGGGATCAAGACCTCCTTCCTCCTGTTTGTGACCCATATAGTGGAAACGAAAGATCTACAGTATATATAGGAATCATAACCTCCTTCCTCCTGCTGGCGATTCCTGTAGTGATAACTAAAGATCTGTATAGAGGAATCAGGACCTCCTTCCTTCTGCTGGTGATCCCTCTACTGATAACTAAAGATCTATATAGAGGAATCAGGACCTCCTTCCTCCTGCTGGTGACCCCTCTAGTCATGTAAAGATCTACATAGAGGAATCAGGACCTCCTTCCTCCTGCAAGTGATCCCTCTACTGATAACTAAAGATCTATTTAGAGAAATCAGGACCTCCTTCCTCCTGCTGGTGACCCCTCTAGTGATATGAAGATCTATATAGAGAAATCAGGACCTCCTTCCTTCTGCTTCTCCTTCCTTCTGCTGGTGATCCCTCTAGTGATATAAAGATCTATCTAGAGGAATCAGGACCTCCTTCCTTCTCCTGGTGATCCCTCTGCTGATAACTAAAGATCAATATAGAGGAATCAGGACCTCCTTCCTTCTGCTGATGATCCCTCTACTGATAACTAAAGATCTATATAGAGGAATCATGGCCTCCTTCCTCCTGCAAGTGATCCCTCTAGTCATGTAAAGATCTACATAGAGGAATCAGTACCTCCTTCCTCCTGCAAGTGATCCCTCTACTGATAACTAAAGATCTATATAGAGAAATCAGGACCTCCTTCCTCCAGCTGGTGACCCCTCTAGTGATATGAAGATCTATATAGAGAAATCAGGACCTCCTTCCTTCTGCTTCTCCTTCCTTCTGCTGGTGATCCCTCTAGTGATATCAAGATCTATATAGAGAAATCAGGATCTCCTTCCTTCTGCTTCTCCTTCTCCTTCCTTCTGCTGGTGATCCCTCTAGTGATATAAAGATCTATATAGAGGAATCAGGACCTCCTTCCTCCTCCTGGTGATCCCTCTGCTGATAACTAAAGATCTATACAGGGTAATCAGAACTTCCTTCCTCCTGCCGGTGACCCCTCTAGTGAAAACTGAATATTTATATAGAGGAATCAGAATCTCCTTCCTTCTACTTTTGATCTGTTTGTGTCATTTATTTCTGAGAAGACTGAGCAGAAGAAATTGTTTCAATGGCTTTCTAAATTTAGATCTCCCGCAACATATGTGTTGTACCTAGTTTTTTTTTTTTTGTGATCCCAAAGTCCCAAGGTTTTGGCTGGAGTTAGCCATTTTCAACCTCTTTCTGTGTATTGGCAGCACTATTAATGAATTTGGCTTCCTTTTGTTTGTTTTTATACATTTCTTTATCAACTACACTCTCCGTTTCTTTGTATCTCCTATATGCTGATTTTTTCTCCTTTATTATCCTACCGACCTCTGTAGGGAGCCTTATTGTTTTTTTCTTGTTGACTCTTACTAATCGTTATTATTATCATGAAACATTAACAGTAAAAATATATGATATAATGTACACAGATAGGGATCTGAACCACCCTGGCTTCCTTCAGCTAAAAAGAATTTAGGAATACACGGATCTTGTCTGCTAGATGGGAATTCGTCTCTACCATCTGTCATGCACCCTGCTGTCAACAATTAGAATTTCGGATGTTCGTAAAAATGTTCACTTTTTCCATTAAGTCCATTACTCAGGCTCTAAAATAATAATTTACAAAGGGAAATTGAGTGAAAACATCTTTTCTTTACTGGAAATAAAGCTTTGGGACAACTGAACAAATAGCCTGTATTCGCAAGAACTATCCGGGAAGTGACAAATGCTGTCTGAATGGACAAACATGCTAGCCTTGCAAAATAAGAATAATATTGAGGATTAAACCCTTAACTGAAAGTCTCTGAGATTTTCCACTTTCAGACGGGGGATTAGAAAGCGTATCCATGCCCCCCACCCTCGATCCTATATCCAGCAGTAAACCTCGCCAGTCTGATTTACTGGGCAACTCCTGAGCTACTGCCACTTTGGCTTCTTGTGCACTAATTTGACCTCCAGCTGCACGAAAACGCAAAACATGGCAAAATCATGCTGCGATTTTACAGCGATTTTGCGGCCCGTGGTCAAAACGTTCCTATCCTGAACGTTTCTATCCAGGAGAGGGAGGTTAGGGGAGGTTGAATTCTTTATGTTCCTTTGAGCAACAATGCCAGTCCGCTATAGAAGCGGGAGGCGTTTATAAGACCATATAGGACCATAACTTCAATTATTGTTCACTGGGAACCAGAGAAATAAGACAAGCCCTGTATAAGGGGAATACTAAAGTGCAATTAGACCTATATTATGGGTCGATTACCTAAGGTGAGCCTTGAATTCACATAGGGGTGGAGCACTGTTTTAAAGAGGAAGATTGAGGGTGGCATTTATCTCTGTATAACATCATTCTCTGGATGTCCGCTGTTGCATAGCTTTGGACTGACAGCACTGGGATTTGTGGATTTACTTTAATTAACCACTTGTTGACCGCCCTATAGCAGTTTTACTCCGACAGGGCGGCAGCTGTGCGCCGCTTTATATATATATATATATATATATATATATATATACACACACAGTATCTCACAAAAGTGAGTACACCCTTCACATTTTTGTAAATATTTTCTTCTATCTTTTCATGTGACAACACTGAAGAAATGACACTTTGATACAATGTAAAGTAGTGAGTGTACAGCTTGTATAACAGTGTAAATTTGCTGTCCCCTCAAAATAACTCAACACACAGCCATTAATGTCTAAGCTGATGACAACAAAAGTGAGTACACCCCTAAGTAGAAATGTCCAAATTGGGCCCAAAGTGTCAATATTTTGTGTGGCCACCATTATTTTCCAGCACTGCCTTAACCCTCTTGGGTATGGAGTTCACCAGAGCTTCACAGGTTGCCACTGGAGTCCTCTTCCCCTCCTCCATGACGACATCACAGAGCTGGTGGATGTTAGAGGTTGCCAATGGAGTCATAAAATATATAAAGCTACATTAGAAAATACATACATTGAATGTTAAACCAGAGTTCCACTCAAGAGGATTGTGGCTGCACTGTGCAATTTTGAAAAAAAGCAATATTTTTTACTTTTTGCTATAATAAATATCCCCAAAAATATATATATATATATATATATATATATATATATATATAAAAAATTCTTCCACAGTTAAGGGCAATATGTATTCTTCTACATATTTTTGGTTAAAAAAATCGCAATAAGCGTATATTGATTGGTTTGCGCAAAAGTTATAGTGTCTACAAAATAGGGGATAGATTTATGGCCTTTTTATGATACATTTTTTTTTTACTACCGGTAGTAATGGCGGCTGCGATTTTTATCGGGACTGCGACATTATTATGGCAGACACATCGGACACTTTTGACGCATTTTTGGGACCATCAGCGTTTATACAGCGATCAGTGCTATAAAAATGCACTGATTACTGTAAAAATGTGACTGGCAGGGAAGAGGTTAACACTAGGGGGCGATCAAGGGGTTAATTGTGTTCCCTGGTGTGTTTTCTAACTGAAGGGGGGAGGGGACTGTATGAACAGACGATCAGTCTCTTCTCCCCTCAGAGAGCCAGAAACTGTGTGTTTACACAGACAGATCCCGGTTGTCGGTGTGTCACCAGCGATCGCGGGAGCCTGGCGGTGATTGTGACCGCCGGGGCACTCGCATCGGCTCCGGGGGCGAGCAGCGTGCGCACCCCTAGAGGCCACAGGGAAAAGCGACGTAACATATCGCCGTTTCTCCCAGCCGTGCCATTCTGCCGCAGGGAGACTGCGGCGGCTGGTCAGCAAGTGGTTAAATAGTACAATATGTTGCTGTGTGCCAACATCTGTCAGATTTTTTACTACTCCTCTATCAACTGGCCCCCTGGGGTTACTGTTTGATGCTATCTATTCACAATGTTTATTCCTGTATTTCTCCCTTTGTGGACCCAATCCTTATTAACAAATATTTAAATTTGAAACTACATACAGTGCCTTGAAAAAGTATTCATACCCCTTGAAACTTTCCACATTTTGTCATGTTACAACCAAAAATGTAAATGTGTTTTATTGGGATTTTATGTGATAGACCAACACAAAGTGGCACATAATTGTGAAGTGGAAGGAAAATGATAAATGGTTTTCAACATTTTTTACAAATAAATATGTGAAAAGTGTGGCGTGTGTTTGCATTTGAGTCAATACTTTGTAGAACCTCCTTTCGCTGCAATTACAGCTGCAAGTCTTTTTGGGGATGTCTCTACCAGCTTTGCACATCTAGAGAGGGACATTTCTGCCCATTCTTCTTTGCAAAATAGCTCAAGCTCTGTCAGATTGGATGGAGAGCGTCTGTGAACAGCAATTTTCAAGTCTTGCCACAGATTTTCAATTGGATTTAGGTCTGGACTTTGACTGGGCCATTCTAACATGAATATGCTTTGATCTAAACCATTCCATTGTAGCTCTGGCTGTATGTTTAGGGTCGTTGTCCTGCTGGAAGGTGAACCTCCTCCCCAGTCTCAAGTCTTTTGCAGAATCTAACAGGTTTTCTTCTAAGATTGGTAAAAAACAAACATATAACTGGCCTTCACAGCAAGGAGCACATGGAAGGGCAAACGCATGAAAGACAAAAACAGAACATTCCATAGCTCAACTCACCAACCAGTCTGCCAACTGACCAAATTAACCTGTCCAACAGTCTGTGTTAAAAACAGGGGTTTAGTTAGCACGCATTTGCACATGCATGCGTAAGCTGCAAGGCCTCTTTACGGCACCCTGTGTATTGCTTGCAGGCCTAACGCTACTGAGATCTAAGATTGCCCTGTATTTTGCTCCATCCATCTTCCCATCAACTCTGACCAGCTTTCCTGTCCCTGCTGAAGAAAAGCATCCCCACAACATGATGCTGCCACCACTATGTTTCACAGTGGGGATGGTGTGTTCAGGGTGATGTGCAGTGTTAGTTTTCTGCCACACATAACGTTTTGCTTTTAGGCCAAAAAGTTAGATTTTGGTCTCATCTGACCAGAGCACCTTCTTCCACATGTTTGCTGTGTCCCCCACATGGCTTCTCGCAAACTACAAACGAGACTTCTTGCCTTCAACAATGTCTTTCTTCTTGTCACTCTTCCATAAAGGGCAGATTTGTGGAGAGCACGACTAATAGTTGTCCTGTGGTCAGATTCTCCCACCTGAGCTGTGGATCTCTGCAGCTCCTCCAGAGTTACCATGGACCTCTTGGCTGCTTCTCTGATTAATGTTCTCCTTGCCCGGCCGGTCAGTTTAGGTGGACGGTCATGTCTTGGTAGGTTTGCACTTGTGCCATACTCTTTTCATTTTCAGATGATGGATTGAACAGAGCTCCGTGAGATGTTCAAAGCTTGGGATATTTTTTGTTATAACTTAACACTAATTTAAACTTCTCCACAACTTTACCTCTGAATTGTCTGGCGTGTACCTTGGCCTTCGTGATGCTGTTTGTTCACTAAGGTTCTCTAACAAACCTCTGAGGGCTTCACAGAACAGCTGTATTTATGCTGAGATTAAATTACACACAGGTGGACTTTATTTAATAATTAGGTGACTTCTGAAGGCATTCGGTTCCACTAGATTATAGTTAGGGGTATCAGAGTAAAAGGGGGCTGAATACAAATGCACGCCACACTTTTCACATATTTATTAGTAAAACATTTTGAAAACCATTTTCATTTTCCTTCCACTTCACAATTATGTGCCACTTTGTGTTGGTCTATCCCATAAAATCCCAATTAAATACATTTACGTTTTTGGTTGTAACATGACAAAATGTGGAAAATTTCGAGGGATGTGAATACTTTTTCAAGGCACTGTATCCCACAATGCCTGCGCCTCTCAGTCTAGTGCTCTGCAGGTGAGAGCTAAATAGTAATTAGAACTGACGCAGACACAAACAGGCAGATCAATTAACAGAGAGATGCCCATGCTGGAAGAGAAGGGTTTTCATCACATTAGCGCTCCCACATTTGGGATACAACACAGAGGAAATGGTGAGGCATGGATTGGACGCTGTGTGACCCACAACAAGAAGTTGCCTCTCCCTTTAGCAGATAGGGACAAGGAAGGTGAATGAATACATGGACATAGAGGGATTGATCAGTCATGGCACTACAAACTGCAGCCACAAAATGTGAGCCCATCATGACAAGGTGAGGCATCAGACTACACAGGGAATAGCGTACAATGCCTCTAAGAGTGAATATCACCCAATCAGAGGGCAAGGCTTGTTCCTGTGCTAGACATCACTATTACATAAGAGGGAAGGTCAACCACCTCTTCCAGTTATACATACAATATTGCACATTGTATATTTCATCAATGTCTTGGTATTTCTCATTTTGTATGCAGAAATAATTCTTATGATTGTTTTCAATGTGAAATATTCTGCCTTTGCTGCCAGAATTCCGTTAATTATCGTGAATCACACATTGAAATATAAAGGCAAGTGAACCTGTGCTTCCATGAATCACACAGAATAATCTCTCTCTTCTGTCTGGATTTCACTCACTCCCCCGGTTTTGCGCCTCCTGGGTTTGCATCACATGGCGGTCTTATCTCACGCTGTTTGGGGAATTTTTGGAGCCTTGTTTTGTTTTCTGTAATTAGGAAGAGTCAGCATTTTCCCTGAATCCCTAGTTTCTCTGTGGGAGTTCTTATCTGAAAAGGTTGAATAGTGTCGTAGGTGGGGGGGCTGCTTTGTGAGCTAAGAATGGGAAGGCGGCGTCACCTGAAACAATCAGTCGGGATTCAAATGTGTACTGTACTGCAGACTGCTGTCTAGGACAATGGGATTTCTTATATCTTGGCGTTCTTTATACTTTGTGTAGCTGACAGTGGACTACAGTTGCCTTGCTTCGCAGACCACCCCCCCGTTATTCTCCATCTATTCCAATGTCCCTCTAGTGCCGGGCTTCGGTAACTGACATCATCTCTGTGAGTCAAGCTGAGAGGGTTGTGGGACTTGTAGTCTTTTGATCAGCCATTCTGATGTTGTGATATTACCCCTGGACTACACATGCCAGAGGTCCCGGGGCAACACGAACAGACCTCTGGGAGTAACTACAAAAGGGCCAGCAGATCAGCCCTGCAGTCTCTTCTTCCTGGGCCTCACCGAGTGAGCACCTCTCTGCTGCTTTGAGAAAGGGCTGCGGCCTACCACGCGGTGACCGAGGGACTCCAGCCCAGCTCTGGAGGCCCCCAACTCTGACGTGTCCAGGAGCTGGCGAGTCACCGCTGTTCGTCTCCCCGAAGGACACCTCATCCAGGGTCGCTCTTTAGGAGGCTCCTATCCGGCTCTGCAGTTGGTGAGAGGGCAGACACCCATCCCACAATTCTTACCTGCTTGAACACTGTGTATAGACACCTTGCCCATGGAAACACTTTACTGCATTGCATAGGACACTGTACATAGACATCCATATCCTAACTACTATAAGGAATATCACTAGTCTGTTTAAGCTGTCCCGTTTGCCATCACCTCACTGTGCCATATCTTGGATATAATTCAATGAGCTCCATCTGCCAGTGAAGACTATTGCAGGCCTGCGTCCTGGACATTGTTGTTGCTATCTGTTAAAGGGCCCTATCCTACTCCTATTCTATCTGGTCTCTCATTAGGATATGAAGGTTGAATAGGCCGGCCTGGGATCCCCTTTAGTGTATCATATTGCATTAACCAGTGAATCCTTACTACCCCTCCAGGTTATGCTCTAGTTGGTATTCCACTATATATATATATATATATATATATATATATATATATATATATATGTACAGTATATTGTGCCTTTGTACTGTTGAATTGTAACTAAGCTGTGTTTAGGGGATTTCTCACCTAATTCTTGGCTGTTATCCAGAACTCAGTTGATCAATAACTTTTTGCACATAAACCTTTATTCCAGTAAAACCTAAGATAATATCTATTTGACTTGTGTCGGAGTGTCATTTGAAGATGGCTGCAAGAAGATGTCTGAACCCAGAGTGTCATGTGGGTTGGAGTGTTCACAGGGTCAGTGCGGTGCAGTTGAACAGGTGAATCAAAGCAGCCCTCACGGGGGCAGTGCTACACTTACTTGAAGCACCTTATTACAGGTTGTGTGTAAGGTCTGTTTAGCTAGGACAAAAGTAGACATTTTAGTGGTTCTAAAGCTAAAATGTTTTTACCTTAATGCGGTCGTCTCCAAACTGTGGCCCAGGCGCCAGACGTGGCCCTATGCTTGCATTTATCTGACCCTTGGGGCATTATTCCCCCTACTGTCAGCAACAGTGGGGCATAGTTCCTGCCACTGACCACTGACACCGACAATGGGACACTATTCCTTCCACTGACACCAACCATAAAGTACCGTTCTTCCCATTGATACCAATGATGGGGCACTATTCCTCCCACTAATGCCAATGATGGGGCATTATTACTCCCATTGATACTAATGACTATTCCCCCTCTGATACCAGTGATGGAACACTATTTCTCCCACTGATACAAATTATGGGGCATTATTCCTCCCACTGATTCCAATAATGGGACATTATTCCTCCCACTAATACCAATGATGGGGCACTATTCCTCCCACGAATACCAATGATGGGGCACTATTCCTCCCACTAATACCAATGAAGGGGCACTTTTCCTTCCACTAATACCAATGATGGGGCACTATTCCTCCCACTAATACTAATGATGGGACACTATTCCTCCCATTAATACCAATAATGGGGCATTACCCCCCCCCCCCAATATCAAGGATTGGGAATTGTTTACTCCCGCTGACGCCAGGATATTTTCTTCTCCCACTGGCCACAGTCCACCCCCCCCTAAAGTTTGAAGGACAGTAAACTGGCCCTTTGTTTAGAAAGTTTGGAGGCCCCTGACTTAATGCATCAAGGTAAAAGAGGTTTTACCATTTGCTATGCCTCTTCCCCCTCCATAAACACTTACCCAAGTCTTATTTATTTATTAACATACCTATATACCACTGTCAATTTACATATACTGTACATTTACATCAGTCCCTGCCCTCATCAAGCTTACAAGCTAAGGTTCCTAACTCACATTCATACATACACATACCAGGGTCAATTTAGACAGGATCCAATTAACCCCCCAGCATGTGGAGAACATGCAAACTCCTTGCAGGTAGTGTCATGGTTGGGATTTGAACCAATAACCCTAAGCAGAAGTGCTAACCACTTAGCCACTGTACTTCTATCAATCCAGTGTTGTGCCCGGCTGCAGCTCTTCTCTCTCTTTTTTTTTTTTTTGAAAATAATTTTTATTGCGCACATATCAGAATAAGCATACATTACAGTAGTTAGGGTTACAACATCCAACAGAAAATAGAAATTACATGTCCATTACATGACTATCACACATATCCACCTTTTCTGCATGTGCCACATGGATTTCCATTCCCATTCTACTTTTGTAATATATGTGCATTTAAAAAAAAAAAAAGGGAAAACAAAAACAAGAGAGGAAACCTCCCATAACATTAAAACAAGACCCATTCCCCCCTGAGATGTCCGCATTCGGTGTTCTGTGCACTAATCAAGAGATTCTATGCTCTACCTCCGTAAGAGGAGAAAACCTCTCCTATCCTCCCGTCATCATCAAATTAACAACAAAAACAACAGCCCTTACTGTCCAATATTCAGTGGTTCTTCCTCCTCCAGTGTGTTTTTCGAATCCACCCATCTAAACCAAACCTTCCTAAACTTCTTGGGAGCTCCCCTAGCTTCATAGGTCATCTTGTACATCAGCACATCCGCATTTACTATTTTTATCCACATTCCCAGTGTCAATTGTTCATCATGAATCCAGCGTCTAGCAATGAGTTTCCGCACCTCAAAGTATAGAATCCTAAGGAACAATTTAGTATATGTGTTCATCTCCTCCTGGTCAAAGACCCCTAGGAGACAGCGTAAGGGTGAGCAAATGTTAGGTAAAGCAAATTTATCAGATATAAATTCGGTCACCTGTGACCACAGTGGCCTCCCCTTTTTGCATTCCCATACCATGTGTAGGAAAGTGCCGTCCTCCTCCCTACATTTGTGACAGACAGCTGTTTCCTTTCTTTGCACTTTGTAAAGTCTAACTGGAGTATAATACTGCTGATGAAGATACCGAAACTGAATCATTTTGTCCGTAGAAGAAATAACAGACACCAAATACGTGTCCAGTACCTCCTGCCACTGCTCCTCTGACAACCGCTACCCACCGATCCTTAGCCCTAGCCGTTAGTATCTTTATCCCTGGTCACACCGCCCCATAATATCTAGAGATTCGCCACAGATGGTTCGGGGTCTATCAGAAACCTCTCCAAGTCTGTATTCTGGACCAGAATTATATCCCCACCAAACTGTACCTTCGCTGCGTGCGTCAACTGCATATACCGAAACAGCCAAGTCTTGGGTACGTCCAACTGAGCTCTCAATTGATCAAAAAGTGGACAAACGATCATTCTGACAAATCTGGTGCAAGTACTTAATACCATATTGTGCCCAGGTCTTTTGCCCATCCGGCAGTTTCAAAAATTCCCCCAAAGACCCATTACACCATAGAGGACTGTTCGGGGTCAACGACAAGGGTGTATCTTTTCGCCATTGGGAGCACAGGTGAAATACTTTCCCAGGGAGTGCCAGAACTGATCCCACCTTCCTCCCCGGAATCCCCTTCCTATAGAGTATATTTTGGAGGGTTTCTTGGGAGGTAGCCACTGCTGCCTCCAACAACGTGGTGGCGTTAGGTTTCTGCGGGAAAAGTCGCCAGTGCAAAAAAAACTAATTGGGAGGCCATAAAATACGAGCGGAAATCCGGAAGTGCCAACCCTCCCATTGACACTCTGGGAGCTTTAGCTCCCCAAAGAAATCCCACAACGATGGAGTCAATGTGCCTGAATATTCGCAATGGCACAAAAACAGGGAAATTCTAGAGAATGTAAAGAAGTTTATGGAGGAAGATCATTTTAAATAAATTTATCCAGCCCAACAGACTGAGCGGCAAGTTCCTCCACCACTGTACCTTCTCCCGAAAATTTCCCACAATAGGCGACAGATTTTTCTCCAGGTACCTAGAGATGGGAAGCTGGACCTCAACCCCCAAGTACCTGAAAGAGGTGGATAAGGGGATAGGACAATCTGATGGAACTGCCACCTCCTCACCGCAGCTCTTCTCTCTTTACTCCCTGATCTTACAAGAGGCTCTGAGAGCATTGGGAGATGTAGGCCCGTGCTACTGTCAGTCAAATCCTGGGAGGAGGGAGGGGGGGGGGGAAGAGCTGATCTGGGCTGTTTGGGAGTGCACCTGCATGTGTGCACCATATAGCAGACAGCTTGCTCTGGTGCACATGCAGAAGAGGAGGAGTGGAGAGCGCTGGTGGGGGACCCCAGAAGTGGAGGTTCGGGACCACTCTGTGCAATACTATTGCACAGAGCAGGTAAGTACTGTATTACATGTTTACTATTTTAATTAAAAAAACAATTAGACTTTAGAACAGCTTTAATGTACATCAGGGGTAGGCAACCTTTGAGAGGTGGAGAGCTACCTGAACAACATGAAAGAGTTCGAAGATCACTGGGGTTCAGCACTCTTTAAAAAAAAAAAAAATTGGCTATCGAGGTCTAACTAAATAGTAAGGAAAACGTATAATACAAAAAAAGAACAATATAATAAGACAAATGTCACTGTAAAAATATAAACTTAGCCTAAGTTAAAAGTGGACAGTGTCAGACAGTAGAGCAGTGGATGGTGTCAGCAGAGCAGTGGATGGTGTCAGTAGAGCAGTGGACGGTGTCAGTAGGGCAGTGGAAATGTCAGTGTTGGAAGAGAACAACAGCAAAGCTGCTTTGATATGCTCCATGCTGTAAGACATAATAATATATTTCTCCATAAAAGTAAAGCCGTTTGCTGTATCCAAGAAGCTTCTAAAGCATGATTTCAAGACTAATAGGTTATGGGTCCCATGCACCCAGGCATTGGATAGAATATCCCAGGCACCCAGAGGTACTGGAAAGAATTCTACAGTGAATTAGTGAGTACTGTATAGAAGCTACTAAAAGATGGCAAGTGGTTCAGATGTTAAGTTTGCAATTGCAAAGCTAAACAATGCCAATTACCAGCTATGGAAGTTTAAACTAGAAATGATTCTAGGCAAGGATGACTTGTGGCAAGTGCTGAATACAGACAGACCCACAAATGGAGAGACGGAGGAATGGGATAGAAAAGATAGGCAGGCAAAAGCAATTATAAGCTTACTAGTAGAAGATGACCAGCTTCTCCACATAATAACAAAGAAAATGGCCAAAGGTATGTGGACTGCATTACAAAAAGCTGCATGAGCGTTCAAGTCTAAACAGCAAACTGTTTTTGCTAAGACAGTTGTACAAGATGAGACTACAAGAAGGCCAGAAAATGTGTGACCACATAAATGCTATGCTAGAGATCATAGAGCAGATGCGTGCCATCGAAGAGGGCATCAAAGATAACCATATTGTTGCTGTTGAAGCCTTCTAGAGATATATACTGCTCTCATTAACGCTTTAGAAACGATGGTCTCACAGATAAGTTCCAGGGTGATGAATGCACAATTCGCAATAATAAGAGAATCTTCGCAAAAGGAAAACTGGATGATCACCTATACAGGCTCATCACCACAGACCAGCAAGCCAATATAGTCTCTATTGACCTACACAGCAAATGTATTCACTTATTAAGTCCAGAAGCTATACAGGACAATATAAACAGAGGCTTATCAGAAGATTTGATAATAGCGCCTTGCAAAGTGCTTATGAAATGCAAGTTCTGTATTGAAGTAAAAGCCACACATGCTCCCCTTCCACAGGCGTCTCAAAGAAAAACTAACCACACCTTGCAGCTCATACACAGTGACGTATGTGGTCCAATGAAAACTCCCACGTCAGGCGGGAACAGATATCTACTGTTATTATATATTATATATATATTGATGATTATTCCAGGTACACAACTACTTATTTGATGAAACACAAGAATTAAACATTCGAGAAACTTTAAGAGTTCGTTGCCATGTCTAGCAACAACCTCCAATGCAAACAAGACAGAAGAAATGAATCACCGCTCAGGTAGACCTGATTCCAGGTGTATGTTAGTAAATCCTTCAGAGGAGGGGAGTCCCAGGTGCTGCTAAATGCAAATTGAAGCAAGGTTTGGAACAGGAAAATCTGGATGCCGCACACCGGATAAAGTTGAAAAATCTTCTTTATTGTAAAACTTGGATCATCAAAAATACAGGACAATCAGGCAGATAGTACAGATAGTACAGACACAGCTGACGCGTTTCGCACTCTAAATCGAGCGCTTACTCATGAGTAAGCGCTCGATTTAGAGTGTGAAACGCGTCAGCTGTGTCTGTACTATCTGCCTGATTGTCCTGTATTTTTGATGATCCAAGTTTTACAATAAAGAAGATTTTTCAACTTTATCCGGTGTGCGGCATCCAGATTTTCCTGTTCCAAACCTAACTTCCAATGCAAGCCAGGAATAATACGCACCAACAATGGGGGAGAATACATAAGCAAAGAAGTGGCCTCACACCTGAAAAGACAAGGAATAGTACACCAGAAAACCGCACCATACAATCCTTAACAAAACGGTGTAGCAGAAAGGAAAAATTGCACTCTTATGCCCTGTACACACGATAGGATTTTCCGACAACAAAATCCTGGATTTATTTCCGAGGGATATTGGCTCAAACTTGTCTTGCATACACACAGTCACACAAATGGTGTCAGAAATTCCGAACGTCAAGAACGCGGTGACGTACAACACGTACGACGAGCCGAGAAAAATGAAGTTCAATAGCCAGTTCGGCTCTTCTGCTTGATTCCGAGCATGCGTGGAATTTTGTGCGTCGGAATTGTGTACACACGATCGGAATTTCCGACAACGGATTTTGTTGTCGGAAAATTTGAGATCCAGGTCTCAAATTTTGTTTGTCGGAAATTACGACAGAAAATGTCCGATGGAGCCTACACACGGTCGGAATTTCTGACAACAAGCTCCCATCGAACATTTGTTGTTGGAAAATCCTATTGTGTGCACAGGGCATTATGGAAATGGCCAGATGCATGTTTTCGGATGCCAACCTACCTCACAAGTACTGGGGAGAAGCAGTCATGACTGCAACCTACCTACAGAACAGACTACCCTCAAGAGCCAATAAAAGTACTCCATTCGAAATGTGGCATGGATCAAAGCCTAGCATAGGGCACATCAGAGTGTTTGGATGTAAAGCATATGCCTATATTCCAAGTGAAAAGCGATCCAAGCTGGAGAATAGAGCCATAGAGGGCATTCTAGTAGGCTACAGTGACCAAACCAATGCTGCGAACACGCGGTCGGAATTTCCGGGCGGCAATGTTCAATGTGAGCTTGTTGTCAGAAAGTCCGACCGTGTATAGGCTCCATCAGACATTTGCTGTCGGAATTTCCGCCAACAGATGTTTGAGAGCTTGTTCTCAAATTTTCCGACAAAAAAACGTTGTTGCCGGAAATTCCGAGCGTGTGTATACAAGTCCAAGGCACAAAAGTCCACGCATGCTCGGAATCAAGCAGAAGAGCCGCACTGGCTATTGAACTTCATTTTTCTCGGCTCGTCGCACATCTTGTATGTCGCCACGTTCTTGACGTTCGGAATTTCCGACAACATTTGTGTGACCGTGTGTATGCAAGACAAGCTTGAGCCAACATCCGTCGGGAAAAAATCCACGGTTTTGTTGTCGGAATGTCCGATCGTGTGTACGCGGCATTTAGGTTACAGAATCCTACACCCAAAGACTGACAAAGTGACAATAAGCCTTAGTGTTTATTTTGATGAGAGCCCATCACCAGAAACACTGATCCCTGAAAGTTGTGAAGTGAATATGCCAAGCAAACCAGAAGAAAAGGTCGACCAAAGCGAGTCTTTGCAGGAGTCAGAACAAGAGTTGGAACTCATATCGCTTAAATCAAGTTCCCCACCAGATCCTGTTGAACAGCCTGAAGTTTGAAGATCCACTCGGACTACAAAGGGGATACCACCCCGCAAGCTGTCATACAATTTCAAAACACACAGCGTGCTTGAACCAACATCCTGGGAAGACATAGAAAAACTGCCAAAGCGCAAAGTCAATAAATTGAGAAAGGCAGCAAAAGAAGAACTAAAATCACTTCAAGAAAATAAGCCCTGGACACTCACAGAGCTCCCTCCTAACCGCAAAACTATAGGAAGTAAGTGGACTCTTAAAGTAAAGTCAGACGCAGAAGGGAATATCCACAAATACAAAGCCAGACTAGTTGCCAAGGGTTACTCTCAGAAATTTGGTGAAGATTACAATGAAACATTCGCTCCTGTCGTAAAACACTCCACCATCAGAGCGCTTCTTAGCTTTGCAGCCGTAAAGGGCATGCAAGTGAAACACCTAGACGTTAAAACTGCTTTAAGATTAAGGAAGATAAAAGATTAAAGATGACAATAAGGAAGATCTCTACATGGAGCAACCACCAGGGTTTGAGCAAGGAGACAACCTTGTGTGTAAACTTCAGAAGAGCATCTACGGTCTTAAAGTGGAGGTCCACCCTGAAAAAAAAAAAATTGCACCAAAAAATACCTAAAAAAAATGGAGGAAAAGAAAAAAAAAATTTTTTTTACTTACGTGAAATGGCTGTTGCTAGGCGGTCTTCCTAATCTGCCTCTTCCTACACCGCGGTGATCTTCAGTCTTCTGCTTCCCGCGTTGTCTTCTGTGGAATGGGGCACGGTGTGTTATGGGAACTGTGTGTGTCCCACAACACATCGCGTCCCATTCATAAAGCGCCGCGCCGCTCGCGCATGCGCAGTAGGAAACTGGCAGTGAAGACGCAAGGCTCCACTGCCTGTTTCCCTTACCTAGGATGGCGGTGCCTGGACCCGAAAGCCGAGGGACGGGTCGGCCTCGGGCGGCCGACATCGCGGGCACCCAGGACAGGTAAGTACTTATTTAAAGTCAGCAGCTACAGTGTTTGTAGCTGCTGACTTTTAATTTTTTTTTTTTCATGACGGAATCCCGGTTTAAGCAATCTGCAAGGATGTGGAATGAGAAAGTGAATGAAGTGCTTACCATAGAGGGATTCTCAAGAAGTAAAGCAGACCCCTGTCTCTACTCCAAGAATCAAGAAAACAGATGGCTATACATCCTCATCTATGTTGATGACATTATAACTTGTTTTAAACAAGAAGGGGAATACAATCAGAGAGTTCACAAGCTGAAAGAAAATTTTGAAATCAAAGAGCTAGGGAACATTAGCTACTATCTGGGAATCCAAATAGAGAGAGAAGATGGTAGTTATCTTCTCAACCAATCTCAGAAAATCTCAGAAATCTTGGAACAATTCCATATGCAAGACGCAAAGGAAGTCAAAACACCTATGGAACCAGCCTATCTACAGAGCAATGAAACAGAAAACTTGCTACCCAACAATGACATGTTTTATAGGGGGGAATTGGGGAGGAAATAACCAGGATTTCTCCAATTAAGTCCTACCTCACCATAAATAGCAGCCTGGACTATTGCGGTACCTCATAAAAGTATACAATGTAAATAAAATATCAATTTATTCAAAAATATACATGAAAAAATCTACATATACAAAGAGTAGATTCACACAAGTATAGTTAAGACATATTACAATATACAGTAGTATTTCTTGAAATAACAACTTTAAACGCCCGCATAGGTAGATGAAGGCAGGTTTGGAATACTAAAGGACATGAGCCTCGACAGTTTCGCGGTCAAGCCGCTTCCTCAGGAGGCACATTGTATACTTTCATGAGGTACCGCAATAGTCCAGGCTGCTATTTATGGTGAGGTAGGACTTAATTGGAGAAGTCCTGGTTATTTCCTCCCCAATTCCCCCCTATAAATAATTCTCGAAGGATGATGGTACCCACTAATGACACAATTTCCCCGGCTTAATGTTGTGGCATACACTTTATAATTCAACAATGACATGTATCGCAGAGCAATCGGTAAGCTACTATTTGTTGCCACTGTGACAAGACCAGACATAGCCGCAGCAGTGGGCATACTAAGTTTCAGCTCCCTGTCAGCGTGACTGGAACGTAGTAAAAAAAGTGATACAATACCTCAAAGGAACCATTCAGATGAAGTTACGGACTAAACCCCTGTTTTTAACGCATACTGTTAGACAGGTTAATTTGGTTGTCTGCGAGCTGGTGGTAAGTAGGCTTGGAATTTTTTCCTGGGCATTCCCCAGGCCTTGTTTATATTACGGTTACCAGCAACATCAGATCCAAAACTGGTCAGATATGTGGATGCTGTTTGGGCCGGGGACTGCACAGACCGCAAATCCAAAAGTGGATTTATCTTCCAGTATGGGGAAGGAACCATAAGTTGGTCTAGTCGAAAGCAAATAACTATCGCTCTATCTTCAACTGAAGCAGAGTACATTGCAGCAGCACACGCTTGTCAAGAAGCAATATGGATTCGTCAACTTTATTGTGGACATTGGGATAGACATGTCAAAACCAATTCCCATTTTTGAAGACAACCAGGGATGTATAAAGCTTACGCAATCAGAAAGGGTCAATCCTAGGACCAAACACATTGACGTCAAGTATCACCTACTGAGGGACGATCAAGAGCAAGGTGTTATTGACATTCAATACTGCCCATCAGAGGAGATGACTGCTGATGCACTCACCAAGCCTTTATTAAAGGAATGTCATAGTTATATCCAGAAGAAGCTGAATATGGTTTGATAAAGCACATGCTGTTGAGGAGGGGTGTTGGAAGAGAACAACAGCAGAGCTGTTTTGATAATCTGACTATATATATATTTATCTATATGCATTGTACCTATTTATGCCAGCAGGTGGTGCTGTAGTATTATAGTGTCTAGTTCCTATGATATGAGAGGAAGTGCCCATTGTATCTAAGTGTGCACTTGTTTGTTGTTCATGTTTCTCCATGCTGTAAGACGTGTAATATATTTCTCTATAAAAGTAAAGCTGTCTGCTGTATCTAAGAAGCTTCCAAAGCATGATTTCAATACTTAGCTAATATTCAGGAGAGCAGAGGACGTGTCAGGAGGGCAGAGGTTGGTGTCAGTAGAGCAGTGGATGTGTCAGGAGGGCAGAGGTTGGTGTCAGTAGAGCAGGGGATGTGTCAGGAGGGCAGAGGTTGGTGTCAGTAGAGCAGGGGATGTGTCAGGAGGGCAGAGGTTGGAGTCAGTAGGGCAGTGTACAGCGTCAGTAGTTTTTTATTTTTACTATTATTTTTTTTATTTACATTTTTACTATTTTTTTTTTTTTTTAATAATTTTTTACATTTTTTAGCTCTGTTGGGGGGCTTTGGTGAGAAATCAGGGTCTAAACACAGTTCTCAATCTCCATCTTTGTAGCCTCAGCTTCCCAGAATGAATGAACAGGAAGAGCTCTACACAGTCTCCCTGTTCATTCACAAGCTGAAGCATAGTAAACGAACACATTAAGTGATTGGTACCAATCAATGTGTTCATCCAGAAAAGGAAGAGGCCAGTAAATTACATATATACCAGCCCCTCCCCGTGCTCTCCATCCTGAAACGATTATCCCACAACAGCCGACAGGAGTGGAGAGGAGGGGAAGCTGGAAGCACTGCAAGGAGAAGGGGGGGGGGACCAGGGGAGCACACAGGGGGGCCCGGGCAGTAGAAGGAAGGGGAACAGGAGGGGCAGCAGGGGGCGACATTTACTGGAGCAGATTCCCTGTATTTTCCTCCTGCAGCAGCTGAAAGCCAGCGGGAGGCAGGGGAGGAGAATCTGTCTTTCAGCTGCTGCAGGAGGAAATTACAGGGGATCGGTTCCTAGAAATGCTGCTCCCGCTCCTGTCTAGGTTCCAGGGATTGGTAAGGAAGGGACGTGATCTACCCATCACCTGTCCACAACTGAAGGGTTACTGACCCTAGATGGATCCCAACTTTACCCCCTTGGAACCAAACCCCTCTGTCCCTCTTTCAACCTCTGTAAGGTATGTGTGGAGTTCCTGTAGTGTGTGTGGGGGGCTCTGTAATGGGGGGTAGGTAGTTTTTGGTTATACACTGGCCTGTGTTAACCAATCCTGAGCCCTGTGTAATATGCACTCACTCCTGTACTCATTCCTGAACCTTGGTGTAATTTTCAGTTCTGAATTACACCCACCATTTGCACGCAGCGCGCTGCACGTGCTGCTTTACTTCTCTCCCTCCGGGGGAACAGGGATAGGAGCACCTGCACCTATTCTTTGAGGAAAAAAAAAAATGACTGATACATAAAACCCAGAGAGAAAAGTAGAGGTGTAGCTCTCTACTGCTCTTGTAAAAGGTAGTAGTAGAAGCAAAATTCGGATTGGGTATTATATACAGCACCTGCGACTCATATATACCTCACCCCATTATTGCAGTAAACTGAGAATCAGTAAATGAAGAGATCAGATGTTTTGTCGACTTGCAGAGTGATTTACAAACTATGTTCTATAGCAGGGGGATTTCAGAGGACTGCAGCTGCAGAACATGTTAGGCAACATCCGGATGCTGTAAGTGGACACTGAGCAGGCCTGATTCTAAATGGGTGGACGTGTTTGTGTACCAGCTGGTGGTCAGCAATCAGAATTTCCACTATGTATTTTGTAAAGTATTCTGTATCAGTGACAAACACCGTCCAGAAAACACGGTCCCTCTTCATACACTCATATATGAGCCAGGATAAAGGATCCTAAAACTAGAGTTATGCCCTGCAATGGCGGTGCCTATGGTTATAGCAGCGGTGCGCCCTTTGGGGGACAAAACAAATTGAGGTGGACTTGTAACAGGACAGTAGACTCAACAGGGGTTGACTTGCTGCAGCAGGCAATGTTAAAGCGGTATTAACCACTTCCGCCCCGGAAAGATTTACCCCCTTCACCCTTCCTGACCAGAGCACTTTTTTGCGATTCGGCACTGTGTCGCTTTAACTGACAATTGCATGGTCATGCGACGTTGCACCCAAACAAAATTGACGTCCTTTCTTCCCCACAAATAGAGCTTTCTTTTGGTGGTATTTGATCACCTCTGCGGTTTTTATTTTTTGCGCTATAAACAAAAAAAGAGCGACAATTTTTAAAAAAAAAAGCAATATTTTTTACTATAATAAATATCCCCCCAAAAATATATAAAAAAACATTTTTTCTCAGTTTAGGCCGATATGTATTCTTCTACATATTTTTGGTAAAAAAAAATCGCTATAAGCATATATTTATTGGTTTGCGCAAAAGTTATAGCGTCTACAAAATAGGGGATAGATTTATAGCATTTTTATTATTAATTTTTTTATTAGTAATGGCGGCGATCTGCGATTTTTGATCACCTCAGCGGTTGTTATCTTTTGCTAAACAAATAAAAAAATACCGAAAATTTTGAAAAAAATTAAAGTTTTGCTTTTGTTTCTGTTTAAAATTTTGTAAATAAGTAAGTTTTCTCTTTCACTGACAGGCACTGATAAGGTGGCACCAATGAGCGGGCACTGACGGACACTGACGATGGGCACTGATATGCGACACTGATGGGCACTGGTAGGCGGCACTGATGGGTGGCACTGATATGCAGCACTGATGGGCATTGATAGGCAGCACTGATGGGCACTCATGGGTGGCACTGGTGGGCACTTATGGGCACTGATAGGCGACACTGATGGGCACTGAAAGGCTGCAAAGATGGGTTCTTATGGGTGGCAGTGATAGGCGGCACTGATGGGCACTGATAGGCGGCATTGATTGGCATTGATACGTGGCACTGATGGGCATCCCTGGTGGCACTGGCAGTGGTAGGCATTGTGAGTGGGCACTGGCAGCTGCCTGGGCATTGATTGGCAGCTGCCTGGGCACAGATTAGTATTTCCCTGGGGGTCTGGGGGGGCATACCTGGTGGTCCAGTGTGGATGGCCATCCTGGTGGTCCTGGGCGGCATGATGGTGGTCCTGGAGTCTAGACGGGATCTGAGGGTGGGGCTGTGCTGATAAACAATCAGTACAGACCCCCCTGTCAGGATAGCAGCCGATCGGCTCTCCTCTACTCGCGTCTGTCAGACGCGAGTGATGAAAAGCCGATCACCGGTTCTTCCTATTTACATCATGATCAGCCGTGATTGGACACAGCTGATCACGTGGTAAAGAGTCTCAGTCAGAGACTCTTTACCTAGATTGGAGTTGCGGTGTGTTAGACTGACACACCGCAACCACGATCGCCGCGATGCGTGCCCCCGTGGGCGCGCAGCAGCTTATTATCCTGAGGACGTCATATGTAAACAAGGCAGACTGTCATTCTGTGAGTAAAGAAGACATGGATCCTGTGTTCCTTTGAAGCAGGAACACCGATTCATGTCTTCAAATTGTAAAAGCACCTCCCCCACAGTGAGTAAGCACTCCCTAGGCACACATTTAACCCTTTGGTCACCCCTGATGTTAACCCCTTCCCTGCCAGTGTCATTAGTACAGTGACAGCGCATATTTTTAGCCGTCGCATGACCGCGCAATTGTCAGCTAAAGTGAAGCAGTGCCGTATCGCAAAAAATGGCCTGGTCAGGGAAGGGGGAGTAAACCTTCTGGAGCTGAAGTGGTTAACAGACCAAGCTGTCCAGAAAAAGTGGCAGTTAGATTGTTGAGACAAACCATTTATCACATTGGTGCTTACAATGGTCAGTTTCTTCATTTATGTAAAGCCTTTATTCCAAAAGAAAAAAAACTGTTGTAACTGCTTCGAAAATGTTACCTGGAGTTTAGCTTTAAACTATTAATCAAGTCCATCTAAATCTGCTAGTCCAGAGGTCTGCAAACTGCGGCCCACTGGCCAGATGTGGCCCTTTGCTTGCCTTTATTCGGTCCTTGGGCCACTATTCCTGCCACTGATACCAAAGACAGGGCACTATTCCTCCTACTGACATCAATGAAGGGGCACTATTTCTCCTACTGACATCAATGAAGGGGCACTATTTCTCCCACTGACACCAATGATGGGGCACTATTTCTCCCACTGACACCAATGATGGGGCACTATTTCTCCCACTGACACCAATGATGGAGCACTATTCCTCCTACTGACACCAAAGACAGGTCACTATTCCTTCCACTGACACCAATAATTGGGCACTATTCCTCCTGCTGACACCAGTGATGGGGCACTATTCCTCCTACTGATACCAGTGATGAGGCCCTATTCCTCCCACTGACACCAGTGATTGGGTATTATTCCTCCCGCTGTCACCAATAATATCATTTTTATACTCCCACTGACCATCAAGTCTATGGCATTGTTTACTCCCACTGATGCTAGGGCATTTTCTACTCCCAGTGACCACAGTCCGGCCCCAATAAAGTTTGAAGGGCAATAAACTGACCCTTTGTTTCAAACTTTTGGAGACCCCCTGTGCTAGTCCATCTTACACTCCCGTCTTCCGAGACTGACAATGCTACTGTCCGAGGGTGTCTCTGTTACTCGTTGCCCGTACATCCAGAGTGGAGAAACCCTAAGACAGGAAGTGTGTTACTAAGTTATGTGTAGTATCTCTTCTTATCAGTTTTCAGGAGGAAGAAAGCTGGTACCCTTTCCCAATTGGCGGCACCAGTTAGCATTTTACTAATGTAATAAAATGGGTGTGCGGTAGGAAGGCTCTTTTCCTCCTGGGTTGGTTGTGGCCTGGCTCGCCAGGATTTTCCCCGCTTGCGCTCCCTAAGTACTAATGCCTTTCTGGTAGCAATGGGCTGCATTTGTCTGGCCAGAGGCCGGGCTGTGAAAAGCCCATGGTGCTTTTGTCCCTGGAGTGGCAGTTCAGGGGTGCCAGAACTTCTCACTGTGGAGGAGCACAGGCTGAGTTTTATGGCACCATTTTTCACACCTGCCACCTGGGATGAGCCTTTTGGCTAGGACCAGAGGAACTTTCATACTGGCCGGAAGACCAGCCATCCTATTACAGCACTTATCCTTTAACCCTATCCCTTTTTAAACGTGTTATTTTTATTTTATTTTTTTTGCACTTTTTTGTGTAGCACTGCCCCCATAGGGATTGCTGTGTGTAGACTTCCCTGGACTTTTCCCCTCCCTTTCCTTCCACCAGTTGCTATGGGCTTTCACACAACTGCCAGTGCTCTCATCTGCTTGTTTCCAATAATGAATCCAGGGGTTTGTTTTTTTGGTATTTATTGTTGGAACTTGGATAGGAGAAGGGAATAGTGGGATACTCCAACTGGAACTAGTTACAACCGAGGACAACTCTCACTCGGCCTCACAGGTTAGATGTGGTAACCATACCATACAACACTTTTATGGGAAGATTAAGTCCTTTGCTTGCTCTGGCAGCAGACTTGATGAAACTTTCCCTTCAGGACACTCACTAGCATCCCCTTTCACTGACACCTGTCCTCTGACTCTAATAGCTGAAAGGATGGCCCTCACAGGACATGCTTCAAGACACAGATCTGAACTCACTGTAGGCCGAAGCAGATCCTTTCTAGCGTGTCTCCCGTCTGGTGAGCTCTGCAGGACATCTGGTTACAACCAGGGGACACATCTAACCGATGAGATCTGTGCTCGGCTAGATGGTGTGAAGGGCAGGGGAGACGTTGGGGTCTATTAGACCCCTAATGTCTCCATAAAGAGTATAGACAAGGCCAAGGATAAATCCAAGAAAAAATTCCATGCCTACTTACTGACCAGCCCGCGGACAACCGAATCAACCCGTCTAACAGTATGCGTTCAAAACAGGGGTTTAGTCTGCACACATTTGCAAATACATGCGTAAGCTACAGAGCCCCGCCAAGGCTGCCTTGACCTATGTAATGGAGGGAGAGAGGTCCACTGCTCCTCCATAGATATAGTTCACAGGACTGGTGCAAGCATTGTGACACCCTAGACGAAAGCTCATTTTAGAACCCCCCACCCAGGCTCCTGCCCTAACTCCACCACACCACCTTTTCCTTGCCCATGTAAACCCCACCTTTGTAAAGAAGCGCCCACCAAATGCAGCCTCGCCAGCACCCATCAAATGCAGCCGACCAGTGCCCATCAATGAATGTTTGCTTGCTTCCATTCATTCGGGAGTCGAGACACAGTCCTCCGCCACTGCTGCGCCTCTGACACCATGTGCGAATGGAGCGGCGGCTGCCTGCTGATGCTAAAGACTTAGTTGCTTGCTGCAGAGAGAATAAAGTAGGAAAATCAGTTGCCGGACGCCCTACCGTGTTTCCCCCCGAAAATAAGCCCTGGGTCTTATATTCATTTTGGCAATAAAAGACACAGTAGGGCTTATTTTTGGGGTAGGTCTTACCATGTAATGAGCTGTCTTCTCTCCCTCACTCTCTCCCTGCCTGACAGGAATCCCCAGTGTGAACTGAGTTAAAATGCTTGTAAAAACCTATCATTCACTCTATTACAGTAGTATATAATGTACAATGTGTGTGTTTCTGTAATATAATTGTGCCAAATACCTTCGTTATAGCGCTGCTCTGCGCTTCTGTGACCCGCCGGAGCGCTCTCCCCCGCAATTTTATTACAGGAAACACACACATTGTACATTATATACTACTGTAATAGATTGGATTATAGGATTTTACAAGCTTTTTAAACCAGGGCTTATTTTCGGGGTAGGGCTTATATTGCAGCCTTCCTGGAAAATAACGCTAGGTCTTATTTTCGGGGTAGGTCTTATTTTCGGGGAAACACGGTAGGCAGCAGGGTGCTCTAGGTGGCTGCCTAGTTTGCCTAGTAGTAGCACCGGCTCTGATAGTACATTTTGTGTGAGCATTGTCACCCTAACAGGAAATGTGTTTCTTGAAGCATCACCAGGTGAAATGAAAAAAGCAAAAAAAAAAACGAATGCAGTCATTAAATCTAAGGACCGGTAAACTGAAAAAAATTATATTTTTATGCTAGAATTTTAGATATACTTTAATTATTGTATCTTATGAAACGGCAACAATCTTATCTCACTTTCATTACTTACAATCAGATAACTTTTTACATAACGTTACAAAACTCTCCATTGTTCTTCCCATATCCTAATTATTTTCTTGCCAGCACCTAGAGAGTGTCGGATCCTCTGGGACTCTCCTTCCTGTTTCTAAAGCATATATCAGCAGCCGCCCTGCTAATTTTTATTGTTTTAGCTGTCTTCTCATCCTCCTGATCGGACATATTTGTAATATTACATTACACAGCCCATCCCTTTATGCAGCGCCAGCTCCACTGAGTAAGCTCTGTGTTGTTGGAGTGTCCCATGCTGCTGCACGGTTATGTGTTACCCTGTGAGAACCATTTATAAGGTTTTCTATTTATAGGTACAGCAGTTGTATAGGACCTACATATAAAATCATACAAATCTATTCAGTTGAGTTGCTTAGAATTGATTATTATGCAATCGCACAAATATATTTATCTATTGTATGTCTGAATACATCATCCTTACCTGGATATTTCCATGAAAGAAGAGATCAACTTTAGTGGGAATTAATGTAACTTAGCAAAAAAATAAATTGGTGTTCTACATATTCCTCAACTTTTTGAGATGGGAACGAGGGACACCTATTAGCGAAAGTATGTAAGCGTAGGACACACCCTCTGCCACACCCCCTTAAAGACGAATTCTAAAAAAAAAAAAGATTACCGTATTTATTGGCATATAACACGCACAGGCGTATAACACGCACCTTCATTTTAGGAGGGAAGTTTCAGGAAAAAAACTTACATTTTCAATAAAGAACTTTAAAACAAAATAAGGGTCAGTGCCCATCAATGCAGCCTCACCATTGCCCATCTGCAGCCTGATCAATGCCTAATAAAAAAGAAAGAAGGACGGCGCCCTCTAAGTGCAGCATGTATGTTAAAAATATTTATTACAATAGATAAAAACACTCACATTTGAGTTGCTAAAAACCAGCATGTAAAGTAGTTTCATCCGCGTGCTCTCGGGGGATGTGGGTGTCACGGGCCAGTTCAGGGGTTCCTGGGATGTGAGTCCTGTAACCTGGGTCCTGGTAGCTGTTCCGGTGGTGCCGAGGGTCCTCAGAGCCTCCGGGCGGCCAGGATATCGGTCATGGATCCTCCGTGGAGCACCGTGCTGACCTGCGTCTTCACTTCCGGGAGCGGGGTGAGGCGGGCGGTGCTTCGCGTTCGGAGCATGCGTGCTCCTTCATCAGGCTATGCTGGTGGCCATATTCAGTGTGGGAATTTATACCATAGGCAATGGGAGGGGTGGAGAGGTAATTGAGAGGAGGGCGGGACTATGTATAATGATTGGGCACGTAGGTAACCATGGAGATGGGGTGTACACAATGTGGAAGGGGAGTGGAGGGAGACGGGGAGTGGGCGGGGCGGGGAGTGAGGAGGGGGGAAAAAAAAAAAGGAGAGATGCAAATGAGTGTGTTGTGGTAAGAACATATATGTGTGTATATGGAATGTGGGGTAAGGAGAAGGCGGTCTATAGGAAGAGGAATGTTGTATTGATCATAGTGGACGGGAACAAAATATATATACATATATACATACACATACATACACATACATACACACATATCTATATATATATATATACACACATACATACACGTCAACATATATGGGAAGGGAATACAAAAATGCAGAAAATGGTATATAATTAAATAGGTATATAATTATAGGGAGAGATTGGTGGTATATATGAGAAGAAATGACGCAATAATGGAAAAGGGATAAAACATGTACAATGTATATACGTGTGTAAACACAAAGAACCGTTTAAAAAGGATCCCTTCACACACACATACACATATATACACATTTAAATGACGCGTAAGATTGGGACAAAAGAAGGGGGGGAGTGTGTTTCCAGACGGGTATTTGGGAATGAGAGGAATGTTATGGGAAATACTGGGAAATGAATAAATAAAAGTAAAAATAAAAATAATAAAAATATATAGAAATATAAATAAAAATAAAGATAAGTATAAATATATATATATGTAAAAATAAAAATACAAGTACAAATAAATAAAAAATAAATAAATAAAAAAATATATAAAAAAATAAGGAAATTAAAAATAAAATATTTTTTAATAAGAATAAAAAAAAAATAAAAAAAATAAAGATAGGAATAAAAATAAAAATGGTATGTGTTATACACTAGGGCTATGTGGATAGGGGTAATGGGTGGGAGACGGGTATACCCATACACGTGCTAGATGATGGATAAAACAATAAATGAGACAACAGGTAGGACAATGGATGAAACAATACGTGGTGAATTGGGATGAGATGATGTGATGAGGCAGGGATATGGTTGGGGTCACAGCAAAATGTTAATTTCAATGCCTTCATTGAGGCCTCCTGGCGATAAAGTGTCCAGTGTGTATATCCAGTAGTTTTCTCTTTCACACAACCTTTTGTAGCGTTCAGCGGTAGGGAGGGTGGGTGGGATAGACTCAATAACCCACACGCGTAGCCCTGAAGATGTTTGTCCATGATGTTCTTTAAAATGTCTTGGTACACTATGCTTGTCAATGCCCTTCTCTACAAGGTTACGATGCTCACCAAACCTTTTGCGGAGCGGGCGTATAGTGCGGCCTACGTATAGTAGGCCGCAGGGGCATGTGAGGCAGTAGACCACATAATCTGAACCACAATTGAAGAAGTCGGGGATGACATATAGTTTACCCTTATGGTGGAAGTCTTTTTGCCTATGTGTAACATGGGCGCATGTGAGGCAGAGGGGCTTCCTACATTGATACATGCCTTTGATGTTAAAGAAGGTTAAGGGGGCACTGACGGTGGGGCGTGCTGTTTTCACTTTGCTTGGTGCTATTTGGGCCTTTATATTCTTAGCCCGTCTGTAGGTGACCAGTGGTTTATCACTTATGGTGGGTTTTAGATGCGGATCCTCACGCAGAATGGACCAGTGTTTGGTGAAGATCTTTTCCATTTGCTTAAATCTGTTGTGGTATTGTGTCACAAATCTGACGGGTTGGGTAGTGTCGTCTGTACTGGTTTGTCTCTTGTCCTTCGCGTTTTCACTGAGATAGTATTGGAAGGCATCTTCTATGATGTTGTCTGGATAACCCTTGTCTTTGAATTTGGCTTTGAGTAGTAGGCCGTGTGTTTCATAGTCCTGTAGGCGCGTGCAATTGTGTTTCAGGCGGCAGAACTGGCTTTTTGGGATGTTTTTAACCCATCGTGGGTGATGGCAACTGTTAAAGTGTAGGTAAGAATTTCCTGAGGTGGATTTTGTATAATTCTGGGCGCAGATGGTGTTTTCATAGTGGAAGAGTTCCAGATCCAAAAAGGCCAGTTTGTTATTGTCTGTGACTGATGTGAATGATAGACCCATGGAGTTGTTGTTGCAGTGTTGGACGAAGGGTAGGATGGTGGTTTCTGGACCATCCCAGATAATGACTACGTCATCTATGTAGCGCCCGTAATAGACTATGTGGGGCGCATATGGGTTATTGTTGTGTATATATTGTAGCTCCCAGTAACCCATGGTAAGGTTCGCGTAGCTGGGAGCAAAATTGGCCCCCATGGCAGTTCCTTTTGTTTGAATATAGAAGTCTCCGTGGGATTCAAAATAATTGTGGGTTAGGCAGAATTCTAATATTTCCAGTAAGAATTGGTTCTGACGTGGGTTGAGTGATGGATCATTGTTGAGGTAGTGTCGTACAGCTTGTAAACCAATGTTATGGGGAATGGACGTGTATAGTGAGACCACATCTAGCGAGAGCCAGCGGTATGTCGGTTCCCAGGAGTAGTATCGTAGCATGTTCAGAAGGTGGATGCTGTCTTTAATGTAGGAAGGTAGGTTCTGTACTATACCTTGTAGAAAATGATCAATGTAGATAGAGAAGTAGCTGGTTACGCTTTCCATGGCCGCCACTATTGGTCTACCAGGAGGGTGTGTGGGGTCTTTGTGCACCTTCGGAAGGTGGTAAAAGTAGGGCCTTTTGTAAAAGTCGTGTTTAAGAAATGAGGCTTCGGATGCAGTAACTATACCATCTGCTTGTGCTCGATCTATTAGGTTGTGAGCTTCAATAGAGAATTTGGGTAAGGGATTTCCGGAAAGTTTTTTGTATGTGGATGTGTCCGATAGGAGTCTAGTTGTTTCCAGCATGTAGTCTGCACGGTTCTGGACTACGATACCACCTCCTTTATCTGCGGGCTTAATAACCAGTTGTCTGTTGTTGGTGAGTGATTTAAGAGCCGTGCGTTCTGCTGGGGTTAAGTTAGATGGTGGATTGGAACGTGAGTTGGACATTTGACACATTCGTAGTATATCAGCATATACAACCTGATAGAAGGTCTGGACGTAAGGTCCTTTGGCAAATGTGGGATAAAAGATAGATTTCGGTTTGAAATTAGTGTGTAAGATGGGTGGAGAGGTAGGTGGATGTTGAGTTAGAGATTCAATCTGGTCGTCAATGTAGAGATCTTCCAACTGGTCTAGGGCTATGAGTTCTGCGGGTCCTAGGGTGGAGGAGTCTTCTGTAGTAGTACTGCATTCAGCGTGGTCATTAGTAGTATATGGAGTAGTGTTTGGGGTAATGTTTGGGGTACCATTACCCTTCTTAGTGTCTTGAATGTTGAAATATCGTTTGATGGTGATATTTCTAATGAACCTATTGAGATCCAAGAAGAGAGTGAAAGGGTTGGGGGATGCTGTGGGGGCGAAGGTGAGCCCGCGTGCTAGTACAGATTTTTCAGGCATGGATAAAGTGTGATCAGAGAGGTTGAAGATTTTTACAGTCTGCGCAATTTCTCCCTCCTTTTTGTGTCTGTGTCTCCCCCCTCTCCTGCCTCGTCGGTGAGCTTTCTTTTTGGGCAGGGTTGGGGGGTGATCACTAAAAAAGAGGGGGTAGGGGTGGGAGATATATGTTTGTTGGTCGGACTGTAAATGGGGGGTGATGAGATGGCGTGGATACTGGGGTGGTCCATGGTGGGCCCAGATGCTTGAGTGATCTTGCCAACTGCAGCCTCACAATTGCCCATCAATGCAGCCTGATCAATGCCCATCTACAGCCTCACAATTGCCCATCAATGCAGCTTGATCAATGCCCATCTGCAGCCTCCCAATTGCCCATCAATGCAGCTTGAATAATGTCCATCTGCAGCCTCACAATTGCCCATCAATGCAGCCTGATCAATGCCATCTGCAGCCTCCCAATTGCCCATCAATGCAGCTTGATCAATGCCCATCTGCAGCCTCACAATTGCCCATCAATGCAGCCTGATCAATGCCATCTGCAGCCTCACAATTGCCCATCAATGCAGCTTGATCAATGCCCATCTGCTGCCTCACAATTGCCCATCAATGCAGCCTGATCAATGCCCATCTGCAGCCTCACAATTGCCCATCAATGCAGCCTGATCAATGCCCATATGCAGCCTCACCATTTCCACGAATGCAGCCTGATCAATACCCATCTGCAGCCTCACCCCAGATTACTGCTGCCTCGGAGGGGACAGGGAGGGGGGCGGGACGAGCGCCTTCAGATTACATACAGCGAGAATCTCCTGTTTACTCGGCGGCCTCTTTAATACAAAGTCCCGCCTCCTGGACCGGCTTCTATGATAGACAGAACAGTGGTCCAGTGCCGGCCCAGGAGAAGGGACCACCTATTACAGAGGCTGCTGAGTAAACAGGAGATTCTCGCTATATGTAATCTGACGGCGCTCGTCCCGCCCCCCTCCCCGTTCCCTCCTATGCAGCCCAAATTGCAGTATCGGCGTATAAGACGCACACATTATTTGCACCCGATTTTCAGGGTGAAAAAGTGCGTGTTATACCCCAATAAATACAGTAGTTAAAGCCACAAGTGCTTTTTTTAACACTACTATTCTTTTATATTGTTTTTTGGAATTTAAAAAGGCAGCAATTTAGAGATTTGATGAAAGGTTTAGCTCTGGAAAACACTTTTTGAAACATAAAAAGTTCATTTTATATACAACTATATAAATCAGACCAAAATGAGGGAAAATTGAGGAGGAATGAGGGACATTGCTCCAAATCAGGGACGGTCCCTCCAAATCAGGGACAGTTGGGAGCTATGGTTCTATGGACAGATTCATTATTAGCTTGTATCACGCCTTTAAATTGGCACATGGGTGTGATTTAAACTCTTTTTCTGTACATTTACAAATTACTCTGTAAGGCTTGTATCCAAAGTATCAGAATAACCCAAAAACTGACAGGGGTATTAACCCACCCTTACTCTATTCAAAATGAAAAGAAAACGTTTTGCCTTTAGTTCTACTTTATTCTCCAACCTTTGAAGTGACTAGTGTTGTGTCTTCAAACCAACTACCCATAAACAAGAACTATAAAGCCCCATACACACTATCAGTTTTTCTGCTGAGTTAGTCCTTCAGATTTACCAAAACCATGTAGTGCAAGGGCCTGCCTGATTGCATACACATTGAAACTCCTAAGGTTTGACCTCATATTATATGGTTTTGGTAAATCTGAAGGACTAACTCAGCAGAAAAACTGATAGTGTGTATGGGGCTTAATACTGAAGCAAGTTACCTCTTGTTGCTGACCCAGACTGCCTGAATAATCTTCTGCCGTGTCTTCTGACTTCTTCATTGCCGACCTGGACTGTCTGACTTCCCTTTGATTGATGCCTTCCAAGACCCCTGCTGCCATACATATTTATGAGGCTTCGGCCCAGTGGCGGCCGGTGGTAATTTTGGCCAGGGTCGGTCGGGTCTGGAGCACTTACCCCATCTATGGTGGCCAGCACTTCTCCCGGGCTTCACCGGTGGCTTCCCCTGCTTGGTGGCAGTGGTGACTTCCCCTTCCCCTGCTTTCCACGGGCATCGCATCGGCTTCTGTTCCCTCCGGGCCAATTGGGAATCTTCTCTTTTCGGCCAATCAGGTAATGGGTCAGTGTTTCAATAGCGAATATTAATTCACTGTTGTAACACCTGGGTGGGCTTGTAGCGCAATGCTCTGCGCCACGAGCCCACCCTATTTTGAAGCTTATTAAAGCCTCTGGCTCTAATCAGGTGCTTTAAAAAAAACACCGCTGTAATTCATGGGCCCGGCGCCCTGAAAAAGGCCAGAAGCATGAATAGGGGGTGGCGGTCGTGGACTGGATAGAGTATGGGGTGGCGCACGTGAATAGAGGGGGGCGGCGTTTGGGTGCCCCTAATGGATGGGCCGCCACTGTCTCGGCCATTCCCCAACAATGGGCCAGCAAGGGGCAGAGCTTACCTCATAAACAGTCATGGGCCATGCCAGCAGGGGCAGTCGGGTGGAAGATGGAGATATAGTGCTGTGGAGGCTGTCGGTGGCCCTTTGGGGTGCCCCCTAAACTAGGGGGGTTGACCTTGCGCCGGGGCTCGGGTGCTGGAAGGATCCTGCCCCAACAGACAGAGGAAACCCTTCCTGGAGGCACAGGAGCAAGTGGGAGGACAGCGGGAGCAGGTCAGCACTACTGAGGACCTACAAGGGGGGGAGACTGCCATCTGACTGAGTGCTTTGTCGGATATCCAAGCAGGGATTCAGCTGGGGTCTGCAAGGAAGTGCGTGTGCTGGAAGAAGAATTTGGAGCTGTATATAGACTGTATATAGAGACTGTATATAGGAAGTGTGTCCCTGAAGATGTTACTGAAGTTTTGCTAAAGTCAATTGGGCATCCAATAATTTCCCATCCCCATCCAAGTTATTAATCCTCAATAAACCACAAAAACAAAGCTGCGGACTGTTCTCTGTCTCTGGAGTGCTTGGGAACATTCGGTGTGCCTGGCTGTGCAGAATTGGGGATCCCAGTTCATCTGCGGCCATTAAAGTGGAGTTCCACCCACTTTTACAACTCTTCAGCATCCCTCACTAAACTGTGCACTGTAAACGAATTGGATATTTAAAACAAAAATTTCTCAGCACCTACTGTATATCTGCTGTATTCATTTTTCACTTCCTCCTCCCTGGCCGTGGCCCATCGCATCATTTCCTGTTTGCAATGCCTTCTGGGAAGTGGCGGAAACTTCCTCTGACACTGCCGTTGCTATGGAAACCTGACCTGAAACCTATTACACTGCTTGTGCTGCACTGAGCATGTGCGAGATCTGCAAGGATGAGATCCAGGAAGAAATACAGTCTGGCTTCAGATGCCCACACTTAAGATGGCCACGGCCTGCTGTAAGTTTATAAAATAACAAACTACTGCTATAAACTAACAAAACAGACTTTAGTTTACGGACTAACTTTACTAGAATACATTAAGCTTGTGTATTATAGGGGTACTTTTATTTAAAAAGTATAATTTTGGCTGGAACACCACTTTAAAAAAAAAAGGGGGTACATTTTTTTCCTTTTGGTTTGTTTCAGCTGTTTGCTTTGTTGTAGCTTTCAGACTTTCATGTTAGAAGATTACTGGCAATCTTCATCCTTCTATTTCTCTTTTCAGCTATCTCTCTTTTTCCGCTGGCCGTCCCTTATTCTCTACTACCATGAGTCAGCCACCACTTATGTAAGACCCTCATTACTTAAGGTAGGGGGACCACCAGTTGGTAAGTTTTCAGGTGTCTATAAAAGAGTGCCCTCTAATGCGGCTTGCTTTGATATGTTTCAGCTCCGCACGCTCACACTCTCAGGGTTAAAGAACAAGAGAGGACAGGCGTTCTCCAAAGGAGCATAGCTCCAGACGTCGCTCCCGGTCAAAAGATCCAAAAGAGCACATCACGCCTCCTCTTCTCCAGAGCAACACAGCCGTCCCAGCAAGAAATCAGGCTGGGCTTGTGGCACAGTCCCCCTATCCAATAAATTGGTGTGCAAAGACTGTCTAGAGGAGTCTACAGTAGACAGGGAACAGGACAGAACAGGACAGGACAGGTCTCATCATTACTGAAGAAGGTAGTACGAGATTCCTTGTCTGAGTTTACCTCAGCCCAGCCACACGCCCAAAGGGTCCCATTGGAAGATCAGCCAATAACTTCAGCAAGCAGTATGACCATGCCCAGTGTAAAAAAAAAAAAAAGAAAATTTAGATGGCGCTTCCACTCAGGAGAAAAGCTCCAAGGAAGACGTCTCGCTCCTCTTCCCTAGAGCCAGCGCCCCAACAAGAGTCCTGCAGGGCCTGTGGCGCAGTATCTATACCCAGGAGGCTGGTGAGTAGACACTGCCTGGAGGAGTATACAGCTAACAGGTAATGACAAATGTCTTTATTATTGATAAGAGTGGCACAAGATTCTGTTTTGAACTCGCCTTAATTACCTGAAGGAACTGTTACACTTGTATTGGAAACTGTTGGAGACTGTTACCATAGGAGACAGCGCTCTTATCAGTGCAGATGTGGCATCTTGCTGGATGCTTTTCCCTGCATGGCTGTCCTGTAGAAGTCCGGGAGTTTACCGGGTTAGCATTACACAGACATATTTGGGTGCCCCGAGGAGAGTGGTAATGTAGCGCTCAGAGCGCGCCAGTGGGTGTGGCCAAATTGCCCATGCTGACATCATCACCCTTCAGTGAGGCCAAACAGCCACCTACGACGGCAACAGATTTGTGTATGACTGACTATCTCGGGTTACTGGGGGAACCACAGCCTGGTCCAGGTAATATGTCTCAGGGGGACTGAAACCCTGACACATGATTCAAAACCGGAACTGTCCAGCTGAATCCTGGACAGGTGGTACACCCTAGGTGTCTGGCACCCATGAATCTATTTTGCACTGCACCTACTATGCCTTTCAACCCACTCTATGTGGAGGGAGGTCGACAACTAATGGCTCTGGAGGTTCTTATTGGACTGAAGGAGTCCTGGGTCCTTGCTACATATATTATAGATGCAGCAGTCTGCTACTCAAAAATAGGGAGGCTGACCAGGAAGTCCCCCCCTAGTTGCTTGTATAACCACTGGAGGAGCACCCTAGCACTTTGGCGGTTAGGGAGGCCATATGGTTGAGACCCTGGACTGCGTATTGCTTCCTAGAAACAAAAGTGGGGAAGAATGGAAGGGGTTCAAGAAAAATGCCTGTATAAACAGGCTGTCAAAACTGTGTACCCTGAACTAGCTAATGGTCAACCTGCTCCTACATACTGTAGCATCTGCAAGTGCCGGCAGGCCAGCAATATCCAGCTGCTGCACCTGCAGGACTCTAAGGACAGTGGCAGGGTCTGCATCCCTTTAGACATGATTTCCTATTGGGAGTATCTTTTTGTATTTTTGTAGCAGTGGATGCCAAAAATCTGACTTGTATTTTAGTGCAGACTTCTGGGAAAATCAGTGAGCCAGTCACACAAGTGCATACCCAGACTCTTAAGGTAAGACCTAGAAGGCACGCTTCACGGGTTTCTATACAGCATGCTGTACAGAGCCTTGGATATAGGTATCAGACACTCATGGTCACTTTGGGAAATTCCTCACTGCTCTTCCTCCAGACCATTTCTCTCCCACGGAGCTGCCAAGTCCACCACAACAGCGGGTGGGCTGCCACATTGCTTACAGACACCTTAGACTCAAGAGGGATTGCAGGTTTTCTACCCAATCCTGTTTGGGGTTTTCAGGGAATGTTGGTTAGTGTCCAGTTGCAGATCAGAAGAGGCCAAACCCTTTTGTGCCCTCTTTGAGATCTTTAAGATGGAGTCCATTAAACAGTATAACCACATGGCTGGAGGCTGTTGCTGGATCGTCAGGATGCCTATTCTATCCTCACACTTTAGAGGGAAAGCAAAGCAAACCTTTCTCCATCCCAATGGTTGGTGTACCCGGGGGTGCTCTGCTATTTCCTCTGTTTTATTTCCATCAGAGGAAGTGGTGACAGTCAGGAACAGAATTCTGAGGATGAATATTTCCGTTTGTTTGATGGCTTCTCAGTGCCTCAGTCATCTGGGCACAACTTAATCATGCATATAGTTGATTCCTGGGGTGCATGGACACCTGCACAAATTTGAACTAGAATTCTTAGTGCAAGGGAGGAAACAGGATATAAGACAGTTAATAGGTAGCGGTCCGCAGTGATGGAAAGACCTTCAGGAAGTCTTGGTCCGTTAGGACCGTCAGACTGGAGAATGGCTACAAATCATGTCTGCAAGACAGTAGGGAACATGTACTGCAAAGGACTTTCGGTCAAGGCAAGCAGAGATTCCCAGCCAAGGAGGATAACCTTGAACGCGCTGGGGGTTCAAACAGCCCTTTTAGCACTTTGGCCTTACTACACATAGTCAAGGAGGACCAATCTCCTTGCAGTTTAGCAACAGGGCAGCAGTCACCTATATTCAGCTCCAGGATGAAACACGCAGCAATATGCTATTGAGAGAGGTGAAACCCTTAACGCCTGGGACAGAAGATCACCAGCAAAATTTCGGAAGCAGTTTACCTCCTAGCGGTTTCTTTTGAACAAGTACAAGATTCCCAGAGCACAAAGAGTGGGTCTACGACCCAGGTCTTCTCTGAGCTGGTCCACAGGTTGGGGCCTACCACAGACAGACCTCCTCGTTTCCCACAGTAATCACAAACTTTGGTCTGATTTTGTCTGTACCCCAAGGCGCAAAGGGCAGATGCTCTGGTCTCTCCCTGGGACTACAATCTAACCTATATATTTTTCCCCAACATTTCCCGTAAATGAGATTCCCCTTGAGGCTGTCAAGGAATAACATAGTTGTCATAGCCAGTCCTCCATATTAACCAGGAGGCCCACGGTTTTCCCTGGCCATTTATTTCAGGATATAGAAGACATTTCCCCTCTATAACATACGCAGACTGGGGCTGCAAGCAGGGACACTAAAGGGGGAGGATGGACAACTTCGGTTGCTCCAGTTTCACTCCAGAGTGATCTCTACTTTTTTGTGTGCGAGAAGACATTCTACTTACTTATCTAGGTCTAATTCTGGAACAAGTTTTCTTGGTAGGGCAAGACATTGATCCTACTGCCCTGCCAGTGTCAGCTGTTCTTTATGTAGCAATAACTCACGGTGGAGCTGCTGGTTTGGTCTGGTTTGGTTACCGTCACCTCTGTTACCTCAATTTCACCAGAACCGGGTCTAGGGTACTGTTGAGCTTAATACAAGACAGTGTAGGCACCGGACACTTGAGTATCTTTTCCAATGCTTTAATAAAGAGTAACTGAAGGAAGTAGCAGGAAAGAGGTAGAAGAAGAATTGCAGGGAAGTTCAAATACCTTTTCTTAGTGTAGTATTAGAAATTGGAATCTTGTAGATGAATGTACTCGTCTTTTAGAGTTGAATCTTTGCCCGCCTGGATAGGTTTCTCACACTAACCTAGCAGCCAGTACGCAGCACAAACAAAAGTCTCTGCCACAGACTTGATTGGAACAAAACCTGTACGATCCTCTGCCACAGGATGTAATGGTTTACGATGGATATCAAACACAGCACTAGAACCTTTAAGCCGACCCGGCAGTACTATGCAGTAGGTTAACTTTAGGATGCGTCCTCCAACGGAGTCACCAGGCCCCTCTCCAGACCAGCACTCTGCATGATCCTTTCATGACGGGTCCTCCCCTGGGATCTTCTCAGTTGTCCAGCTTCTTCCCGTAGGACAGACAGCACAGAACCATTCCCTTGCCGCTGTGGTAGGCCCCAGACAGGCTTCTGGGCCCACCCACACGCTGCAGCAACGTGGTCCTCCCGGTCGAAGGACCACGCGGTAGTACTCCTAACACATACCTGTCGGCCAGGAGGGCCAGCAGGTGGAACGAAAAGAACCCCTAAACATGGTGTCTGTTCCATAAATACCCTCTCCCAGAATGCAACTCGGAGGACCACTTCCACCGAGTTATCTCCGAGACAGAAGAGCACTCATACGCTTTAACGTGTTGCCTTTGCAACACCGACCCATGGCGACAGCGACACCCACAGGCACAGTGTGAAACTTCATTCGTTTCAGTCCCGTCCCTCCTGCAAGCGGAAGTAATGTGTATTATGTCACCTCCGGGGGGCCACAACTGTCCTTCATTGGCTGGCGTAGCCGAGGATGCAGCCATTTAGCCCCTTTAATCCCCAACCCCCCCCCCCCCCCCATTCCAGGCCAATTTTCAGCGCTGTCACACTTTGAATGACAATTACGCGGTCATGTAACACTGTAACCATGTGAAATTTTTATCATTTCTTTCACACAAATGCCTTGTTTCCACTGAGCGGATCGGTTCGGTTTGGTACGGTACGCTATTTTCAGTGTTTCCATTATGAATGCGGCCCATACAACCAAACCATACCGCACCATTCATGGCCCTGCTTCAGATGTGGGGCCATAAAAAATGTTACGGTACGGTTAGGGCGGAGCTACTGGCGTCACACAATACATTCCACTGATTGGCGGACAGAAAAAACGTCAATGTTCACGTCAAAGGCATTTTTTCTAAACCCCGTATGGCCCCTGGCGGTCCGACTTGCAGTGGAAACGCTCACCTGAATAGGCCGTTCTAACCCTTTCCAAACTGTACCGACCTGAACCGTTCCGCTCAGTGGAAACGGGGCAAAATAGAGCTTTCCTTTGGTGGTATTTATTCACCACTGGGGGGTTTATTTTTGCTAAATAAACAAAAAAAGACAGAACATTTAGAAAAAAAATATGCGTTTTTCTTTGTTTGCTTTAACATTTTGCAAATAAATAATCTTTCTTAATAAATTTATAATTTATAATAATATAAAATAATATAATTTATAATAATAATATATAATAATAATATAATTTATAATAAATAATCTTTCTTCATAAATGTATATATTTACACATAATGATATAAAATATACATATATATATTATATATATATATTTAATATATATATATAAAACATATGATTTATTTAATTTATAATAATAATGTATAATAATATAGTTTATAATAAATAATCTTTCTTCATAAATTTATATATTTACGCATTATATATATATATATATATATATATATATATATATATATATATATATATATATATATATATAAATAAATAAATAAATAAATAAATAAATATAAACTAAATATTATAGTTAATAAATAAAATAAATACATTTTATAAATAAAATAAATATTATATTTAATATATATATGTAGCACCCTGCTCCTGGACGGGCAGGTGCTATTTATGTAAATTTAAGTTTGTCTGCTGCTGTAGTTTGGCTCAGGCTAATTATGGTAAATTTGCTGGTTCCTGTACCAGTTCATGCTGGGTTGTGGCAGTTTCCACTTGACCGGAGGTGTCGCTGTTGCCACCGGTAAGTGTTGGAAATGCAACATGCTGGATGTATTGGGTACCCCTCTTGCTCGGAAACAGGCCGGTGGGAGTGGTTCACTCGCTGTGCATTCTGGGTAGGGGTATTTAAGGGGGGGGTTTCTAGTTCTTCTTTCGCTGTTCCTGACCTGGGGGCCCTCCTGGCCTAAGATGGGCCGTGGCAGCCCTGCTGCCTCAGGGCCTGCTAGCTCGAGGCGTTGCTACTACAAAAGTAGGCCCAGAAGTTCTGGGGCCTGCTGATCCAGAGGGTGGTCCTGTGCTGTCTTACCTGCGGGGAGAAGCCGATCAATTGGAGGAGACCAGGAGAGGACTTCTCTGCTGGTGTCTCAGGAGGAGCCTGGAAACTCAATCGGAGGATGCAACTCGGATCATCTACCTCACAGTATCGCCGGGTCGGCTGAAAGAATCTCGTACTGTGCAGCTAAACTTTAAAGCTAGTTAAAGTTCGTTACACCATCCTGTGGCAGAGGATTGTGCAACGACTGCAACGATTATCTGTTTCTCATCAAGTCTGTGGCAGAGACTGTGTTCGAGCATTGCACCGGTTGCTAGGTCAGTGAGAAAGGCCTATTCGGTGATTGCTATATCCAGTTGAGGAGACCGTTAGTCTTCTGGATAAGAAAAAATACCCTGATCCGCAATACAAGGTACCTGAATCTCCCTTAATCCTCCTTCCCTTTTGTTTTCTCTGGCTTTAAAGAATAAAAGAATTGCAACAAAAGAAACTAAGTGTTTGGTGCAGACATCATTGAATACTTTTTTTCTCTCCTTACCGGGACCCCTGTGATGGACACGGTGTAATGGTGAGGTAATGGTAATTTAAACCAGCAACTCCTTCGGGGGTAAGTGCTTCATGTGGGGGCTCGAGTCCGGGATTTGCCATTACCTCTCGCAACCTAAGGAAACTGTTCACCGTGAACCTATGGAAAAAAAAAAGGTTATGGACTGTGCCATTTTTCTCTAAAAAGGGAGTTGATTGCGGGTCACTACCTGGCCACGTGCAGTGTGGGCGGAGTAAAGAAAGCCCGGGAGCTATGTGACTAAAGGAGCCAGTGGGAGGAGTTCATCTGCCTGCTTGCTGCGTGAGACACTGAGCGTGTGTGTCCAAAGATTCAGAAAGAAGGATTTGACTCTACAGCCATGTTCCAAATGCCAGGAATGCAGTCGGTCATGGGGCCCGAGATGTTCCCTGTGGGTACCACTACAAATGTAAAGCTGCCTGGAACTTTGCTGACGGACACTGGTATTCGCCTGAAACCGCATGGGCGTTTCATACTGTACACGGCAGGAGATGTCCAGGCTTTGGGTATGTTATGCAACAGGTGCGAGGGACTGATCGTAAACCCCCGTCCATTCACCAGATGTCTACACTTCGGGGAGTACCTGTTCACTGTAGAACAACCCATCATGCCGCCTTGTTCCTACCAGATGGACTGGGCCACAGGCATTGCCACTGAGGAGACCGCTACGTTTGCTCCTTGGTGAGGCCTATGCTTAGCGCAGCGGCTACAACGAGTACTCCGGAGGGAGATGACGCTGCTGCTACTTCTACTTCAACAAACCCTATTGTATCTGCACAAAAGAAGGTGGGATACGTAAAAGCCTCCCGCGGCCGCGGACGAGGCCTACCCCAAAGACTACCCGAACCAGATCCAGATAAAGAAATCGCTCCTGAGGAATCCACGACAGGAATGGGTGAGAGATCTGGGGACACAGATTTTAATGCATTGTTTCCTTGTAGACTCTCTATCCTCCTGATGAAGCGGCCTTACCACGAAACCGGTAGAGGAATTTTTTATACCTCACTCTAACAGAAATATTACGGGGAAACCCGTTAATAGCTAGTTATATGTGGTGTATACGTGTACTTTTTAAGAACACTTTTGTATGTTTTATGCTTTCTGTATGTATTACTGAATAAAATCTGAATTTTATTTAATTACTTTGTGGACACGGACACGGTGTAACGGTGAGGTAACGGTAAGCTCAATTTAAACCAGCAGCTCCTTCGGGGGGTAAGTGCTACATATATAATATAATATATAATAATAATAACATAATTTATAATAAATAATCTTTCTTCATAAATTTAGGCCAAAATGTATTCTGCTCCATTTCTTTGGTGAAAATCCCCCAAATTACTGAATATTACATGGAATATATACCTGACAAGTGATCAATCCTGATGTACTGACGGCCAATTTCATTTCTTGAGGCCCCAAAATTCCAGGACAGTACAAATACCCCCCAAATGACCCCATTTTTTGGAAAGTAGACTGTCCGAGGTATTTAGTAATTTTATAAGAATTTTTTATTACAATTTTTTTTCTTTTCTTATGTTTTTATTTTTTTACATACTGTGACCAGACAACACAACCCTACCTCTCGGGAAGTAATCACATTTTTTTCTTTTATTTTTCACACAATGATTGCATATATCAGTGAATATCACTGTTATAAACAACCATTTTTACTGAATGAAATGTGTATTGTTTGATTAGCTGTGATTAAAAAAAAAACAACCCACATTGGGACCATTATTATGTCAACATATCACTATGTATAATTTAAATGGTTTAATGTAATGGTGACTGTCCTGCTGGCCTCATTTGCCCACCTCACTCAAAGTCCCAACCTTCCTGTTTTTTGTATGCATAGGGATGGAGACTCACGTCTCATTTAATTCCCAACCTCTCACCTCTTTTAACGCCATTAGCTGTGATTGGCCCTGTCTGTACCATGTGATCACTGTGACCAATCACAGAGATCGTCACAATAGTGCACAATGAATGGCATGAATGGAAGCCATCCATTGTGTACAGTTGTCATGTGATCTGCTGTGATTGGTCACATTGGGCTGGTACTCTGTCATTGGCTGTGCAACGGGTGATAGAGCGGGCCACAGAGGGGCCCGTGGGGACGTGCGCAAGGCTCGTTCTCAGGAGGATGTCATATGACGTCCACTCCAGTGGCGCCTGGTGCTCAATTCTTTTGGGAGGGGCGGCCCCCACCCAGCCGGCCACCCCCCCGACCATACCACCGCCCCTTGTTGATCGATCGATTGCAGCTTCGTTAGCTCGCCCATCAATGACCCACCAGGCCCCCCTGCCAGCCCTGCACTTACCCCATCCAGGTCGCGGCATCCTCGGCTCCCCGAGTTCAGCGGCCACTTCTCCTCCCGCCCAATCAGGACTTAGGACTTGTGGCCAATCGGGTCTTAGTACTCCCGGCCAATCTAGTCTCAGGACCCGCTTCCTGATTGGCCGGGAGGAGAAGCAGGAAGACGTTAGCGAATAATAATTCACTATTGTCACACAACTGGGTGGGCTCACTGCACCCAGAGCCCCCCCCCCTTTTTGAAGCCAATTAGAGCCTCGGGCTCTAATCATGTGCTTCAAAAACAAAAACAAAACCCCAATTGGAATCCAATGCGTCCGGCACCCTGCATGTAGATTAGGGGGCTGGGACGAATGGATTAGGGGGCAGCACCCCTGTGCCTTGTATGAGCGACCGCCACTGGTCCACCCGGATCTAGGACGGTCCCGCCCGGCCTATACTCAAATGACTGGTAACCGGTTCCTGACCGGCTCACATCTATATATGGGGGCAGAATGGCTCCCCTGCGTGAAACACCGTATGGGTACAGGGTTCCTTTAGGAGCCGCCAGAGGGCTGCACGGTAAGGGACCCAATGCGCGTAGCCGGCTGTTGCGATTGCCGCCGGCCACGCACGACTGTGTGCACAAGGGCCAGCATGCAAACACACAAATCCCTGTGCTGTCAGAGGAAAGAAGACATGTCGTTTGTTCCTACTATGTAGGAACAGCGATATGTCTTCTCTCCTACTCAGTCCTATCCCCATACAGTTAGAACACACATGAGGGAACACATTTAACCCCTTGATCGCCCCCTAGTGTTAACCCCTTCCCTGCCAGTGACATTTACACAGTAATCAGTGCATTTTTATAGCACTGATCTCTGTATAAATGACAATGGTCCCAAAAAAGTGTCAAAAGTGTCCAATCTGTCCGTCGCAATGTCGCAATATCACTAAAAATCGCATTACTAGTAAAAAAAAATAATAAAAATGCCATAAATCTTTCCCATAGTTTGTAGATGCTATACCTTTTGTGCAAACCAATCAATATACGCTTATTGCGATTTCTTTTTACCAAAAATATGTAGAAGAAGATATTTTGGCCTAAACTGATGAAGAAATTTGATTTTAAAAAACATTTTTGGGGATATTTATTATAGCAAAAAGAAAAAAATATATATATTTTTTTTTTTCAAAATTGTCGCTCTTTTTTTGTTTATAGCGCAAAAAATAAAAACCGCAGAGGGGATCAAATACCACCAAAAGAAAGCTCTATTTGTGAGGAAAAAAAAGGACAATTTTGTTTTGGGTATAACCTCACACGACCGCGCAATTGTCAGATAAAGTGACGCAGTGCCGAATTATAAAAAGTGCTCTGGTCAGGAAGGGGGGAGGCCAAAGTGGTTAAAGTGTCGCCTATGGAAAATGTTGGCTACCAAAGTTTGTGGCCATTTCACGGATTCCACGCCAATCTTAAGCCTTGACATGTTGGAGATCTATTAACTCATCTTTTATATTTTCCCCAAAAAATTAGTTAATATATTGCCTTTGTGTTCACTAAAATTAACTTTAGTGTATTTATTACTGAAATTTTACGTTTCGTAAACCTGCGTACTTATATCGTGTGACATAAAAAAAACATAGACATAAAAACTCCCGCCATTTTATTCTCGAGAGCCTCTGCGTTCAGGAAAATATATCTCATGTTTGGGGGTTTTACCAATCTTCAGGCCTAAAATTATCTTTTAACCCTTTCGCTGCCAGAGCCGTTTTTTTTTTTAATTTGTGGGGTTTTTTGCGCACATGCTTACAAAAATCATTTCCTGACACCAACATGGCAGCATACTAGTGATAGAGCTCCACCTCTTGACCACTCCCTCAGGATTAGTGAATAGCATAAATGAAGGCATGGTTAGCCGCCACCCCATTCTTCTTTTTTTCCTCATACCTCCATGCTCCAGTGATGAAGTAAGCAATTTTATGTCCCCCACCCTGAGAGCAGTAACCAGCTGGGTTCAAGCCTCTCCCAGTGCATAGTCTCAGTGCTTGGGCTGCTAACATCGCGCTAATAAGCCTGAGAGACCCTCGTCTGTGTGGTCTTGATGGGTCCCTTCAGTGTTTCCTCTTTAGGAATGAAATCTGCCATGCAGCATGACTTGGTTCCAGGAGCTTTGGGGGGGGGGGGGGGGGCAGCCTGTCATTTCCTTTTCTAGGGGCTTCCTTGTCCGTTAGGCTATGTCTTTACCTGTTTTATTCAGTTCCTGCCTTGGCTTTTAGTAGGTTCCGGGTGAGCGAGGAGCGGGCCGCACCGTGCAGTAGGTGTCAGGATCTCCCTATAGGCGTGGGGCGGCCCGCCCAGCGCCGTATTTATTGGCCTAGGGCGCTCCCGATGATGTCATAGGGTCCGCACATGAGCACTGATCAACGGAAGCTCTGGCGGCCATTTTGGTTCTGGGCGATTAGTTTTGCCCACAAACAACAGGAGGAGTCTGGGGGCGGGTTCTGCCTGTCCCAGGATCATCTAAGAGTGTCAGTGGTCTGCTGTGGGATGGACAATTTACAGCCTCCTAAATGTGTCTTAAGACTGTGAAGTTTGTTCCTGGATCCAGTCTCAGCAACCTTCTGTGTCGCCATCTGCTGGTAGGAAAGTTTTCTGTACTTAAAAAGTGGAGTTCCACCCACTTTTACAACTCTTCAGCATCCCTCACTAAACTGTGCACTGTAAACGAATTGGATATTTTATAATATTTGTTCTCTCAGCACCTACTGTATATCTGCTGTATTCATTTTTCACTTCCTCCTCCCTGGCCGTGGCCCATCGCATCATTTCCTGTTTGCAATGCCTTCTGGGAAGGGGCGGCAACTTCCTCTGACACTGCCGTTGCTATGGAAACCTGACCTGAAACCTATTACACTGCTTGTGCTGCACTGAGCATGTGCGAGATCTGCAAGGATGAGATCCAGGAAGAAATACAGTCTGGCTTCAGATGCCCACACTTAAGATGGCCACGGCCTGCTGTAAATTTATAAAATAACAAACTACTGCTGTAAACTAACAAAACAGACCTTAGTTTACAGACTAACTTTACTAGAATACATTAAGCTTGTGTATTATAGGGGTATTTTTATTTAAAAAGTATAATTTTGGCCGGAACACCACTTTAACTACTTCAATACAGGGCACTTCCTGCCCAAGCCAATTTTCAGCTTTCAGCGCTGTCGCTGTTCAAATGACAATTGTGCGGTCATGCTACACTGTACCCAAACAGAATTTTTATCATTTTGTTCCCACAAATAGAGCTTTCTTTTGGTGGTATTTGATCATGTCTGCGTTTATTTTTTGCTAAACAAAAAAAAAATACCTAAAATTTTGAAAAAAAAAAGTTTTTCTTTTGTTTCTGTTATAAAATTTTGTAAATAAGTACGTTTTCTCCTTCACTGATGGGCACTGAAAATTCTCCACTGACGGGCACTGATAAGGCGGCACCCATGAGGTGGCACCAATGAGGTGGCACTGATGGGCACTGACGATGGGCAATGATAGGCAGCATTTATGGGCACTAGTAGGCGACACTGATGGGTGCCACTGATATGCAGCACTGATGGGCATTGATAGGCGGCACTGATAGGCACTGAAAGGCTGCACTGATGGGTACTTATGGGTGGCACTGATAGGCTGGGCACCGCTGAGCACTAATAGGTGACACTGCTGGACACTGATACGTGGCACTGATGGGCACTGATATGCAGCATTGTTAGGCATCACTGATGGCACTGACACTGGCAGGCATTGGGGATGGGCACTGATTGGCAGCTGCCAGGGCACTGATTGGCATTTCCCTGGTGGTCTAGGGTGACATACCTGGTGGTCCAGTGTGGTGGCAATCTCTGGTGGTCCTGGCGGCATCCTGGTGGTCATCCGAGGGGGGGCTGCGCTGATAAACAATCAACACAGACCCCCCCATCAGGAGAGCAGCCGATTGGCTCTCCTCTACTCGCGTCTGTCAGACGTGAGTGAGGAAAAGCCGATCAACGGCTCTTTCTGTTTACATCGTGATCAGCCGTGATTGGACACGGCTGATCACGTGCTAAAGAGCCTCCGTCAGAGGCTCTTTACCGAGATCGGTGTAGCGGTGTGTCAGACTGACACAACGCACCACCGATCGCCACGGGCGCGCAAGAGCGGTTGTTCTTGAGGGCCGTCATATGACTTCCACCCAGAACGAGAGCCGCACTGCCCAGCCGTCATTTGACAGCCAGCGGGCAGGAGTGGTTAAGGAGGTGTGCTACAACTGTATTAACATTTTAAATGAAACCTGTATTGAAAGAAGCACTGTTAGCTGTTATTGTTGACCATCTAAAAATCAAAATGGTCTTTCTGTCTCTGACACAAATCTGAACATGCATGCAGATCAATCACGGAAAGAAAGAGAAGTCAGAGTGGAGTCAGAACTCCTCGTTAGCATGCTTTTTTTTTCCAAGTCAGTGCCTGAGAAAGTACTGAAGCCATTGGATCAGCATGACAGCCAGGGCAACTATTGTAAAAAAAAAACGAGACTTTGGGTAGAAGTAAGGTAACTGGGATAGTCCAGCAACTTGAGGACTCTTCCTCCTAACAGTCAGTCCTTGCTTGCAGCAAATATTGGGCTGAGCTGTATCAGGACACCATAGATAATGTCCCATTTAAGCAATGCTGATTCTATCACAAGAGGGCTAGCAACAACACACAGTCTCAGGGAACTCTCACACCTGTCTGTACTTACTAATGTCCTCCTCCCAATAACTTCCAGACACTCCTGTGATCCCAGACCAGATCCTAAAAAGACAGTCCTACAGTAATTGCCAACAGATTTCAGAAGTTTAGGCCCCCCCAGCTAGCCTAACTGGGACCTCGATGAGCAGCAGACACATGGCAGGCCTGCCCAGTAGGGGAGCAGCCCTTCCAGGCTTGGATCTTCTCCTCCGCCTCGCCCCGCCCCGCTCTGCCTCACCTCGCCTACCCCCCGCCCCGCTCTGCCTCGCCCCGCCTACCCCCCCGCCCCGCTGCCAGTCTGATATGAAAAGGGGCGGGGGTTCTAGCCATGCGGAGGACACCTCTGAGGTAGGGGGGAGCGCACCGCTGTGGGACTCCTGATGCAAGGGGGGCACCTGATGTGAGGGGGGGCTCCACTGGGGACACCTGATGTGAGGGGGGCTCCGCTGGGGACACCTAATGTGAGGGGGGCTCCACTGGGGACACCTGATGTGAGGGGGGCTCCACTGGGGACACCTGATGTGAGGGGGGGCTCCGCTGGGGACACCTGATGTGAGGGGGGCTCCGCCGGGGACACCTAATGTGAGGGGGGCTCCACTGGGGACACCTGGTGTGAGGGGGGCTCCACTGGGGACACCTGATGTGAGGGGGGGCTCCACTGGGGACACCTGATGTGAGGGGGGGCTCCGCCGGGGACACCTGATGTGAGGGGGAGCTCCGCCGGGGACACCTGATGTGAGGGGGGGCTCTGCTGGGGACTCCTGGTGTGAGGGGGGGCTCCGCTGGGGACTCCTGGTGTGAGGGGGGGCTCCGCTGGGGACATCTGATGTAAGGGGGGCTCCGCTGGGGGCACCTGGTGCATGGACGAACTCTGCTGGGACATCTGACGCAAGGACGGGCGGCTGGTGGCAGGCGACGTGGCTAGTGACACGCTCAGGGATCCCACTGATTCTGCATTATGGTGAGTTGAATGATTTCATTTTATATTAATAATAGAAATAATGCACTTCTGTCATCCTGACACCATAACAACCATGGGGCCGGAATGATTGAAGCGCTAACACCAGGTGTTTGGAGTATCTTTATCTGCTGATTGTTAAACTTTCTAGAATACACACATTTTTATTGTGTAGGATCTGGGGCTGCTGTCCCGTCATTTCCTTCTCCCCCTCTCCCCCTTTCCCCCTTTCCCCCTCTCCCCCTCTCCATCCCTCTCCATCCATCATTCATCTCAGACTCTAACCACACCCTCCTGAGCCACGCCCATTTAAGCCACGCCCACGATGGTGCGTAAACCACACCCATTTTCTTGGCGCCGCACTTGTATATTTTTCGTAACTATGTGCTTAAGTAATCTCTCCTCAAAGCATGGCTCCACCCCATCCCCTATCAGGGAACTCTATATTAACCTGTGCACTGCAAGCTAGCTCTGCTGATCAATATTGTGTGTTTTGGCTTCTGTGTGCCCATTGCTCTGTGTCCTACATCTGATCTTGTTTACCGACCTTGGCTTGTTCTTGACTGTCCTCGTCTGCTTCATATCCCAACCTTTGGCGTGTCCCTTGACTATCCCTATCTGCTTGTTGCCCTGAGCTTTTGGCTTATCTCCTAACTATTCTTTGTTGTCGCAGTCTGCTGCTTCCTCTCTACCTTCCTGTGCTCTACTGTGAGCGTGAGCTGGGAGACCCTGGGGGCCGCGACCTGGAGCCAGACTGCAGCGAAGTCCATCCCCACCATCAGGGGCCCTGGTGAACACCCGCTGGCTGTTAGATTCCGCACCCTGGGAAATCTCATGCTCTAGCTCCCAGTGTGATCCGTGTTGGTGCTTCAGAGTACCTGCTTTCCTGAACCACCCAGGGCTCCATCCGTAGCCGTCAGCCGTAGGGTCCACTACCTCGCGGTGCACTCCAGACCCCCACGGGGTGCATCTGTTACCTGGACTCCGGTGACCTGACAGCAACACATTTGAAACACAGAACAGACCAAAAAAAATCACATGCAGCTCATCTGCATACAGTGAGACAGTAACTAAATTTGCCTAACCTAGCACCTATCTAGGAGGGTGCTACACTAAGATGGATTACTCTGCAGCTGCCTGGGGCTGGGGATGCCATTAATAAAGCCAGAATTAAATAGGGGGCACATTCTTTTAACGTGGACATTTTTTTCTCTGGGAACCTATTCTATTGGCGGGAAACAAAATATTACAGCGCACACATGCAAAAAAATTACATTTAACTCCTGCAAGGCTATTCAAAACACCTGAAAATTTTCAAAAAATATGGGGAATTTGGTCACAACATATTGCTATATGGTGCTTAAGCCCACTTACGGCGACAAAGTACCCCATTATTAGTGGATCTTTAAGGCTCGATTCATACTAATGCGTTTTTTGATGCATCTTGCAAAAATGCAGGGAAATTTTTTTAACATGGGTTCCTATGGAACATGTTCACATCTGTGACAGACCTAGCCAGGAGAGAGACTTTTGGGGGGAACTGAAATGCTAGCCTCTTGCCGATCGATCGCGGGCCCTGGCATTTGGGGGAGCGGTGCTCTTTGTGAGCTGTGTGCCTGGGGACCCTTGGGGTGGTACTACTGTGGACTCGGGTCCTGGTCCCCCAGGACACACAGACTCTGGGGACCCTGGATTTGCAATATTGGAATAGTGACTAATTCATACCGTTGGGACTCCTACTGTTAAATGCTAATGTCATCAATTCCAGATACCTGTCTGTTGTCTGCTAAAATGTGTATTGTAAATAAGTCTCTAGTAAGGGATCTAAGAGTCATTAGATCCCCATTGTTGTTTGTGTTAATTAACTCTGCTATTGTGATAATGTTGATTGTGTTTTCTAAGCTACAAGACGGCCAGTCTGGCCTAAAGGTCATGTCTGAGTCATCTAGGCTGTCTAAAGGGATTAGTTAATTAGCCCATGTTAATTAGGTTTCTGGTCACAGGTGTATGTTTAGAGTAATATGAGACGGAGGTATGCACCTCCACATTTAGTGTATAAAAGGGCTTGTATTTTCCAATAAAAGAGATTCCTGGTTGAACTTACATACAGCCTGCCTGGTGTTTGTTCTGAGCTATCACAACTGGGTTAGAACGGCACATAGCTGTAGTTCTAATCCCGGAGCATTGGATGACCGAACAATCAGATGTTGCGATCTGCAATCTGATTCTATAGCTGCAGAGGAGTGTCGGGAGAGTGGAACCGAGCGAGCAAGGGACACGTTACAACATGCAGCATTTTGCATGTAATAGAATTCAATGGACCCGCATACAAAACGCAAGTACCTTGTTTTTGCCATGATTTGCGTTTTGCGTTTTTTTTTTTTAATTTCTTTTTTTTTACATTGTATATAGCGGGTTGCTAAGCAACCACATTGTAAAAAAAAAAAAAACAGTGTAAAAAAAAAACCGCAAAATGCAAATCGCGGCAAGCACCGCAAAAAGCACTACAGAAACACTCAAAAGCAACATGCATAGATGTGAATCGAGCCTTAGGGCGTGCCCCCCAAATATTTTGTTTGCCTATTCTATTAGTAGCGCATACATTGTTCTGGACTCATCAGGACAGTGAAAGAATAGTAATTCTACGGAACAAATTCACTGGATCATCCTAAATGTCACATGGCAGCAATACAGGGAATGAAAGAGCGTTCTGCTAGAGCAAGAAGAATACACCGAGGTATGATTATAACAATCACATTTTAAATACGTATCACTTTCTTTCTTTTTCTCTTTAATCCAATTTGGCAGCTGGAGAATTTGATTAACGAGTTTACACAGTCTAAAAACTGCTACATGTAATTGTATGTTATTCTAATCTGGTAATGATACAGCAAACTGTTTAATTCCCTTCTCCCATGGGAAATCAGGATTTAGGGAAGAGAAGCAGAGAAAAGCTACAGCGAAGGAACAATATGTTATTTTAATGGCTATAATGAATGGCCCCCGACGGTCTTGGCTGTTCTCGCTGATTTTTAAATTGGCTCTATCCCGGATCATTTGCATTTTAAATTCCTTTGCACTTCTCTCATGGATTGTACTGCTTCTCATCTTCCCTGGCCCTTAGATGTCCAGTTCTTCAGCCATACACTGGTAGATGAGGACACTCCAGCTGATTTTGTAAAGTTAAACCTTTCACGAGAAAGTCACCATTTCCAATGCTGTATCCTGGCCTAGGCCAACAAGGCCCAGGCCTAGGGCAGCACTTAGGGGGAAGCGCCCACCCCGGCACGAAAAAAAACAGGCTCTTCCTGGCTCCCATGAAAAGAGACCCCACTGGCTTACGCTACACTTTAATGCCGCGTACACACGATCGCACATTCTGACAACAAAATCCATGTTTTTTTTTTCCCGACGGATGTTGGCCCAAACTTATCTTGCATACACACGGTCACACAAATCTTGTCGGAAATTCAGAACGTCAAGAACGCGGTGACGTACAACACGTACGACGAGCCCGAGAAAAATGAAGTTCAATAGCCAGTGCGGCTCTTTTGCTTGATTCCGAGCCTGCGAGGAACTTTGTGCGTTGGAATTGTGTACACACGATCGGAATTTAGGAGAACAGATTTTGTTGTCTGAAAATTGGAGATCCAGATCTCAAATTTTGTTTGTCGGAAATTCCGATGGAAAATGTCCGATGGAGCCTACACACGGTCGGAATTTCCGACATCAAGCTCCTATCGAACATTTGCCGTCGGAAAATCTGACCGTGTGTACGCGGCATTAGTGTACTTTTTTTACTCATGGTGTTTGCAACCTGCTGATTTGTCTTAGGTTTTTCTCTATAGGAACATCTTTATGCCAGTTTCTGCTGTTTTATTTAGCAAAATGTATAGCAATTAAACATACACAGGTTATAGATCTTTCAGTCTGTGTGTTGACATATTTTGGGCTTATTTTTGGCCAGATTGAGTCCTAATTCTTTTACTATGAAACCGGTTTGTGAATTTTACATGACCACCACCGAATGGAACATTAGTTGGGCAGGTCCCCATCCCCAGTGTTCCTCCTGGGATAAGTGGCACCGACAGCCAAGAACGGTACCTGTGTGGTCAGATCACCATTGTAGGTCCAATTGTAGGTCCACAAATATGGATTTAGCCCAACCCTATCTGCTGGCCCAATGTGGCCCAATGTGATGTAATTTAGGGGTATTTTAACAGGTGAATATGAGCGCGTCCATCACAGCAAAGTGCCTTTGTTATCACTTAGCACTAGCATTTGTTCTGACATCAGTTTGAGAGGTTTGAGATGTTACAGTGATAATTCAGAATCCACTGACAGGTGCACTTGACCTCCTTCTGACCTGCATTTACCTGTGCTTCATGCAGAGTTTGCCTTCCAATAGACTGGAGGGTGAGCTTTAGGAGGAAAAAGGTGGGGCCTAAAGAGGAAGAAGGAGTGTGGTTTACAGGTGGCAGGGTGGGTCTTAAGCAGGAAGGGGTGTGGCCTTGACAGGAAGGGGTGTACCATATTTAAATTAGGGGGTGCACGAGTTTAGTCAGGCCTAGGGCAGCACAAAACCTAAATACACCACTGACCATTTCTGACCTTGTTGCAGGACTGCTGGTTGCCTGGCTGTCATTCTGATCCTCTTGCTGCAAATCTTTTCTGAGCTGCTGACCCAGAAGAAGTATGTAGATCAGAAAATGTAATCAAAAGTCAGATGTCCTTATCTGCATATTAGTTAAGGTCAGTGACTTAAAGTACAAAACCGAAGAGCAAAAAAACGCACTTGCTGATAATATTCCACACTTAATACATTTTTATAAGTAAAACAATTAGGTAGAGCAGCACTCAATAACACATCCAGATACTAATGTGATGGCAAAACAATAACAAATAATTCTGCACTTTGCCTCCTCAAAACCTCATTGAGAACGTCTCCTTATGACGAAACGCGTGAAATGGGGCTACAGCTGATGTCAGCAAGCTTTTGGATCAGGTGGCAGTTTGTTTTGTAATATCGATCTGTGTATGCTGTATTATATGAATATCTTCTTAGCAAAAAAAACGCAACCACCAGTTTATTTATTCTATGTGGCTTCTGTGATTCATATCTTTGCTGGTAATGCATCCCATTCCTGCTGGCAAGGCCTGTGGTTCCCATTACTCGGTCTATATAGGAGAACACAGTGGACAAGTCTTTTGCTTTAGTGAGCGCCATACCGACCTCCAATAATCTGAGGTCTAGAATTCTGGTAAGAAGCTGGTGTTTCTATGTGGTGGAGGAATCACAAGAAGACACAAAGAAGTGTATGATTTCATTGATGGACTTTATTTTATATTTATTGATGCATTCTGCATGTATCGCACAATTGCAGTGTTTGCACTTTTGTTTTTTTCTTTTTAGGCGCAATGCATTGAAAGTTATAATCAATGATTGTACATTTTATTTATTGATTATTTATTTTTTGCAGGTTCGCACATTTTTTTCTGATTTTAGGGCACAGTGCAGCTTTATTTGTTATTATAATAACTTAAAGTAGTTGTAAACCTCTGAAATAAAAAAAAATAAATAAAGCCTATCCCGCTATAGTATGCATTTTCCTCAATCCAAAGCACCTAATGTTATTTCTGTCTCCATTCTTATTCCTTTGTGATCTGCGTGAGTCACTTTTGATTGTCTGTGTTGACACCAGAGAATCCCAGGAGACGGCCCTGCCCCCTTCAGCACACAGCAGGTGATTGACAGGCTCAGCTGTGCATGTTTTCCTATGAGACTGTCTAGAGGGGGTGTGTCCATTCCCTCCACTCAAGTCTCAGATTACACTCAGCTCCCTGCTCTTTGCTGTGCAGTGTGTGTGACATGAGAATCCTGCCCCCTGCCCTCTGGAGCTCAGAAATGCTGTGTGAATTCTGTACTTTACCTCTACAGCTGAACAGGGGGTATTTTTAGATGGCCAAGCAGATTTAGATATACTAACACATTGAAGCCAAACTCCAGCTCACACTTTCTAAGCAGTTACAACAAACAGGTTTCTCCTTTTGGGATCAAGGTTTTACCTGAATAAAAGCTGATCGTTGTAAGCACCCCAGCCAGTGTTATTAAGGGGAGGGCCACACAAAAATGGAACCTCCGCTGTCCGGATTCCTCCCCCCCTCCGGTGTCACATTTGGCACCTTTCAGAGGGGAGGGGGGAGCAGATGCCTGTCTAAGACAGGTATTTGCACCCACTTCCGGGCATAGACCCCTGCATTATCTGCGGGAGTCTACGCCACGTCCGGTGCCCCCCCCCCCGCCATCTTCTGGGAGACACACACGTCCCAGGAGACAGCAGGGACCAGTGGCATTGCGCAGCGCATGCGCAGTAGGGAACCAGGAAGTGAAACTGCAAGGCTGATTCCCTTACCGAAGATAAAGGCGGCAGCATCCGAGTGCCGAGGCAGAGATCGGCTTCGGGTGCTGACATCGCGGGCGCGCTGGACAGGTAAGTGTCCTTATTTTAAAAGTCAGCAGCTGCAGTATTTCTATCTGCCGACTTAAATAAAAAAAATAAAAAATTGGCGGAACTCCGCTTTAAAAATATGCCAAAATAGATATAAAGGGTTGGATGTGCGGTATGTTTTCTCTTCCACATTCTTTAATTTAAATGAAGTATTTAAAAAGCAGCAACTCTCCTGAATCTTTAACGCATGTCAATGCATGCATTCTAAAAGAGCCTGACTTTTCCTCCTCACAACACAAGTCTATGAGTCAGCCAACACGTTGAAATAAGGACAACTAGCAGCTGCAAGAATTTAGTCTTCAGGATTTCCTCTGTGACGGAAGAAAGTGCTTCTGCTGATTTGGGTTCATTAAAGATGTGTTTGGATATGTTGCAGTACTGTAAAGGCTTTTTAAATTGTTGCCTAAAGAGAATTTGGGGTAACATCTTTTGTTTTTTGTTTTTGCGATTCCACCAGTGTGCGCAATTGTAAGACTTGACATGTTTGGTATCTGTTTACTCGAAGCAATTACTTTTTTTATATTATACCAAAAATTGGGTATGCGGTGAGGGAAAAAAGTATTTGATCCCCCTGCTGATTTTGTACGTTTGCCCACTAAAATAGAAATGATCAGTCTATAATATTAACGGTCAGTTTATTTTAACAGTGAGAGACAGAATAACAACAAAAATATCCAGAAAAACACATTTCAAAAAAGTTATAAATTGATTTGCATTTTAATGAGTGAAATAAGTATTTGACCCCTTCGCAAAACTTGACTTAGTACTTGGTGGCAAAACCCTTGTTGGAGTCGCAGAGGTCAGACGTTTCTTGTAGTTGGCCACCAGGTTTGCTCACATCTCAGGAGGGATTTTGTCCCACTCCTCTTTGCAGATCCTCTCCAAGTCATTAAGGTTTCCAGGCTGACGTATGGTGACTTGAACCTTCAGCTCCCTCCACATATTTTTTATGCGATTAAGGTCTGGAGACTGGCTAGGCCACTCCAGGACCCTAATGTGTTTCTTCTTGACCCACTAATTTGTTGCCTTGGCCTTATGTTTTGGGTCATCGTCATTGTCAAGTCCCTCACTTACCAGACAGGTAAGTCCGCTTGGGCAGAGGGTAGGCTCCCTTATGTATCCGACACAGGGCCCCTGATAGAGCAGACAGGAAGCCCGCGAGTATGAAGTGGTATGAGGGCCTGGTATATGGATCCTGGAGAAAGGTGGTCTTTCAAGCAGCAGGTAGGACTCAGGAATGCTGGAACTGATGCTGAGCAGGAGCTTACTAGGCTGGTCACACACAGGCAGAGGTTGGCAACGGGCTGGCAACAGAGGTACAAAAGGAGCAGGCAGAAGCGGGGTCAAACAAGCCGGGGTCGGGTTCAGGCAGCAGTCAGGGAGGTCCAAACAGAGCTGTTGATCAGGCAGCACCGAACAGGAATTGAGGCAGACCTAAATAGGCCGATTGGCGCCAAACGCCGTGCTCGTGCGCGCGCCGATTCGCCCATGCGCCCGCGCACCCGCACGCACCCGAGCGCGCCCCCGAACACTGGCATGCACGCCAGCACTACCAGGCACGCCCGCAGTAACGCCCATAGGCGAACGCGTGTACGCGCGCGGACGCCACCCTGCACGCCAAGGCTGGCCAGACCAGACACGCCGGTGCCCCCAGGACCACGTGCCCCAGCACGCACAGGAACACGCGCACCAACGTGCCCCGGCGCGCACCGGCGCCCAACCAGGTAACCTCTCTGAGAGTCATGCTGGAATATCCATCCACAACCCATTTTCAATCCCTTGGTTGAGGGAAGGAGGTACTCACCCAAGATTTGATGGTACATGGCCCCGTCCATCGTCCCTTTGATGCGGTGAAGTTGTCCTGTCCCCTTAGCAGAATAACATCCCCAAAGCATAATGTTTGCACTTCCATGGATGATGTTCTTGGAGTCATAGGCAGCATTCCTTCTCCTCCAAACACGGAGAGTTGAGTTGATGCCAAAGAGCTCGATTTTGGTCTTATCTGCCCACAACGCTTTCACCCAGTTCTCCTCTGAATCATTCAGATGTTCATTAGCAAACTTTAGACTGTCCTGTACATGTGCTTTCTTGAGCAGGGGGACCTTTCGGGTGCTGCAGGATTTCAGTCCTTCACGGCGTAGTGTGTTACCAATTGTTTTCTTGGTGACTATGGTCCCAGCTGCCTTGAGATCATTGTTGAGATTCTCCCCTGTAGTTCTGGGCTGATTCATCACTGTTCTCATGATCATTAAAACTCCACGAGGTGAGATCTTGCATGGAGCCCCAGACCGAGGGAGATTGACAGTTATTTTGTGTTTCTTCCATTTGTGAATAATCACACCGAACGTTGTCACCCTCTCACCAAGCTGCTTGGTGATGGTCTTGTAGCCCATTCCAGTCTTGTGTAGGTCTACAATCTTGTCCCTGACATCCTTGGACAGCTCTTTCGTCTTGGCCATGGTGGAGAGATTGGAATCTGATTGATTGATTGATTGATTGCGTCTGTGGACAGGTGTCTTTTATACAGGTAACAAGCTGAGATTAGGAGCACTCTCTTTAAGAGAGTACTCCTAATCTCAGCTCATTACCTGTATAGAAGACACCCGGGAGCCAGAAATCTTGCTGATTAATAGGAATCAAATACTTATTTCACTCATTAAAATGCAAATCAATTTATAACTTTTTTGAAATGCGTTTTTCTGAATATTTTTGTTGTTATTCTGTCTCTCACTGTTAAAATAAATCGACCATTAAAATTATAGACCGATCATTTCTTTGTCAGTGGGCAAATGTACAAAATCAGCAGGGGGGATCAAATACTTTTTTCACTCAGTAGAATTGTGTTTGTACTAAAAACTGTTTTAGTGTATCTTTCCCTTGATAGATAACTGCACAAATATTGTGCAACATAAAAAATGGAAACTACCGCATTTTATTCTCCAGGGTCCCTACTTTCGGAAAATATATACTTTTTGGAGGGTTTACAGTAATTTCTAGCAAAAAAATTTAGATTTTAAGGTGTACAAAAAAATTGCTCTGGTAGACGAATGGTTAATGTCGGGGCAAAGGAAAAAAAAAATATATGAAGTATATCTCTGCAATATATGCTCATTTTTGCATCTGGTAGGCTTGGTACACACCTACAGGTACAACAAGGCACATTTTACACTTGTGTGAGCTGTGTGCTGCATGTAGGTCAACCCACTCATTTCAATAGCCTGCCCTACCCATGTGGGGTAAGAAGTCCCAACCCCTTCTTAAAATTGCGCCGCACTGAAGGTTAAAACGTTTGTTATCCCAATACTTCATATTCCTGATATGTGCCTGCTTTACCATGTACGTGTATGAAAAAGTACCCTGTTCTCTTTGTATTGCTTTCTTTGTGTGAAATCCCTGGCAATCCTGCCAGTCCCTCTACTTTCCTAGTAAAATCTGACCACACTAAGCAGGAGAGCACACTGTGGTCAGTTCTCTAGCTGTGCTGGGAACTCAGTGTATTCTTCTCCAATGACCAGACTTGTCCTGACACGCCCTTGCTGCACAGCCCTTTACTGGGAAGATCAGTGTACTTTTGCTTCTCCTCCCCCAGCTCTTATACAGATGAGAACAGAGGGAATGTGCTCACTTCTAAAAAGGGTATTTATAATTTTTATTTTTATATACAAAAATGTTGCCTTTCATTTCTATTTTAAATTGAATGGGTTGTTTTACAAGGTGATTGTTTACAATCACTTCAATTAATAATAATTAAAAACACCCCCGCACGTCTGCTAAAGTGCAGCGCAATTCTCTCCGAGTCGGAAACGTGGACGATATTGCGAGCGTTTCCCGCATACAGAGATGTGAACCTAGCCTGACTCTTTTTTCTAAAAATGCACCACATCAAATTGCATGGTGCAAAAACATGGGCGTTTGCAGTTGCGTGAGGGTGGCAACGACAACTTAACGGCACTGGTCAGGAAAGTGTGTGGTTTTGCGTGTGTTCCCGACACGCTAAGGACTGAACATCGCCTTATCCTTTTACAGACCCTGTAAGTCCAAAAAAGGAGACTTACCTCCTAAATCCTGTTATGGCCGGAGCTTTGTCAGCCAAGCCCAGTTGTCTTTTACTAAACTACTTAAACCCTCCTACTCTCCTATTCTGTACAACAAGGGTCTCAAGTACAGTATGTAGGCCACAATGTATATTTTACAAACATTTTTTTAAATAAAATAAAATAACTTCAGTAAAACAAAGTAAAGCCCCCCCCCCCCCCCCCGCGTACATCGAGGTCCCCATCAGAGCCTCCGATTACTTTAAAGTTCCCATCAAAGTCTTCCCTTACATCAGGGTCCTCAGCAAAGTCCCTCCTTACATCAGGGTCCCCATCAGAGTCCCCCCTTAAATTAGGATCCTCATCAGTCTCCCCTTACATAATAGCCTCACTGACATCAGAGTGCTCCTTGGAAGCACCCCTTACATCAGGGTCCACATCAGGGCCCTCCTTTTATCAAGGCGGTCACCTGTGCCCCAACATCAAAGTCAAAGTCTGCCTTAGGAGTCCCCCCTTACATATATGTCCCCATCAGAGCCCTCCTTACATCAGAGTCTCGCCCTTAAATCAGGGTCTCGGTCAGAGTCCTCCTTTACATCAGGGTCCCCGTCAGAGTCCCCCCTTATATCAGGGTCCCCATCAAAGTCTCCCCTTATATCAGGGTCTCCATCAGAGTTCCCCCTTACATTATGGTCCCCATCAGTGCCTTCCTTACATCAGAGGCACCCTTAAATCAGGGTACCATAAGAGTCCCTCCTTACTTTAGGGTCCCCATCAGAGTCCCCCCTTATATCAGGGTCCTCATCAAAGTCCCCCCTTGCATCAGGGTCTCCATCAGAGTCGACACTTACATCAGGATCCCCATCAGAGTCCCCCTCTTACATCAGGGTCCCCATAAAAGTTGCCCCTTTACATCAGGGTCCCCATTAGAGTTGTTCTTTACATCAGGGTCCCCATCAGAGTCCCCCCCTTACATCAGGGTCCTCATCAGAGTCTCCCCTTACATTAAGGTCCCCATAAGCGTTCCCTTTTACATCAAGGTCCCCATCAAAACGCCCCCTTACATCGGGATCCCCATCAGAGTCCCCCTCTTACATTAGGGTCCCCATAAAAGTCGCCCCTTTACCTCAGGGTCCCCATTAGAGTTGTTCTTTACATCAGGGTCCCCATCAGAGTCCCCCCTTACATCAGGGTCCTCATCAGAGTCTCCCCTTACATTAGGGTTCCCATAAGCGTTTCCCTTTACATCAGGGTCCCCATTAGAATGCCTCCTTACATCAGGATTCCCATCAAAGTCACCCCTTACATCAGAGTCCCATCAGAGTCCCCCCTTGAATCAGGGTCCCCATCAGAGTTTCCCTTTACATTAGGGTCCCCATCAGTGTTCCCGCTTACATCAAGGTCCTCATCAGAATCCCCCCTTACATTAGGGTCCCCATCAGACTCCGTCTTTGCATTAGGATCCCCATCAAAGTCACTGCTTACATCAGAGTCCCATCAGAGTCTCCCCTTACATTAGGGTCCCCATCAGAGTTCCCCCTTACATCAAGGTCCCAATCAGAATCCCCCCTTACATCAGGATTCCCTTCAAAGTTCCCCCTTACATCAGGGTCCCATGAGAGTCTCCCCGTACATTATGGTCCCCATCAGTGCCCTCCTTACATCAGAAGTACCCTTAAATCAGGGTCCTCATCAGAGTCCCACCTTACAGCAGGGCCCCATCAGAATCCCTCTTACATTAGGGTACCCAATCAGAGTCCCCCATTACATCAGCATCCCCATCAAGTCCCCCCTTACATCAGGGTCCCCATCAGAGTCGCTCATTACATCAGCCCCCCCCTTACATTCGCTGCCGATCACTTTCCAGATGGGTTGTAGAGACTGCTGTCCATCTAAACAAGGCCTTAGGGTTTATATACACTTTAAATGTTCTCGATTTTTTTCTTTTTCATTGTAAATTTTTTGGGGGCTACCCTGTTCCACTGCACTGTGTAGTCACCCTGGTAGAGGACGTTCATCATAAGGCACAAACTGACTTTAGCTGTCGGCAAAAAATAATGACTCGCCGCAGTGCGGGTGACAGCAGCAGACGGAGAAATGTCATCGGTCGCAGGAGAAACCGCGAACTCTCACAGGAGAGACTTTAATTTATTAGCAGGTGGACCAGAGCTGAGAGAGGGTTCTGTTCAGAAGAGAGTCTGAAACATATTTCCCAGCCAGCGGTGCATGTCTGTCTGAGATCCAGACACTACAATGGCCCTCGCTGAGTAGTTTCACTCAGCGGCAATTTGCAAGCAATATTTCCCCGCCGGTTATTTCATATAGCACTCTTCTTCTGGACATAATTAAAAGCTTTCAGTACAAATGCTTCTTGTGAGTGAAGTGACAGCTACCTGCAAGTTAACACCACTTAGTGGCTTCAGGTATCTCAGACTGAAGCCCTGTCCAAATTTTGCATAATGATTTGCTCCCGAACAGAAAGGGCTTTATGTAAGATAAGAAGTTTGAAGGGGAATATGAAACATGATCTAATTAGCTGGGATTCAAAGGCAGGACCCAGGTATGTGTCTGCACAAGAGCTTCTTATAACAGGAACTGGAAAGCCGCTAATATTAAAGAACAACATACCTTTCACTTGGATTCCCCCAGGGAATGTCAACTGCTCAGGTTTCTGTTATTTTTTCAAAGAGAGATGGGAGATGAAGAGATGTCTGTGAAATATGAAGAAAAGTAGCACAGGCTTCCAGAAGTGTGAGGGTTAAGACAGGCTACTGTCACCCATTATCATAATATGTATAACACCACTCATATATACACCAATGTATAATTGAAGAGCATTAGAATAATTAAATTATATGCAAATTAATATATGCAAAGCCCCCCCCCGCATAGGGGATCTCCACCCCTGATACACATTGCAGCTGGCATCTGGATGCAGATATAAAAAGATATTAGCCACACTCCAGACCTTAGCTCCTCGTCTTGTGTTTATTGATTGTTACAAAAGACTGCCTACAATCATGTCTCCACTCAAAAAACAACTATAAGGACCTGGGTCACCTGCTGCTGGCACTATGGTTCCCAGAGCAGAAGGTTGTAGTTCAGGTGCCCACCAGTGGGTGTCTCCCAGCAGCCAGAAGATCCCAGGAGTCAGGCTCCACCTGATGCTGGCTGCTGGAAGGGTATTTAGTTCCTCCTCTACTATTCCCTTGTGCTTCAGTGTTTTGCCCTGCTAGTCAGATATTGCCTACTATTAATCCTGAGCACCTGAGTCTGCTTTTATATATACTGTATATATATGTGTGTGTGTGTGTGTGTGTGTGTGTGTATATGTATATATATATATATATATATATATATATATATAATCTCACAAAAGTGAGTACACCCCTCACAATTTTGTAAATAGTTTTCATGTGACAGCACTGAAGAAATGACACTTTGCTACAATGTAAAGTTGTAAAGTAGTGAGTGTACAGCTTGTATAACCGTGTAAATTTGCTGTCCCCTCAAAATAACTCAATGCACAGCCATTAATGTTTAAACCGCTGGCTCAATTTCAGGGTCTTGGCAATCTTCTTATAGCCTAGGCCATCTTTATGTAGAGCAACAATTCTTTTTTTTCAGATCCTCAGAGAGATCTTTGCCATGAGGTGTCATGTTGAACTTTCAGTGACCAATATGAGAGAGTGAGAGCGATAACACCAAATTTAACACACCTGCTCCCCATTCACACCTGAGACCTTGTAACACTAATGAGTCACATGACACCGGGGAGGGAAAATGGCTAATTGGGCCCAATTTGGCCTTTTTTTAACTTAGGGGTGTACTCACTTTTGTTGCCAGCGGTTTAGACATTTAGTGCTGTATATATATATATATATATATATATATATATATATATATATATATATATATATATATATATACAATATACAATATCTCACAAATAAATATTTTATTCTATCTTTTCATGTGACAACACTGAAGAAATGACACTTGTCTACAATGTAAAGTAGTGAGTGTACAGCTTGTATAACAGTGTAAATTTGCTGTCCCCTCAAAATAACTCAACACACAGCCATTAATGTCTAAACCGCTGGCAACAAAAGTGAGTACACCCCTAAGTGAAAATGTCCAAATTGGGCCCAAAGTGTCAATATTTTGTGTGGTCACCATTATTTTCCAGCACTGCTTCAACCCTCTTGGGCATGGAGTTCACCAGAGCTTCACAGGTTGCCACTGGAGTCCTCTTCCACTCCACTCCATAAGTTTATCTTGGTCTCATTAGACCACACGAAATGGTTTCAGTAATCCATGTCTTTAGTCTTCAGAAAACTGTTTGCAAACTTTCTTGTCCATCATCTTTAGAAGAGGCTTCCTTCTGGGACGACAGCCATGCAGACTAATTTAATGCAGTGTGCGGCGTATGGTCTGAGCACTGACAGGCTGACCCCCCACCCCATCAACCTCTGCAGCAATGCTGGCAGCACTCATACATCTATTTCCCAAAGACAACCTCTGGATATGACGCTGAGCACGTGACCTCAACTTCTTTGGTGGACCATGGTGAGGCCTGTTCTGAGTGGAAACTGTCCTGTTAAACCGCTGTATGGTCTTGGCCACCGTGCTGCAGCTCAGTTTCAGGGTCTTGGCAATCTTCTTATAGCCTAGGCCATCTTTATGTAGAGCAACAATTCTTTTTTTCAGATCCTCAGAGAGTTATTTGCCATGAGGTGCCATGCTGAACTTCCAGTGACCAGTATGAGAGAGTGAGGGCGATAACACCAAATTTAACACACCTTCTCCCTATTCACACCTGAGACCTTGTAACACTAACGAGTCACATGACCCCAGGGAGGGAAAATGGCTAATTGGCCCCAATTTGGACATTTTCCACTAAAGAAATGACACTTTGCTACAATGTAAAGTAGTGAGTGTACAGCTTGTATAACAGTGTAAATTTGCTGTCCCCTCAAAATAACTCAACACACAGCCATTAATGCCTAAACCGCTGGCAACAAAAATGAGTACACCCCTAAGTGAAAATGTCCAAACAGGTCGCTGCTTTAAATTGGGGACCTCAGATTTGTAAAACTACATATGCAAAGTCTAAAATGAGTGCCAGACCAATGAGCTGAGAGTCCTAAAACTTTTAATGTTGGAGTTTGATCAGCAGGACAATGTTTTTTTTTTAAATCTTTTTTTTTTTTAATATTATTATTTATTTTTATTTTCAATTTTCAAGTAACAGTAGTCGGTGGTACATTATATGCGATGCTTCCCACGCTTTTACAAATGGGTTTAAACAAAGATAGCGAAGGGTAAAAGAAGGGAAAGGGAGGAGGGCAAGAAGAAAAAAATAGGAAGGGGGGAATGGGGGTGGAGGGAAGGGAGCTATGGGGGGGGAGATGCATAGGAGTCTAGAGGAGTCAAATGAGACTAAAGCCTCGTACACACAATGAGAATATCGGACGAATGATCTTCTACTTTTTTTTTGCATGCAAGTCTCATATAGAAAATGAAGAGGTTACTAAACTTATGAAAATTCTTATATGACAGAATACTACTTCAGAAGTGATTTGTTATATTGTATTGTAATGTATTATTTCATTTCCGAGCATGCGTAGTCTTGCTCTTCTGATTTTTTTCGGACGAATACTGTACTGATTAAACAAAGAATCTGGTATCATACAAGAACATTTTTTGTGCTTGTCCTTTCGGATAATTTTGGATGAACTGTCGTGATCGGTTCTCGAAAGCTGCATACCAACAATCAGATTATCCTACAATCGATTTGAAAGTTGTATTTTTCGTCCGATTTCATGATCGCGTGCACTTGGCTTTAGTTAAGGTGTTTGTTACCCTAAAAAAAAATGGATCCTGTTCTCTTAAAGCATGTTACACAGCACGTTGCTTATGCTATGTAATTTGGCCCTTTCTATCACCTGAAATACCTGGCTAATTCTGCCAGTTTCTGCCCTCCCCCCTGTAAACTGACCACGGTTTATCTTGCTGCTGAGCCCTGACACCGTGGTCAGTTTACGAACCTCCGTCATCCCCAGCTCTCCTCTGTCCTTCTGTCCTTTCCCCCCTCCCCTCCCTGCCTGTCTGCTCTTGCCTGTGCCTGCCCCCTCCCCTCCTGCTGCTTAAACCTCTTCCTGCCTGCGCTATAGCTGAAAGACGGCTAGAACGTGGGCCTAAATTGCTGGGAGGGTGTCCATGTACGTCCTCCCATGCATGAGCTGCCTGCGTAACCCATGCAGAGTGTGTGTGGCTCGCTCTGTGACAGCGAGTCAATGATCCCGTCCCCTTATCACGTGATCAGCTGTCAGCCAATGACAGCTGATCACGTGATGTAAACAGCACAGGTAATCAGCTTTTTTTTTTCCCTCATGCTGACAGCGCAAGGAGAAAAAAAAGCTGATTACCGTCAGTGCCCATCAGTGCTGCCTTATCACTGCCTATCAGTGCTGCCTTATCACTGCCTATCAGTGCTGCCTATTAGTTCAGCCTATGAGTGCCCATCAGTCAGCCTATCAGTGCCCATCAATGCAGCCTCATCAGCGCACATCAATGAAGGAGAAAAATTACCTGTTTGCTAAATTTTATAACAAACTATGAAAACATTTTTTTTTCTTCAAAATTTTCGGTCTTTTTTTGTTTGTGTAGCAAAAATGTAAAAACAGGTAACAGGTACAGGTAACATACTGTTACAGGTAACATAAAATATCTTACATTGTTCTTGTTTTATAGTGTGTTTAAACTGTATATGTCTTTATGAATCACCCTGTATATTCATGCCATCCCCTCTGTTTTATGTAATATGTGTCCCAGTATCTGATCTATATAAAAAAAGGCAGATTATACCTTATATCAGAGCATTTCCCAGTGCTCACGTGACTCCTCGGCTCTCTCTCTCCTCTGCTGACGTCAGCGGGAGTGCTCGGCCCCGCTCACTATAGCTGTCAGCTGGGGAGAGGAGAGAGCTCCAGGAGTCACGTGAGTGCTGGGAGACACTCTGATATAAGGTATAATCTGGATTTTTTAACTTAGACCAGACACTGAGACACATATTGTTATATAATAGAGGGGATGGCATTTATAGATTATAGTGGCTCAACAACCACTTTAACATACCTCCCAACTGCCCCGGATTCACAGGGACAGTCCCGGGATTTCAAGTAAATCCCGGTGTCCCTCAAGTCCTGCAGTGGAGCCAAGTACCAGAACAAGGGACTAAATGCCATGGGTACAGGACTTTATAATTAGTTTCTAAGGCTAAGGCATTCTGGGTGCATGACTTGGTGGGGTTCCAAATTTGGTTCCATGGAACAGGCTGGGTGTAATTGAAAACCTCAGCACCACATTCAGAGGCTTCCTCTTTTGTCTTATAGATTGTGTTTATTATTTTTATATATATATTTTTTTTAGTTGTGTTGGGGACTTGGAGGCCATGCTCCCATTTTTCTGCCTCCTGATCCATCATTGTGGCTGCTGGTGACCACTCCTTGCCTTAGCAGACCCCTTGTTCCATTTTTGGACTGCCCGGCCTGTATCCTCGCCAACTCCAGCACTCTTGTGTCATTCTCTTCCTTTTCTCACCCCCTTCCTTCCTTGGGGATGGGTGTGTGACGCACGTTTCAAGATGTATGTAAACAATTACACCATCACATTGTTGTGTTTATGTAGATTTGTTTATTTGTTTAATGTCATTTTGTGCGCTTATGGTATTTCTTTTTTATCAGCTGTACCCTGAGGAAGCCTTGACTCAAGACTCCTACAACGCTACCTCACATTTTCAGATGGTTTATGCATATGCAATATATTATTTAATTTATAACAACAGATTATACCTAGCTGTATGTGCCATGAGGAGGGTTGTATCTATGTCTTTTGATTTTACCAAATAGGGGTGAATTGTACTCCCCCACACTTTTTATAATGTACAATAATAAATTTAGATTTTTTTACTGTAAATTAATACGTTGTGCTTCCTGAGGTTGGATTTTCTAGCACCTTAAACATCCCACATTTGTTTTTGGTTTTTTTTCAAATTTGGTTCCATTGTTTCGGAAGAATAGTAATGCCAAACACTGATGACCACTTATGCATTAAATCATGATGAGGGGATGCAGAGCCTTTTCAATTAACACGTATATATGGCAAGGAGATCAAACCTTGGGGGTCATCTCGGCATCTATGCTCAAAAGAAGTCAAAGTCATCCCATTGCATATGAGTTTTAGTGGCAAATGTTATGTTTTTACATTTTTGTATATCAATTCTGTATTTGTTTTGTAGCCCTGAAGAAGGAGGATGTTGTTGAATTCCTGAAGGGCTGTTTTGCTTTGTTCTGCAGAACAAACTCCAACATTAAAAGTTTTTGGACTCTCAGCTTTTTGGTCGGGTGCTCTTTTTGGACTTTGTATATGGTGTAATCGCAGACACAATAACCTATGGTCGTCTACAGAACTTCATGTATGTTGTCATACAGTCCCTATATGTAAAACATGGATAGAAGACATGTAAAACATGCTACAAAATTTTCTGTTACACTGCCTTGCCCTCCAATATCTTGCTTGTTATAAAGTTGGAGTGGAGCTTAAAAGATCCGCTATTGCAGATCAAAACTGCTGGGAAGTCCCGGAGCAGTAGACTGTTTTTATAAACATAATCCAGAGTATTAAATCTTCCCGCCTACTAAATGCTGCAGATGTACACAAATCCGAGCGTGGAAACAAGAATCTGAAGGTCCCTGATTCTATTTACACGAATGCCTTGACATGTATCTATTATTTTTAATGACTTACCACTAACATCCATGTTATTCCCCTCTCCATTCTTCATTGGAGCTGGTTGTGCATTTTGGGATTCCCCTGAAGACAAAATTCCCTGTAATTCGTACTTTTTACTGTAAAACTATTTATATTATGTGACCTCTCCCCTTCAGCATACCAAGTAAATGTCCCATCCTATAGACCACACAGTGCATTCACTTTCACCACAAAGGGAGACAGCTCAGTCCTTTTACTTCCTTGGATTCTGGCCTTGAAGATCATGCTACAGGATTATATCGCTGAACAAAGTATTGCGAGGAAACACAATGAGATGAGACGCATTGACAGGAAGAGCTTAGCATTGAAGAAGAGGTCACACAAAGAGAGCCGCCGTGACACAAGTCAAAAAAACATGAGTACACGGTGTGGAATTCATCCTTTTCTCCCCCCGTTCCCTTCACAAAAAGGTTTACACTCTGCCCCTATTTTTTAAAATAATATAGCAATTAAAGTGTAATGAAATACACTGGACTACTTCTCCACTAATTCAGTAGTGGTCAAATTGAAAGTTATAGAGGGCAAAAAAAAAAAAAAAAAAGCTTTGGCCATACTTCTTCTTTAATGCAGGAATGTGGTCTTCAATCAAGATACGTAAAATGGTTGTGAAGTCAGAAGGTTGCAGGAATGTGGTCTTCAATCAAGATACTTAAAATGGTTGTGAAGTCAGAAGGTTTTTTTTCCCATCATAATCCATTCTATGCATTAAGATAAAAAAAACCTAATGCTTACCTGAGCCCCATCTCTGTCCAGCAATGGCCATGAATTCCTTGCCTCTTCTCCTGATTGGCTGGGACACAGCAGCGGCGCCATTGGCAGTCAGTTAGCCAATCAGGAGAGAGAGGGGGTGGGCCTGAGCTGGGGCTCCGTGTCTGAATGGACACACAGGGCTGTGATTTGGCTTGGGTGCCCCCATAGCAAGCTGCTTGTTGTGGGGGTACTCGACAGGAGGGAGGAGCCAGGAGAGACGAAGAGGGACCCAAGAAGAGGAGGGTCCAGGCTGCTCTGTGAAAATCAACTGCACAACGCAGGTAAGTATAATATGTTTGTTATTTTTAGAGAAAAAAGAAATGAGACTTTACAATCACTTTAAAGTAGAATTGCAGGCATGGTATATTTTAACATGGACCATTTTTACATGGTCCAGCTTGGACCAATGTAACTATAACTGTACCATACATGGCTGATGCCCCTGGAAGCTGGAAATCAATGGAGTAGACACCACTGCTCCATTGATCTCCACTTTCTTCTGGATCCTGTGCTGTGCGGCTACCCTACTGCATTCTGAACACCTGATTGGACAAGGTGAACAGCAAGATGTCACAACCCCACCTTTCTACCTTGTTAAATTAGAGAATGCTTTGCATTCATTCTGAATGGCACCTGTGCTGAGCGGCCGACCTCCAGCATTCACAATGCACCATTCCAACCGCTCAGCATGGGCCCGGAATCAAGTGGAGATCATTGGAGTAGCGATATCTACTACGGTGATTTCTAGCTACTAGGGGAATTGGCTCCATGCTGGAATTGTAAAATGTAATTTGTAAAGATATGCCATGCCTGGAATTCTTGGCATATAAATCTAAAAATTACATTTGTACTGCCAGTACCTACAGTATCCCACATAAGTGAGTACACCCCTTACATTTTTGTAAATATTTTATTATATCTTTTCATGTGACAACACCGAAGAAATGACACTTTGCTACAATGTAAAGTAGTGAGTGTACAGCATGTATAACAGTGTAAATTTGCTGTCCCCTCAAAGTAACTCAACACACAGCCATTAATGTCTAAACCGCTGGCAACAAAAGTGAGTACACCCCTAAGTGAAAATGTCCAAATTGGGCCCAATTAGCCATTTTCCCTCCCCGGTATCATGTGACTCGTTAGTGTTACAAGGTCTCATGTGTGAATGGGGAGCAGGTGTGTTGAATTTGGTGTTATCGCTCTCACTCTCTCATACTGGTCACTGGAAGTTTAACACGGCACCTCATGGCAAATAACTCTCTGAGGATCTGAAAAAAAGAATTGTTGCTCTACATAAAGATGGCCTAGGCTATAAGAAGATTTCCAAGACCCTGAAACTGAGCTGCAGCACGGTGGCCAAAACCATACAGCGGTTTAACAGGACAGGTTACACTCAGAACAGGCCTCGCCATGGTCAACCAAAAAAGTTGAGAGCACGTGCTCAGCGTCATATCCAGAGGTTGTCTTTGGGAAATAGACGTATGAGTGCTACCAGCATTGCTGCAGAGGTTGAAGGGGTGGGGGGGTGGGTGGGGGGGTCAGCCTGTCAGTGCTCAGACCATACGCCGCACACTGCATCAAATTGATCTGCATGGCTGTCAACCCAGAAGGAAGCCTCTTCTAAAGATGATGCACAATAAAGCCCGCAAACAATTTGCTGAAGACAAGCAGACTAAGGACATGGATTACTGGAACCATGTCCTGTGGTCTAATGAGACCAAGATAAACTTATTTGGTTCAGATGGTGTCCAGCGTTTGTGGCGGCAACCAGGTGAGGAGTACAAAGACAAGTGTGTCTTGCCTACAGTCAAGCATGATGGTGGGAGTGTCATGCTCCCCGGTGCTGCCGCCACTGGAGAGCTACAGTTCTTTGAGGGAACCATAAATGCCAACATGTACTGTGACATACTGAAGCAGAGCATGATCCCCTCCCTTCGGAGACTGGGCCGCAGGGCAGTATTCCAACATGATTATGACTCCAAACACACCTCCAAGATGACCACTGCCTTGCTAAAGAAGCTGAGGGTAAAGGTGATGGACTGGCCAAGCATGTCTCCAGAACTAAACCCTATTGAGTATCTGTGGGGCATCCTCAAATGGAAAGTGGAGGAGCGCAAGGTCTCTTACATCCACCAGCTCTGTGATGTCATCATGGAGGAGGGGAAGAGGACTCCAGTGCCAACCTGTGAAGCTCTGGTGAACTCCATGCCCAAGAGGGTTAAGGCAGTGCTGGAAAATAATGGTGACCACACAAAATATTGACACTTTGGGCATTTTCACTTAGGGGTGTTCTCAATTTTGTTGCCAGCGGTTTAGATATTAATGGCTGTGTGTTGAGTTTTTTTAAGGGGACAGCAAATTTACACTGTACACTCACTACTTTACATTGTAGCAAAGGGGGTTATTTACGAAAGGCAAATCCACTTTGCACTGCAAGTGCACTTGAAAGTGCACTGAAAGTGCACTTGGAGGTGCAGTCGCTCTAAATCTAAGGGGTAGATCTGAAATGAGGGGAAGCTCTGCTGATTTTATCATCCAATCATGTGCAAGCTAAAATGCTGTTTTTAATTTTCCTTGCATGTCCTTGCATGTCCCTCTCGGATCTACAGCGATTTTTCTTCCAAGTGCACTTTCAGTGCAATTTCAAGTGCACTTGCGGTGCAAAGTGGATTTTCCTTTAGTAAATAACCCCCAAAGTGTCATTTCTTCAGTGTTGTCACATGAAAAGATATAATAAATTATTTACAAAAATGTGAGGGGTGTACTCACTTCTGTGAGATACTGTACATCCCTATAAGAAAATAATTATGAAAACCTCTATGTACAAAACTGGAATTTTTAGTGGCACCAATTAAAATGAGTAATTTATCATAAAACCTTTGTTTTATTATACATTTTTTTCAAAATATCTCATACAATTGATTAAGTGCTTAATACAGAGACACCTCCATCATCACCATCTAAAACATATACTGTATGCACAGTAGTTGTCCAAAAAGCTGGATGCGAGCATACAGAAAAAAAAGTTATTAAAATGAAGGCTCCCTAAAAATTCTCTGCCTCGTATACCAGTATATAGTAAATAAGTGTGGATGATAAAGAGTGACCTGAATAACCATTAGATGCAGCAACAATGTGAGGGAACTTTCTGTACCTCCATATCTGGGCTCAGTCCCATATGTAATAATATCTATGTCTGTTGATTTTAAAGCAGAAAAAAAACATCTATTTAATGATTTCAAACATGCTGGGAATGCTAACTGTCACATATGCTTGTGCACTCAACCAAACTGTCAAACCAACATCTCCAAAATAAGTCCCTTCATAACCAATGACACCACAAAGCTCCTAATTCACTCCCTGGTTATATCTCGCCTCGACTACTGCAACTTTCCCCCCTCATTGGCTTACCTTTAAATAGGATATTCCCTATTCAGTCCATCATGAATGCTGCTGCCAGACTCATCCACCTTACAAACCACTAAGGGCTAGTTTACACTTGCTTCAAAACATGGCCTCGGACACGCTTTGTTAAAGCTCTCTGAACGACAGTCAAAGCTGTCACTAAATAAAATGGTTAGCTTACAGTCCTGTTTACACCTTGCTTTTGCTTGGTGCTTCGATGAGGCTTCGGTGGGGCTTCGATGAGCCTTTGGTGAGGCTTTGGTGGGGCTTCGGTGAGGCTTCGTGGGGCTTCGGTGGGGCTTCAAGCGAGCTTTGCCATAGACTTCTATGAAGGCTTTGAAGATGCTTTGAAGCGCTATTAAAGCTACATGGGGTATAATTTCTGAAGCGAAGCCAAAGCAAAGCAAAGCAAAAGCAAGGTGTAAACAGGACTGGACGCTAACCATTTTATTTAGTGACAGGAGCTTTGACTGGCATCCAGAGAGCGTTAACAAAGCGTATCCGAAGCCTTGTTTTGAAGCAAGTGTAAACTAGCCGTTAATGTGTGTTGAAGCTGAAGCAAGTGTAAATGAGCCCTTAGCGTCTGTCACCCCTTTCTGCTTATACCTCCATTGGCTGCCACTCACCCAACAAATTAAATGCAAAATATTAACAATAACTTACAAAGCCATCCACAACTTGGACCACAGCTACATCACTAACCCAGTTAGTTTAGATACCAACCAAATCGTTCTCTTCATTCTTCCCGAGACCTCCTGCTCTCTAGTTCCCTTGTCATCTCCCCCCATGCTCACCTCCAGGACTTCTCTCAACCCTCTCCCATCCTCTGGAATTCCCAATCTGTCTGACTATCTCCTACTCTGTCCACTTTTAGGCGATCCCTGAAAGCTTCTCTTCAGAGAAGCCTATCCTGCCTCCACCTAACAACTGTACTTTTATTTTCTTCATCAGCTCATCCCTCACAAATATTACCTTTTGTATCACTTGATACTTGACCCTCTCTTTTAGATTGTAAGCTCTAACGAGCAGAGCCCTCTGTTTGCCCTAATGTTGTATAGCGCTGTGCAAACTGTTGGCACTATATAAACCCTGAAGAATAAAAATAGTAAAACATCAAATGGCTGGTGTCATAACTGATCACATGTGCAGCCCCAGTTGCAGATCAAACAGAAGAAAAAGATAGGAGGGTGTAGTTCCGTTTTAAAAAACAAATGGTGTATACTTATGTAATTAAAGATTTAAACAGGTCAAGCCACAATTACTACATTTTGGTGCTATACGGTGGTATACTGTATTATTATATATATATATAGATATATTTAAAGCATTATTATTTCTCTTTTGAGGATTGCTGTATTGTGTTCATGGGTCCCGATGAAGCTAAACCATGTCTTTATGGACCTTGCTTTGTGCACTGGTGCGCAGTCATGTTGGACCACAAAGGGGTCATCCCCAAACTGTTCCCACAAAGTTTGGAGCATGAAATTGTCCAAAATGTCTTGGTATGCTGACACCTTAAGAGTTCCCTCCACTGGAACTAAGGGGCCAAGCCCAACCCCTGAAAAACAACCCCACACCATAATCCCCCCCTCCACCAAATGATTTGGACCAGTGCACAAAGCAAGGCCCATAAAGACATGGATGAGCGAGTTTGGGGTGGGGAAACTGGTCCTGACCTCAACCCCGATAGAACACCTTTGGGATGAATTAAAGTGGAGACCGCGAGCCAGGCCTTCTCCTCCGACTTCAGTGCCTGACCTCACAAATGCGCTTCTGGAAGAATGGTCAAACATTCCCATAGACATACTCCTAAACCTTCTGGACAGCCTTCCCAGAAGAATTGAAGCCGTTATAGCTGCAAAGAGTGGGCCAACTCAATATTGAACCCAACGGACTAAGACTGGGATGCCATTAAAGTTCATGTGCGTGTAAAGAAGGCAGGCGTCCCAATACTTTAGACAATATAGTATGTCTATCTATCTATCTATCTATCTATCTATCTATCTATCTATCTATCTATCTATCTATCTATTTATCTATCTATCTATCTATCTATCTATCTATCTATCTATCTATCTATCTATCTATCTATCTATCTATCTATCTATCTATCTATCTATCTATCTATCTATCTATCTATCTATCTATCTATCTATCTATCTATCTATCTATCTATCTATCTATCTATTTTTTTACTGTTTTCTGCTCTTTGTGTAAATTTTTTTTGTTTTGTTTTTTTTTTTACTTCTCTTTGGCCTCCTGAACTATCTCATTCCCATGTCACCTGTCACGAGCGGCCCAAGCCAACACAAGACAAAGCCCCTTATTGTCAGAGGGAAGGGATTGATGTATTGTGACTATAGAGGACATCAAAGACTTATTGCTGACATTAGCTCTCTGAGAAATAAAGGTGGTAAACCCCATTTTGTCTGTGTCTTCCCTTTGTGGAGGACATGTATTCACTGACACTGCTACCAAACAAAGTGCACAGAACAAATGTCCTGGAAGAGCAAAGCACATCATCACATTCTTATCTGGCCAAACACAGTATATTGTAAGTTAACTATTGCCCTTCCTTTTGTCACATTGACATTGCATGTCTCTAAAAAAGAACCAGATCTAAGAAAGATAGAAGATTTATTCATCTTTTCACCTGGAGGGGTTCTTGTTATTTCTCCATTTACATCTTTGTAGGCCCTTATTGTTACACTATTTAAAGCGCAAGTTCACCCCTTTCTGCTAGTAACATCCTCTATTTGTTCCTTCTCCATGGCTCCTCACATTGCTGTATTCTTTTGATGGCAAACCAGGGCCCCTAAGCTGGCCATACACTGGTAGATTTTTTTTTTACATTCTTCATTTATAAGTTGCATCAATACAAACTTTAACCACTTGACCTCAGAAAAATTGACTCCCCCTTTATGACCAGGCCATTTTTTGCGGTACAGCATTGCGTAACTTTAACTGACAATTGCGCGGTCGTGCGAAGCTGTACCCAAATAAAATTGATGTCCTTTTTGTCCCACAAATAGAGATCTCTTCTGGTGATATTTGATCACTTCTGCGTTTTTTTACTTTTTGCGCTTTAAACAAAAAAAGACAATTCTGAAATAAAAACAATATTTTTTACTTTCTGCTATAAAACATATCCAATAAAAAAATTGAAAAAAATGAATTTCTTCATCAATTTAGGCCAATATGTATACTATTCTGCTACATATTTTTGGTAAAAAAAATCCCAGTAAGTGTATATTGATTAGTTTGCGCAAAAGTTATAGTGCCTACAAACTGTGGGATATTTTTTTTTTTACTAGTAATGGCAGCGACCAGCGGCTTAAAGCAGTATATAGGCTTATATACAGTTTATTACCAAAAGTATTGGGACACCTGCCTTTACACTCACATGAACTTTAATGGCATCCCAGTCTTAGTCCGTATTGTTCAATATTGAATTGGCCCACCTTTTGCAGCTATAACAGCTTCAACTCTTCTGGGAAGGCCATCCACAAGGTTTAGGAGTGTGTCTATGGGAATGTTTGACCATTCTTCCAGAAGCAAATGTCTGAGGTCAGGCACTGATGTGGACAAGAAGGCCTGGCTCGTAGGCTCTGCTCTAATTCATCCCAAAGGTGTTCTATCGGGTTGAGGTCAGGACCATGTTTGTGCACTCAACTCCATGAATTTAGCCTTGCTTGCAATACTTTAGCTATCCATTTGGATAGCCTGGTTCTTGGCTCTCATCTTGGATTACCACCTCCATGTTTTTCTCCTCCTACCCTTTTCCCTCCTCACCTCATCCACCCTCTTGTTCCTCTCTTTGTGTTCTTTCTTTTTTTTCTCTCTACTGACTGGGACCATACTTCCCGAACTTGTCTTTCATATTTGGGACCCAGTTGCAAAGATATATCCCTAAATAATTGTTGCTGCCCAAAGCAATCTGGTCCAACTTTTTACTTTTAAGTACAGTAGGTAACATGTAGTCATAAAAAAATGTACCATAGACAATACATGAGAATTGGGTTAAGATCATGTGCAATTCATCTTGCATTCTAAAATTAGAGAGATTGTGTCACCTGTGTAAAGGAGGACTTTGATAAAGGAAGCCCCGACTCCAGGTTGCAATATCCATTTACTTGATCTTATAAGTCTTAATTTTGTCCAAAGGGTACAAGTGTATATTATCAAAAGAACAAAATACTAACTAGAAACCCAAAGAAAAGAGAAAAAAGAAAGGTTTTTTTTCAAGGAGTGGGGGAAAAGTAAGGGTAGGGTAGGGTTAGAAGTAGAGGGGTGATAGATGGGAAGTGAAGGAAAGTCTCCTGAAGATTCCATTCCGAATTGATATTTAATAGCACAGTGGCTAAGTGGTTAGCACTTCCACTTAGCAGCACTATGGTCATTGGTTCAAATAACAACCACGGCACTACCTGCATGAAGTTTGCATCAGTGGTGGGCTGCACCTCCCAAAGCTACTCATCATAAACAAAAATAAATAAATAAATACTGGCCCTTTAAGTGTGTGTGGGACACCGGGCACACAGGTGTATGGGAAGTATGACATGCTGCAATCACTGAAAAAAACATTTTCTTTAAAAGAATGGCCCTTTAAGTGTGTGCGGGGTGCCGGACACACAGGGTCTGTGGGAAGCATGACGTGTTTGCAATCACGTGAATGCAAACAAGAGGCTCTATTGGAACTTCCTTAGCGTGTCCTGGGGGCGCAGGGCTCTGTGCCCTGAACACTCCCTCAATAGCATCATTCCCTGCTGTGGTGTGTGATTGGCAGGTCCCTCGCTGTCACTTCTGGTTTCTGGCTGGTCCGAATGTGAAGGCTGTGAGAGCTGTGGGTATGGGGGGAGGGGGGGTGGAGAGGGGTGTGACACCTGATGTAAAGGAGGACTCTGAAGATGGGGATGCCTGATGTGAAGTGGGACTCTGATGATGGGGATGCCTGATGTAAAGGGGGACTCTGATGATGGGCATGCCTGATGTAAAGGGGGAACTCTGATGGGGACACCTGGTGTGAAGGGGGACTCTGATGATGGTTAATAGGGATGAGCTTCGAGTTCGAGTCGAACTCATGTTCGACTTGAACATCGGCTGTTCGCCAGTTCGCCGAACAGCGAACAATTTGGGGCGGCAAATTCGAAAGCCGCGGAACACCCTTTAAAGGTCTATGGGAGAAATCAAAAGTGCTAATTTTAAAGGCTTATATGCAACAATTTGGGGCGGCAAATTCGAAAGCCCCGGAACACCCTTTAAAGGTCTATGGGAGAAATCAAAAGTGCTAATTTTAAAGGCTTATATGCATGGTATTGTCATAAAAAGTGTTTGGGGTCCCGGATCCTGCCCCAGGGGACATGTATCAATGCAAAAAAAAGTTTTAAAAACAGACGTTTTTTCGGGAGCAGTGATTTTAATAATGCTTAAAGTCAAACAATAAAAGTGTAATATTCCTTTAAATTTCGTACCTGGGGGGTGTCTATAGTATGCCTGTAAAGGGGCGCATGTTTCCCGTGTTTAGAACAGTCTGACAGCAAAATGACATTTCAAAGGAAAAAAAGTCATTTAAAAGTACTCGCAGCTATAATGAATTGCCGGTCCGACAATACACATAAAAGTTCATCGATAAAAACGGCATGGGAATTCCCCACAGGGGGACCCCGAACCAAAATTTTAAAAAAACTGGCGTGGGGGTCCCCCTAACCAGACCCTTCAGGTCTGGTATGGATATTAAGGGGAACCCCCGCGCCAAAATTTTTAAAAAAATTGGCGTGGGGTCCCCCCAAAAATCCATACCAGACCCTTATCCGAGCACGCAACCTGGCAGGCCGCAGGAAAAGAGGGGGGGATGAGAGAGCGCCCCCCCTCCTAAACCGTACCAGGCCACATGCCCTCAACATTGAGAGGGTGCTTTGGGGTAGCGGCCCCAAAGCACCTTGTCCCCATGTTGATGAGGACAAGGGCCTCGTCCCCACAACCCTTGGCCAGTACCCCTACCATTTCACAAAAAAACTGTCAAAAATGTTAAAAATGACAAGAGACAGTTTTTGACAATTCCTTTATTTAAAGTCTTCTTTTTTCCATCTTCTTTCTTCTATCTTCCTTCGGTTTCTTCCTCCATCTTCTTCTTCCTCCGATCCTCTGCTTCCTTCTCCGGTGTTCTCGTCCGGCATCTTCCTCCGCGGTGTCTCCTTTTCTTCATTTTCTTCTCTTCATCGTCTTCATTTTATCTTCTTCTCTTCATCTTCTTTTCGGGCCGCTCCGCATCCATGATTGGATGGGAGGCTCCCGCTGTGTGACGCTTCTCTCTTCATCTTTTTCTCTTCATCTTTTTCTCTTCATCTTCTTCTCTTCATCTTCTTCTCTTCCTCTTCTTTTCGGGCCGCTCTGCATCCATGATTGGATGGGAGGCTCCCGCTGTGTGATGCTTCTCGTCTTCTGACGGTTCTTAAATAATGGAGGGCGGGGCCACCCGGTGACCCCGCCCCACTCTGACGCACGGGGACTTGACGGGGACTTCCCTGTGGCATTCCCTGTGACATCAGAGGGGGTCACCTGAATCCCTGATCCTTTCCATACCCCGAATCCTTCTAGTTTATTTATCTCCTTATACTTTATATTCCGCCATAGAGGGGTATAAACTGAAATGTCTACATATTGCATTTTTTATTTCATTTTCTGCCATACTCACTAAGGTGGGTCTTTGTATAGCGTTTCCAATGGATCTAGATTCCAATTGAGCTATTAAATGATTACAAGAGGATCGAGTCAAAAGTATTGATTGAATTGGGACCATCCTGTCTACATTGCCCCATCCCACCATCTGTTGCAGTTGAAAAGCAATAAAGTACAAAAAAAAGTACAAAAAAGGCACAGCAAGTCCCCCCTAAGGGGAACTCTAAAGGGGACACCCATTGTAAAGGGGAACTCTGATTGGGACACCTGATGTAAAGGGGAATGCTGAGGAGGACACCTTATGTTAAGTGGTTGGGCACAGTGAGGCTGAAATTGATGGGCACAGTTAGGCTGCAATTGATGGGCACAGTGAGGCTGCATATGATGGACACAGTGAGGCTGCATATGATGGGCACAGTGAGGTTGAAATCAATGGGCACAGTTAGGCTGCAATTGATGGGCACAGTGAGGCTGCAATTGATGGGCACAGTGAGGCTGCAATTGATGGGCAGTGAGGCTGCAATTGATGGGCACAGTGAGGCTGCATATGATTGGCACAGTGAGGCTGCATATGATGGGCACAGTGAGGCTGCATATGATGGGCACAGTGAGGCTGCAATTGATGGGCACAGTGAGGCTGCAATTGATGGGCAGTGAGGCTGCAATTGATGGGCACAGCGAGGCTGCATATGATGGGAACAATGAGGCTGCATATGATGGGCACAATGAGGCTGCAATTGATGGGCATAATGAGGCTGTATATGATGGGCACAATGAGGCTGCAGTTGGTGGGCACAATGAGGCTGCAATTGATGGGCACAGTGAGGCTGAATATGATGGGCACAATGAGGCTGCATATGATGGGCACAGTGAGGCTGCATATGATGGGTGCAGTGAGGCTGAATATGATGGGCACAATGAGGCTGAATATGATGGGCACAATGAGGCTGCATATGATGGGCACAATGAGGCTGCAATTGATGGGCACAGTGAGGCTGAATATGATGGGCACAGTGAGGCTGAATATGATGGGCGCAATGAGACTGCATATGATGGGCAGAATAAGGCTGCATATGATGGGCACAATTAAGCTGCAATTGATGTGCATAGTGAGGCTGCAATTGATGGGCACAGTGAGGCTGCATATGACGGGCACAGGGAGGCTGCAATTGATGGGCACAATGAAGCTGCAGTTGGTGGGCACAGTGAGGCTGAATATGATGGGCACAGTGAGGCTGCATATGATGGGTGCAGTGAGGCTGAATATAATGGGCACAATGAGGCTGAATATGATGGGCACAATGAGGCTGCATATGATGGGCACAATGAGGCTGCAATTGATGGGCACAGTGAGGCTGAATATGATGGGCACAGTGAGGCTGAATATGATGGGCGCAATGAGGCTGCATATGATGGGCACAATAAGGCTGCATATGATGGGCACAATTAGGCTGCAAATGATGGGCATAGTGAGGCTGCAATTGATGGGCACAGTGAGGCTGCATATGACGGGCACAGTGAGGCTGCAATTGATGGGCACAGTTTTATCGAGCAGTAATGATACATAATCACCTGATAAATGGCTATTTACAGTCCTGCATTTCTAACAGATAAATTTTTCAGCTTGTTTGCGCCCCCCAAAAATTTTGAGCACCAGCCGCCACTGGTTTGCATGTTCTCCCCGTGTCTGCGTGGGTTTCCTCCAGGTACTCCATTTTCCTCCAGCACTCCAAAGACATGCTGGTAAGTTCATTGGCTCCTGTCTATATAGTAGAGACACACTGCACTCATCAGAAATAAATGACCTATTTTCTCAAAGAAGGGCAAAGATTGCTTAAGATATCTCCAACAGGTATTTCCACATACAGCTATCATATACTCGATCAGCTAATGATATCCTGTGCACATGGAGGACTGAACAAAACCATCTGCTGTGAAGTACTCCTGTGCGTTTAAGGGATCCTGTACATACCTCACTTGCAAAGGGGAGATGTACAGAAACCTTTCATAGTGTAGTATATTTGAGTTTTATTAAAAAATTATATAAAAATGCACTTACTGTACATCAATATCAATATACTCAAGCATGAAAATGAAAACTAAAAGTACCGATTTGTGCTCCACCTGTGCTCTAATGACCGGAAAAAACGTCTCCCAGAAGCCCCGCCCAACTTGTTTCGTCAGCAACATGACGCCAGCGGTGTCATGCAAAGTGAATATCTCCTTTACCTACAGGTAAGCCTTATTATAGGCTTACCTGTAGGTAAAAATTAAAAAAATGGGTATACAACCACTTTAACACATTGCATTGATTTAGTAAACTGTAGCTGGTAAGATATTAGAATTGTGGCTTTTTGACTTTCCTAAAGCTGGGCACACCCTAATAACTTTTCCAATGAACGTTTAAATGAATGTTTGTATGAATATTCCTTTACAAATTCTGGGTACATTCGATGACTTGGCAAATGTGGCTTGAAAATTTTGTTTGCACTTAACATTTAATTTTGGAATGAATGTAATTTCTTAGCAGAATATTTAATAATGGCATCAGAAAGTTGACGAATCTTTTGAAAGTACTGCAAAATTTAATTCGCTTTGAACATTCAATTATGAAATTAATAAAATTTCCCAACCAAAAACCACGTTCAAATCTGGAAACACGTGATATATGTAGGACTTTAAATATGTTCCTCTGGGATTATTGATTATGATTGCAAATCAGTATTAGTTAAAAACATTTTGCTTTTATTGTATCTCCAAGAATTTATTTTTAATTACTACTGGTACTTATATAGCGAAAAAGTAAAATCTGGACAGCCACATTCCAAAAAAACGCCTTTATTGTAAAAATCATCAAAGTTCATGTAACAGCAGAAGCAAGGGCAAGATAGCTGACGCGTTTCACATCATCATCGGTGCTTAGTCATAGCTAACTGGCCATACATATTGTTAGCAAATATATACTGATGTAAAATGTATCACATAATAAACCTAATTGTTTTTAATTGCAAGCATATGCGGTCAAAGAAAAGCACATATAGCCCGCATAAACGTGGTAATCAAAATATTCATGATTTGAACGTATGTTATACATTATAAGAAAGTAGATGAATTGAATAGACTTTGATATAGTCAATAAATGTTATATCAAAACAGAATAGCTCTTATAAACTTCAGTGTGCATATTCCATGGAGAATGTATGAAAACATGAAACAATAAAACCACTTAAATTCAATTGTAAACAGAAAACATATACATATGGTTACAAAGTAACCTTTAATAACGAAAAATATCTAAAATTTATGGTTGAAGCCCTTCAACCAGGATGGATGTGAGCCACATAAACACGCCATTCAAAAATGAATTTGAGAAATGCCCTGAAAAGGGGGATGGGAGGGAGGGCATAGCGCACAGGAACCGACAAGGACCACAGATGAGTGGGCTGCTTAAATAGCCCCCAGACTCCTCCCTTAAATTCAGGCCACTGTACTGGCCTTCTTATTTATGGTCGAAGCCCTTCAACCGGGATGGATGTGAACCACATAAACACGCCATAAGACTTACAACATGAAATGGACCTGATGTGTGCCCTGGTCTGCTGGTCAGTATACCAAAAAAAGGGGGCAAAACCATTCAGGTAGGGGTGAAAGCTCTTTATTGGTTTAGTGTTATTCACTGCGCAAGTTTGATAAATGCTTGCAACATTTCCACCTGCCTAATCTCTTGATGATATGGTCTGGAACTCGTGCTGGGATGCGGCCGAGGCTGCTCCAATTTGGAATGAGTGTCCAGAGTACTGACTTAGGTCGAGGTCTAGGTTGCGCAGGATGATCCTGACGTGCTTGATGAACTGGCAGCCACTCAAGGGGTTGGTCAGGAAAGGTAGTAGGGGACTAGAGTTCGATTGCCTTGGTAGGAGCGACAGTAGGCGGTCGAGTATCGCTACTGGGCACCAGATGTTGTTTGTCTTGAAAAGTAGGTGGGCGGTAGGCCTTGAGTGTGTTGTAGGATAAGGATTGATTGATGAGCTTCTTTAGCAAGGCAGTGGTCGTCTTGGAGGAGTGTGAAGGGAGGGGATCATGCTCTGCCTCAGTATGTCACAGTACATGTTGGCATTCATGGTTCCCTCAATGAACTGTAGCTCCCTAGTGATGGCAGCACCCATGGAGCCCCAGACCATGACACTCCCACCACCATGCTTGACTGTAGGCAAGACACACTTGTCTTTGTACTCCTCACCTGGTTGCCGCCACACACGCTTGTCACCATCTGAACCAAATAAGTTTATCTTGGTCTCATCAGACCACGGGACATGGTTCCAGTAATCCATGTCCTTAGTCTGCTTGTCTTCAGCAAACTGTTTGCGGACTTTCTTGTGCATCATCTTTAGAAGAGGCTTCCTTCTGGGATGACAGCCATGCAGACCAATTTAATGCAGTGTGCGGCATATGGTCTGAGCACTGACAGGCTGACCCCCCACCCCTTCAATCTCTGCAGCAATGCTGGCAGCACTCATACATCTCTTTTCCAAAGACAACCTCTAGATATGACGCTGAGCACGTGCACTCAACTTCTTTGGTCGACCATGGTGAGGCCTGTTCTGAGTGGAACCTGTCCTGTAAACTGCTGTATGGTCTTGGCCACCGTGCTGCAGCTCAGTTTCAGGTTCTTGGCAATCTTCTTATAGCCTAGGCCATCTTTATACAGAGCAACAATTCTTTTTTTCAGACCCTCAGAGAGTTTTTTGCCATGAGGTGCCATGTTGAACTTCCAGTGACCAGTATGAGAGAGTGAGAGCGATAACACCAGATTTAACACACCTGCTCCCCATTCACACCTGAGACCTTGTAACACTAACGAGTCACATGACACAGGGGAGGGAAAATGGCTAATTGGGCCCAATTTGGACATTTTCACTTAGGGGTGTACTCACTTTTGTTGCCAGCGGTTTAGACATTAATGGCTGTGTGTTGAGTTATTTTGAGGGGGCAGCAAATTTACACTGTTATACAAGCTGAAAACAAATTATTTCTAGGGACTTCACTAACAGTATGAAATGCTCTGTTGAGGACCACTTCAGGATATCAACTATTTTTAAATCTACACTCCATATCTGTTACCTCCCTGACAAAATCTGAGTTTTTGCTGCATACACGTTTCAATCTAAGAAATTGTCCAACAGGTATACCTCTGATGGTGTGTCTCGGATGGCAGCTGATGGTTTCCTATACAGGCCAGTGGCAATTGCATTGCCTTCACCACACAACTGTACATCAAGGGACTCAATAGTAGCGATGAGCCGAACACCCCCCCCCCCCCCCCAGGTTCGGTTTGCACCAGAACTTGCGAACAGGCAAAAAATGTGTGCAAACACGCGGACACAATTAAAGTCTATGGAACACGAACGTTAAAAATCCAAAATGCTCATTTTAAAGGCTTATATGCATGTTATTGCCATAAATAGTGTTTGGGGACCCGGGTCCTGCCCCAGGGGACATGTATCAATGCAAAAAAAAGTTTTTAAAACAGCCTTTTCTCTTAAGAATGCTTAAAGTGTAACAACAAAAATTAAATATTCCTTTAAATATCGTGCCTGGGGGGTCCCCTTCGTCTGCCTATAAAGTAGCACATTTTCCCCATGTTTAGAAAAGTACTGTAGCAAAATGACATTTCTAAAGGAAAAAATGTCATCTAAAATTTCTCACTGCTGTAATGTATTGCCAGATTCCAGCAATATACATAAAAAATAATTTAAAAAAACAGTGTAGGGTTCCCCCCCCCCCCAGTCCATACCAGGCTCTTCGGGTCTGGTATGCATACTAAGGTGAACTCCACGCTATATTAAAAAAAAAATGGCATGGGGGTCCCTCCCCCAAAATCCATACCAGACCCAAAGGGCCTGGTATGGACAGGGGGGAACCCATGCCGTTTTTTCCTTAATTCTGTCATAGGGCTCCCCTTAACCACTTCAATACACTATATTATATATTGTATAATGTATTGCCTATATACCCTGCACTGTATTATATATACTACACTGAGGGCACTATATACTCTGAACTGCAGTATATATACTATACAGACTGCACTTTATACTCTGCTGAAAAATTGGGCCTTAGGTGTTGGTGGTGGCAGAACACGGTAGCCTCTCACAGTTATTCTTGTTGGGTGCAGGAACGATCCCTGCTGTTAAATATTATTTCAGAGGCTGCTTGGCCTCTTTTAGTGGCCTGTGAACGTCTGCCTTTCCTTGGAGGCCTTCTGATCATGATGGGTATTTTTTTTTTAACATATATATATATATATATATATATATATCAAATACACTGCCACTAACTAACCTGCCTACCTAATCTATCTCAATCTCTCTATCTCCGTCCACTATAACACACTACATGGGCGCTGTGTAAGCAGCCTTATATAGTGTGGGACGTGGACTTAGTTCCCCTGAGCCATGATTGGCCGACGGCACCCTGCCTTTAACCAATTATGTCTCTTGCTGAGGAGCGTGCTCTGATTGGCCAAAGCATGCAGGTCAGGTGTAGGCTTTGGCCAATCATCATACAGCAATGCACTGCGGTCTTGCAGCGCATTATGGGGCGCTCGAATTTGCTGCTAATGCCCCATAAAAGTCGCTGTTCGGCGAAGGGGCGAACGCCCGATGTTCGAGTCGAACCTACGTTCGACTCGAACTCGAAGCTCATCCCTATTCAATAGAATTGGCATGAAAACGACCCGTAAGTTTCAGATTGAGTTTGTTGTCGTTCAGCTAGTCTAGCCACATCTTAATGTCTACCTGATAATCAGACACAATAAAAAACAAGTCATCAATGTATTGACAGTAAAAGGCTATGTCTATACGACGGGGACTATCATGTCCAAAGATGCGGTTCCTCTCCCACCACGCCATGTAGAGGTTGACTAATGAGGGCGAAAATTTTGCCCCCAAAAAGGCACTGCATCTCTGGATGTAATAGCACCCGTCAAACATGAAGAAGTTATGCGTGAGCAAATCTCTAAACTGAGTAGAATGAATTCCTGAAGGGCCAGTGAATATCTACCTGACTTTTTAAGGAAAAAAGCAACAGCCTGTAAGCCCAGAGAGTGTGGAATACTTGAATAGAGACTTAAAACATCACAGGTAATCCACCCATAATTGGCTTTCCATTCAAAACCTCTCAGCTTTACCAGAAGTTGCTTCGTATCCCTAAGAAAGCCTGGAAGATTAAAGTGGTTGTAAACCCTTACAGACCACTTTGACCTACAGGTAAGCCTAGGTTAAGGCTTACCTGTAGGTGCAAGAAATATCTCCTAAACCTACACAGTTTAGGAGATATTTGCAAAAGGCAGGCACCGTTGTCTACGGTGCATGCACCGTAGATACCGGCACGCAGGCGCACTGAGCGTGCCGTTTCTAACGGCGATCGTGCCGTTAGTGGTGGCTCCTGCGCAGGAGTGACGTCATGGCAGCTCCGGCCAGTCACAGCGCCGGAGCCACGATACTCGGAAGTCACTCCGGGAGATATGGTGGCGATGGAAGAGGGTAATGAGGACCGCTGCGGGGGCTTCGATCTCAGGTAAGTAATTTATAATAAGCTAGCTTTTGCCTTTGTCTTGCAGGGTGTTTATTATTATTTTTTTTCCCAGAGGGTTTACTTCCTTTTTAACTACCAAGGTCTGTAACTGATTATCTACTCATCCAATGGTTGATCTAATGGTTGACCCCCCTTCACCCCCCTGGCCTGTGGGGGGGGGGGGGCACACAAAGCCAAGAAAGGTGTGCATTTGGACTGCCCCTGATCTGAATGGGTATAAATGAGAACAAATAAATATGCCATCTCAAATGGCACTGTATGCTATAAACAGAGAATATCCTAAAGACAGACTAACTAAGACCCCTTTCACACTGAGCCAGTTTTCAGGTGTTTTACGCTAGAAATAGTGCCTGTAAAGTTCCTGAAAACTGCCTCCCATGCTATCCAAATGTAAAAGCCCGAGTGCTTTCACATTGGGGCAGTGTGCTTGCTGGACGTTAGAAAAAGACCTGCAAGCATCATCTTTGGGGCGGCTTGGGAGCGCTGTATACAACGCTCCTAAAACACCCCTGCCCATTGCAATGAATAGGCAGCGCTTCCAAAGTGCCTGAAAAGCGATTCGGAAGAGCCGGAACACGGCCACTAGCGGGGGGAGTAAAAGCGCCCTGCTAACGGGCGAAAGGCGCTGCATAAACAGCGCTAAAGCGCAGTTAAAATGAGCGAGGCTTTAGTGCTAAATCGCGGGCGGCCCCAGTGTGAAAGGAGTCTTAGGAATCCACAAAAACCACTGTTGTAAATTTGTTCAGGAAAAAATTCCAACCGGCTCCTCTAAATCTGAATGAAAATGATCCAACTAACCAACAAAAAAATCTAACGATTGTTCCAAAAACTAAAATTTTTGGATGGCATTCTACTGGTGTATGGCCAAGTTTATACTTGCTCCTTCACTGCCACAGTCTGCCACACAATCATAGAGAAATGTTTTTTGCATCCAGTGCAACATGTGACACACCCCTAGTCTGCCACAATGCATTACGGCAGCCAATTGCCACGCCAAAACAGGGCAGCCTATAAGTCAAAAATTACATAAAACTTTGAGTTGCTCATTGCGGTGGCAGGGGAGTTAGAGAAAGGTAATCCTGCTGACCATGCCTTCTATAAGAGCCCTTTCACACTGGGGCGGTTTGCAGGCGCTATTGCGCTAATAATAGCGCCTGCAAACTGACCCGAAAGTACCGCTACTTTCATTCCAGTGTGAAAGCCCTGAGGGCTTTCACACTGGAATGATGCGCTGGCAGGACGGTAAAAAAAGTCCTGCCAGCAGCATCTTCGGAGCGGTGAAGGAGCGGAATGTATACCGCTCCTTTACCGCTCCTGCCCATTGAAATCAATGGGACGGCGCGGCTATACCGCCGGTGGTATTTAACCCTTTCTCGGCCGCTAGCGGGTGGTAAAACAGCCCCGCTAGCGGCCGAATACCAACGGTAAAACGCCGCTATTTACCGCCGACGCCCGCCCCAGTGTGAAAGGGCTCTAAAGAGAACCTGTTTGCTTTAAAACCTGCACCTTCCATGATGTTGCAAAACCAAATAGCCAAGCATTCCTTTTAGATCAACCTTGAATGAGAGAAGGGATAGAGTTGGCAATGGTTTATATATGACATGGCTCGCTGCATAATTCTTTATACATGTTACACTGAACCAGAACTGCCTTGTTACTTATATTGTACTTACTGACATCACAAAAATCAATTATGTGATTATTATTATGTTGAAATCAATCCAAACTGTTTTGCGTAGAGTAATAAATTGGGTGCTTCTCAATACATCTGGTGAACAGGTCAGATATGTTGGCCAAAGTTAAAAAGAAGTTAAAAAAATAAAAAATAAAAGATTAAAGCAAGGCATTTTAGGTGGAAGTGTAATTTTATGCCCAGCATAAGCAATTGCATAAGCTCATGCTCTAACATAAATAAATATCGTAAAGGCAGAAAACGTACAGCAAATAAACGTCTGGATTTATTTTTTACATGTACATACAATATACTTTTTTTTTTTTCTTTACTTCTCACCATTTTATTTGTCGTATTAAAATAGCAAATTATCCACACTATGTGGTTATTAGTTACCGTAGGTTGCTCAGGAATACACAGTCTCCTGTGCTGGGGCTCTATATACCTATGTGACATGTTCTGTGAACCCAAAAAAGGTGCCCCAACAAAAGGGACACGGAAATGTATTATCCACCCTATTTGGGTTCTTGAAGTCACCAGTTGGTCACGTCTTGTGATCATTGAGTCCTATCTACTTTGGCAGTATGATAGGGCTAACTCTATGACCATGGGTCTCTTTTGGCCTTGGTGGACAACTCTAGTTGTAGTAGTAGTCAGTCACATTGAACTGGACTTGTACTGTAATGTTGAAGACATTCCATAGCTTATCCAAGCCAGATCCAATGAGTAGCAGGAAGACACACCAGCATTTATATTCACACTTTAGGGCACGTTATTCCAAACACCATGGATTATGTATCTGTTGATTGTCCAAGAGCGGGATGGGAGGTGTAAAAGTTACATAGTTGGTAAGGTTGAATAAAGGCACCAGTCCATCCAGTTCAACCTGTGGTGTGTGTGTGTGAGTTTATGTCAATAATAAACCCCATAGCCCTGTATGCTGCCATCATTAAGATGCCCATCTAAAAGTTTTTTTGAAACTAGCGACCACTAGGATAAATGAGATTCTTCACAGCAGTGGCAGCCTGTGCATTAAGGACGCACGGGCGCCGCCCCCTCTCTCCTGCCACCCCCTCTAGCACCAATAGATAAATTCATGCATTGTTGGGCACAGTGGCGGCAATTGATGGGCACAGTGGGAGAAATCGATGGGCACAGTGGCGGCAATTGATGGGCACAGTGGCTGCTTTTGATGGCACAGTGGCGGCAATTGATGAGCACAGTGGCTGCATTTTATGGGGCACAGTGACTGCATTTGTTGGCACAGTGGCTGCTTTTGATGGCACAGTGGCGGCAATTGATGAGCACAGTGGCTGCATTTTATGGGGCACAGTGACTGCATTTGTTGGCACAGTGGCTGCGTTTGATGGCACAGTGGTGGCAATTGATGGGCACAATGGCTGCATTTGATGGCACAGTGGCTGCGTTTGATGGGCACAGTGGCTCCGTTTGATGGCACAGTGGCTGCGTTTGATGGGCACAGTGGCTGCGATTGATGGCACAGTGGCGGCAATTGATGGGCACAGTGGCTGCGATTGATGGGCACAGTGGCTGCGATTGATGGCACAGTGGCAGCAATTGATGGGCACAGTGGCTGCGATTGATGGCACAGTGGCTGCGATTGATGGCACAGTGGCTGCGATTGATGGTACAGTGAGGCTGAAATTGAAGGGGTTTTTTTCAGAATTTTTTAGTTTGTTTGCACCCCCCCCAAAAATTTTGAGCACCAGCCGCCACTGCTTCACTGACAAGCCAGCCTGTACTCTATAAATACTTATCGATTAGAACTTTGGTCTGAGCAGAAACATTACTAGTGAAATGTCTTTAACACCTTTAACAATCTTTAACCACATCCAACCCAGCCTATAGCAGAATTACGGCCGAGCAGAGGATCGGTTATCCTGACTTGGGGGTCATCTGACGTCCATCAGGATAAGCCGCTTGTACGTGTCCCCGGGGGTGCGCAGAGTAGCGATCGGTGGTGCAGTGTGTCGCTCTGACACACTGCACCTCCGATCTCAGTAAAGAGCCTATGACGTAGGCTCTTTACTGTGTGATTAGCTGTGACCAATCACAGCTGATCACAGCGGTAACCAGGAAGTGTCGGTAATCGGCTTTCCTCAGTTCCCGCTGACAAGGCATGAGCAGAGGAGAGCCAATGAGCGGTTCTCCTGATGGGGGGGGGGGGGTCTGTGCTGATAATCAGTGCATTGGTTATCAGCGCAGCCCCCACCAGAGGTGCCCACAGCAGATGCCAATCAGTGCAAATAAAAAATGCCAATCAGTGCCCATCACAGATGCCAATCAGTGCCCATCACAGATGTCTGTCAGTGCCCATCACAGATGCCAATCAGTGCCCATCAGTAATGCCTGTCAGTGCCCCCTCATCAGTGCTGTCTATCAGTGCCATCTATAATTTCCCATCCGTGCCACCTATCAGTGCCACCTATCAGTGCCCATCAGTGCCACCTATTAGTGCCTATTAGTGCCATCTATCAGTGCCCATTAGTGCCACCTATCAGTGCCCATCAGTGCCACCTATCAGTGCCTATCAGTGCTGCATATCAGTGCCGCCTATTAGTGCTGCATATTAGTGCCTCCTCATCAGTGCCACCTTAATAGAGCCTTATCAGTGCTTATCAGTGTAGACTCGGAAACAAAGAAAAACCTTTTTTTTCAAAAATGTCAGTCCTTTTTAACTTGTTTAGCAAAAAAATAAAAAACCCAGTGGTGATCAAATACCACCAAAAGAAAGCACTATTCGTTGGGAAAAAAATATCAAAATGTAATATGGGTACAGTGTAGCATGACTGCGCAATTGTCATTCTAATGCTGCGTACACACGATCGGACATTTCGACAACAAAATCCAGGATTTATTTCCCACGGATGTTGGCTCAAACTTGTCTTGCATACACACGGTCGCACAAATGTTGGAAATTCCGAACGTCAACAGCGCGGTGACAACACGTACAATGAGCCGAGAAAAATGAAGTTCAATAGCCAGTGCAGCTCTTCTGCTTGATTCCGAGCGTGCATGGAATTTTGTCCATTGGAATTGTGTACATGCAATCGGAATTTCCGACAACAAGCTCACATCGAACATATGTTGTCGGAAATTCCGACCGTGTGTACGCGGCAAAAGTGTGCACTGAAGCACTGAAAAAATTGGTCTGGACAGGAAGGGGGGTAAAAGTGCCCAGTATTGAAGTGGTTAACAACAGTGCTAGTGCTAACAGCATAGTTGCCAACAGTCCTGATTTTCCCGGGATAATCCCGATTTTGGGACCCTCGTCCCGATTGGAGGCCGTCCCGATTCGGGATTTTGCCTTTTGTTCATGGAAAAAACAGGAATGTTTGGCTCTGCAGCAGTTCTGGCTCCTGGCTCCAACAAAATGGGCGCCGACGCCGCTGCGAGAGCTTTCCCCTTGTGTTCAGCTACAGCTCCTCTAGTTCCTCGTGTTCAGTGGAGAGGATCCGTGCAGCCAATTAATCGGCTTCTCTCTTCACAATTCTCCAGCCAGGGTTAGCTGCACGGATCGGCCCCTCCCCTCTCCACTAAACACGAGTAACGAGAGGAGATGTAGCTAGACTGCAGCCAACACTCCGCTGGGGGTACTGATTTAAAAAGCACTCCTCTGGGGGCACTGATTTAAGAGGCACTCCGCTGGGGGCACTGATTTAAGAGGCACTCCACTGGGGGACACCTGATGTAAGAGGCACTCCGCTGGGGACACTGACCGCTGGGGACACCTGATGTAAGAGGCACTCTGCTGGGGACACCTGATGTAAGAGGCACTCTGCTGGGGACACCTAATGTACACCTGAGATGTAAGGAAGCACTCCACTGAGGACACCTGAGATGTAAGGAAGCACTCTGCTGGGGACACCTGGTGTGTAAGGAGGCATTCCGCTGGGGACACCTGAGATGTAAGGAGGGACTCTACTGGGGACACCTGATGGCATCTGGTGGCAGGCGACGTGACAAGTGACACGCTCAGGGCTCCCACTGATTCTGCATTATGGTGAGTTGAACTATTTCATTTTATATTACAATGTAATAATTGAAATAATGCACTTCGATCATCCTGACACCATAACAACCATGGTGCCGGGATGATTGAAGCGCTAACACCAGGTGTTTGGAGTATCTTTATCTGCTGATTGTTAAACTTTCTGAAATACACATATTTCTATTGTGGTGTAGGATCTGAGCCTGCTGTCCCTCCATTCCTCTTTTTTTCCTTCCTTCTCTCTCTCTCTCTCTCTCTTTGTTTTTCTAGAAAATGTTTAAAAAAAGAAAAATATATATTTTCCAAATAATTGTGACAAAAAATTACAACTTCAAAAAACTTGCCATGCCTCTGACTAAATACCCTGGACTGTCTACTTTCCAAAAATATGTCATTTGGGGGTATTTGTACTGTTCTGGCATTTTTGGGTCTCAAGAAATTAGATAGACAGTCAGGATTGTACAATTTTCAGATATATATACCATACCCTTTGCAGTTGTCTACTACAACTACAAGGGGTCTACTACAACTACAAGGGGTATAGTAGTATTGTGTTTCTGGCGGTGGTGTCAGCGACTTACGAGTTTCTCTGTGTGGACGTGGGGAAGAATGGCCGTATGTCGGATGGTGGAGTCATTGCACAGACCGAATATTAAAGACGGCTCCAGAATGGCAGCTTGGGCTTTCCACCTCCAGCAGATAACGTGGCGGGCCTCCCATTTGTGTTTGTGGCAGATGAGGCATTTGTGCTGGGGGACCATCTGATGTGGCCGTTCCCTATGAGGACCCTCACCCCGGAGCAGAGGGTTTTTTTAACTACCGGCTGGCCAGAGAGAATGCCTTTGGCATAATGGCCAGCCAGTTCTTGCTATTCCCAAAATCCATAAATATGGCCGAATACAAACTGAATCATATAATTTTATGCTGCGGCATTTTGCACAATTTTATGAGAAAAAATGCAGCCAACTATCTGGCCTCAGTTGTGACTGAGGCCGGCTCACCAGAAGTGAAAAGTTGCCAGATAATCTTTAAAAGCTCTTTAAAATAAATTTGCTGTGAAAAACTGAACTCATATTTCATTTGATTTACTGCTTGTGTTTCTTATCTGTCTCCTAGGTTCTCCAATGGCCTTTTATTTTTGGACATTTTCATCAATAGTGCAAACGTAACTTATTTGATACAGAAGGTGACAATCTCTTCTTCAGCTAACTATTATGTTGTGCTGTGGGTCTGCTACACACACACACACAATGTTTTTGTTGTTAATGTATGTAATGCATTAATGCTAAAAATAATTATCCTTTTCAACTCCATGAATTAATTGCTTGGAGTCCCTAAAATGGCCTGATTGGGGCAAATTTTAGAGCACAATGGGGGTTATTTACTAAAGGCAACTCTACTTTGCACTACAAGTGTACTGAAAGTGCACTTGTAGTGCAAAGTGGATTTGCCTTTAGTAAATAACCCCTATTGCCACTGTAACTACACCAACTTACTAAAAAAACTGGTATTGAGCATTGAAAGAAGAAGCCACACATTGTTGAGTATAAAACATTTTACTCCAAGCACATTCACATGTGCATTATAAAAGGGTTTTTTAACATCTTTGGTGTATAACATTGACAGTATATAGCCTTTTTTTGTGGCTAAACAGGCATGTTTAAAACCATAACATACACATCCCCAACTCAGGAACTTATAAAGTTCAACTTTGATAAAGTGAAGGCCATATGAGACATTAGTATGTCAAAACTGTGTTGATTTTGCCTTCATTAGATGGGGTGATCTCACCCCCGTATAAGCCAAATTTTGAAGATGCACACAAATTGCGACTCAAAATGTGGATTTCCCTCATGATCCCATGCCTAAAATGTATGTCTTTTCCCTACATCTATTATTCAAAAGCCACAAAACACACAGTGTGTCAACATGTGCTATCTGCCATCATGGGATATCAATGTACGCGTTTTGTGGGTGCAACCCTTTCCTTGAAAATAAAGTAGGTGAAAGGAAGGGGTTGCACCCCTGAAGCATGTCAATTGATCCCCCATGATGTGAGCTAGCACATTTTGACACACTGGGCCTTATTTCAGAAAGGACAATCCACTTTGCCCTACAAGTGCACTTGCATTGCACTTGTAGGGCAAAGTGGTTTTGCTTGTTGGAAATAAGCCACAGTGTGTCATGCGCTAGCTCCCATCATGGGGGATCAATGGACGTGTTTCCAGGGTGCAACCCCTTCCTCTAACTTACTTTAGTTGTGAGGAAGGGGTTGAACCCACAAAACGTGTACATTGATATCCCATGATGGCAGATAGCACATGTTGACACACTGTGTGCATCTTCAAAATTTGGATTTGCAATTACTTTAACACTTTTAAAAAACTAAAAACAATAACGTTAACATTTTCACTTTTTGGTAGTTTTAGATTTTGGCTAACACATCAATGATGTTGGTCAGTCTTTTTTGAACATCAGTGATATTTTGCTTGACTTTCTCTAAATCCAGATTGCACACTATTATCTCACTGATAAGTACTTGTGCACTTGCACTGCTGAAGTGAGTTTCTTCTTCCACAACATCCACATCACCTAAAAATAAAAAAAAACACACCATGTTTTATAAATACACAGGCATACATTTATTACCTGAAGCTGTGGTCTCAGACACTGACCTGTTGTGGTCACCATTTCAACCACTTCCCGAACCTCTGCATTAACACATCATTAGGTTGTTTGCTGAGTTCCCCTTCTTCAGGACGTGTGGGGTTCCTGGTGTCCTCGGATGTCCCGATTCTTTTCTCCCCTATGTGAATACAAAAAAGGTATACTTAGCACAGAGATATTTGAGAAGAGAAATAGTAATATGAAACATTGCTTGGAAGTGTCGTCTAATTGTCTGTTTTGGCAGAGTTCCAAGCTGAAGACATGGTTTTTTCACTTTCCAAAGCTGGAATACTTACCTGTTTTGTTATAGTTTCACACATGGAGAGACCTCTAGTATCCACTGGAGCACCTGCATGGGACACCATAAAAAGGTTGTTCTGGTGTCCCACACTAGTGCTCCTGCGTCCAGATGTGTAAACAGCTGCTGAGTGTCCTCTCCTTACACTGAATCAAGTTTGCATTTCATTATAGGTACAAACACATCTAGACAACAGTGTAATAAACTTATTTTAATACAAATAGGCATGAACAAATGTAGTTAACCTGCATCTGCCAAAAACATCGTATTAGTGATCGAACGAAAGATGTTTACTACGAATGATTACTGTGCCCACAAACCTCAAACTTGGCATTTTAAACTGTACAACAGTAAAGAAAAGCACATGGAGCAGCACTAAAGTAATAATAATAATAGGAACACAGGACAAATACTTACTTTTTAGAAGCACTTTCCTGATACTTCTATACTGATCACGCTCCCTCAATTTCAGGTCTGACCAGCGTTTCCCCAATTGCTTCTTGGATCGTCGTACCCCAAAATTCCTGTGCAGACTTCTCACTTTAGTCATAATCTTGGACTTTTCCTCACATTAGGGTTTGTGTAAGGTCCATACTTCCCATCATAGTCTGCCCTCTTCAAGATGTCCACCATCTCCACAAAGGACATATTTGAGGCCTTATATCTCCTCCTGGATCTGGAACTGCCTTGCTCCGGGCTTTCGTCGTTGCTGCTCTCTGCATGCACCTGCTTTGTCTCTGCCATGTGCTCTTCCACTGCCCCGAAAGAGAAGAGGCGGGGAGTACACTACAAAGAAGGACAGGGGCAGAGTTTCACGCATGCGCAGTGTATATAAAGCATAACACGCGTGCATCGTACGTACGATCTGTAAGTGGAGGACTCCTGTAAGCGAAAGATCGTTAACTCCACAATGAAATCCATAGACAGGTGGGTCCAGGGCCTCTCTCCATTGGGTATGGGTTGTAGGAGACCCACTGGAAGATGTCGTGGAGTCTTACTCTGAGCACACATGGAACAGGCAGCTATGAAGGTGGTTACATCAGCATATAGACTAGGCCACCAGAACTGTTGGGAAATGGCCCAAAAGACTTGATTCTTACCAAGGTGGCCAGCAGCCTTGAGAGAATGGTAAGTCTGGAGCACGGCAGTACGGAGACTCTCTGGGACAAAGCAGCGGTCACAAGGTTTCTCAGGAGGAGCATGGACCTGAGCAGCAAGAATTTTGTCACCCAAAGGAGAAGTGAGACTGGTGCGAACCGTAGCCAGAATATGATCAGGAGGAATCACAGGAACCGACTCCATCTTGGAAGTGGAGGAAAATTGTTGTGACAAAGTGTCTGCCCTTACATTCTTAGTACCGGGTAAGAATGAGACAATGTATTCGAAACTTGACAAGAAAAGACCCCATCGCGCCCTTCTGGGAGAGAGGCGTTTAGCCTCAGACAAGAATGTGAGATTCTTATGGTCAGTAAGAATGAGAACCAACACAGTGGTACCTTCGAGGAGATGTCTCCATTCTTTCAGGGCTAAAATGATCGCCAACAGCTCTCTGTCACCAATCTCGTAATTGCACTCCGCAGGTGACAATTTTTTGGAAAAGAAGTCACAAGGATGCATAGCGCTCTTAGAGGTAGGATGTTGAGACAGAAGGGCGCCAACACCAGTCTCAGAGGCATCAACCTCAAGGATAAAAGGTAACATAGGATCAGGATGTGCCAACACAGGAGCAGAAACAAAGGCAACCTTGAGACTCTCAAAGGCCTTAATGAACCCCGGAGACCAACTCTGTGGGTTACCGTAGTTTCTGGTCATATCAGTCAGGGGCTTGACCAGAGATGATAAGTTAGGAATAAACTTCTGATAATAGTTGGCAAAGCCCAGGAAGCGCTGCAGAGGATGTACACCCACGGGTCGGGGCCACTGTAGGACTGCCAAAAGTTTCTCTGGGTCCATCGAAAAACCAGTAGTGGAAATAACATAATCAAGCAATTGAACCTGTTCACGATGGAACTCGCACTTCTCCAGTTTACAATAGAGATTGTTCTCTCTTAGTTTCTGAAGCACACGACAGACATATGTGTGGTGGCTCTCCAGGGACTTGGAAAATATGAGGATATCATAGAGATAAACCACCACACATAACTGCAACAAATCTCGGAGGTCATTGTTAATAAATTCCTGGAAAACTGCTGGGGCGTTACAAAGGCCAAAAGGCATTACAAGGTACTCATAATGGCCTGTTCTGGTATTAAACACAGTTTTCCACTCGTCGCCCTCCTTAATCCTCACGAGATTGTATGCCCCTCTCAAATCAAGCTTTGTGAAAACCGTTGCTCCGTAATCAAGGGAATCGAATAGGCATTCTTAATCGTGAAACGATTGAGACCCCTATAATCAATACAAGGTCTCAGTTCACTGCTCTTCTTCTTCACAAAGAAGTAACCAGCAGGAGACGAGGATTTGCGGATGAAACCTCGAGAAAGTACGTCTGCAACATACTCCTCCATGGCCTTATCCTTTAAGACCAACAGAGGGTAAACCTGGCCACGAGGGGTTATGGCACCAGGTTGAAGGTCAATTGTGCAATCATACGGCCGGTGTGGAGGCAAACTACTGGCTTGACCTTTGTCAAAGACATCGCTAAAATTGCAGTACTCCCCCAGCAGGAAGGAGAGTGAAGAGGTGCACAGGACCTTGGCTACCTTCTGGAAGCATGTCTCACTGCATTGTGGTGACCAGGAGAGAACATCAGCACGGAGCCAATCAAAAGAGGGGTTGTGCCTCTGTTACCAAGGATAACCAGTGGAAACTTAGGTGAGGAAATAACTTGTAATTGGATCATCTCATGGTCAAGAGCCCATACGGCCTTGGACAATGGAACCGTCTCATGAGTCATATGGGCAGGCTGTAGAGATCGCCCGTCAAGAGCCTTAATGGTGAGTGGAGTGTCACGCAGCTGCAGCGGAATCGAGTGCTTTGATACAAAGGCAGCATCAATGAACAGGCCTGCAGCCCCAGAGTCGATTAGAGCCTGTATCTCAACGGACGACTCAGCTCAAGAAAGGGTGACTGAAACCAGGGGCTTATGCTTCTGGATATCTGGGGATGAAACAACGCCACCTAAGGTCTGTCCGTGACAGGACCTCAGGGTTCGGGCATTCCCTGGACGGGTAGGGCAAGACTTCAAAAAGTGACCTGCCTGGCCACAATAAAGGCACAATCTCTCCCTCCTCCTAAAGGTTCTCTCATCCGCAGAGAGACACATGAAACCCAAGTGCATGGGTTCACCTTCACTGACTAACTCGGTACCAGGAGACATGAGAGGTGAGGGAGGCAAGGGTGGGACTGCAAAGCTCCGAGACAAATGTACAGGAGGCTTCCACAAGCGCTCCTTAAAAGAGAGTCTTTCTCTGAGTCTGGAGTCAATGAGGATGGCAAACGTGATCAACCTCTCCAGCTCAGTGGGTATATCTTGGGCTGCTATCTCATCCTTGATGGTATCTGAGAGACCATGAGAAAAAGCAGCCACAGGGGCCTCATTGTTCCACACAACCTCTGCTGCCAAAGTACGGAATTCAATGGCGTAGTCGGCAACAGTTCTTGTACTCTGTTCGATGGACATGAGGCACTTGACAGCAGAAGTGGAGCGCGCGGGAACGTCAAATACCCTTTTAAACAAAGCCACAAACTCAGGGCAACTCAAGACAACAGGTTTTTGCATCTCCCATAGAGGGTTTGCCCAGGCCAAGGCTCTCTCAGAAAGCAAAGATAATACGAAACCTACTTTGCTTCTCCTCCGTGGGAAACGCCTGGGGCAGCATCTCAAAGTATATTTCAACCTATATGAGAAACCCTCTGCATTGGACTGGATCACCCCCAAATCGATGGGGAAGCGGAGCGGAACCAGACATACCTCTTATAGAGGTAATACTCGAGGCGGGTGCCTGCACAGAGACTGAAGCAGCAGCAGGGTCGGCCTGCAACATAGGTTGTACTGGGGCAGCCACAGTGGGAGATTCCAGATGAGCCATGTGACTCAGGAGCGTTTGTAACGCCATGGCAAACTGATCCATGCGGTGATCCAGTTCATCCAATCTGGAAAAAATATTACCAACAAGTGGATTGACTGCATCTTCTGAATTCATGGCCTTTGCCTACTGTCAGAAGCCATGAAATCAGACCGAGACAGAAGTACAATTAAATCACACTTGTTTAATAATAAAAGTAAAAAGAACAAACGTAGTCAAAACATAGCCGGAACGGATAGTCAGCCAAGCCAGAAGTCAGGGATCAATGTAGTGGAACAGCAAGCAGGATCTGGAGCCAGAAGGGATGTCAGCAAAGCAAGTCTTTAAACAGGAACGCAGGAGAATGTCTCTGCGATGTTGACCAAGGCCAAGGCAGAGATCCTCTGAACTGGACGGCTTAAGTAGGCAGGACTGACGAGCAGGAAATCATCAACAGCTGAGTAACTGTGGAGAGATAAGAGCTGGCAATTAGCCGACAGCTAAGCGGCCAGCTCTGAGAAGGAAGGGCTGAGCCCAGCCCTGACAATATACCACTGTAAGGCCGTATAAAAGCCAAAATCAAAAATGTATTATATTGCAGCTTAGTAATCATTAGATGTGGTGGCTCCATTAGTTGTTTTTTTTAGGCTTTTTCACCTGATGATCTGGTCAGTAACATACCTCCTGTAATAGTGAGACACAACTCTGGATGAAAGAGCAATGGGGGCACATTTGAACAGCAGAGCATTGTCAATCTGGAGGAAGGGGAGTGTTAGATGAACTAGCAGATTTAAATACACTAACACTTTATAAGCAATTGCAGCAAACAGATTTTTTTTCTTTCTGGATAAAGGTCTTACATAAATAAATCCTTTATTATTTTAAAAATGTGGCATCACAGGATACATATAGGGTGAGATCTCTTAAGGGTTTCACGCTCACAGGCGCTTAATCAGAAGCTTTATGAATAATTGCTGGTAAATGTGAAATGCGCAACATGCAGTAATTCACTAAAAATAACGTTCATTTCGGGAAGTAATGTAAAAGCCACATCTACCACTAGGTTCATTCAAAGCAAAAAATGGCACACTAGCAAAGTGCAAGAAAATCCTTTTTAATTTAAAAACATGGCATCACAGGATACATATAGGGTGAGTTCCCTTACACGTTTCACACTTACAGGCATTTATTCTACAAGTTTACGATTAAGCGCCAGTGAGTGTGAAACGCTTAAGAGATCTCACCCTACATGCGTCCTGTGATGCCACGTTTTTAAATTAATAAAGGATTTTCTTGGACTTCTCTGGTGTGCCGTCACCCATTTTTGCTTTGAATGAACCTATGGGTAGAGTTGGCTTTTCCATTACTTCCCGAAATGAACTCATGTTGACTAGTTCTGTTGCCAACTAAGGCCATAAACTCAAATGCCCCCAAATCTTCTGGCTCCATTTTGTTTGTATAATACAGGTCAGGTTTCCACGTTAGTTTCCTGAGCATGACAGTAAACATTCTTTATTAAAATGATGCAACTGTTTTGAGGTGTCAAGGTCTATTGTTTGTTTGCTGTCACCACAGTCTCCTGGCTGGAGGAAAACTATGGAATATCTGCTTTCACTGGAGCAGTGGGATGCTGAACTGACATGTTGCTCTAAGTAAACTAGTAACTCAATCTTTCCTTGAAAAGTCTCTGTTGCATCATGTCCATGGTCCCGGGCCGGCTGGTAGATGTGTGTCTGTATTGTACTGCTGTATCGCATGTCTGTTAATGGAAAACTGGTCCTGCTGAGGATTACAATGATCCACTCTTTCTCTTCACTCCTCCACTTTCCCACATGCTTAACCTCTTAATGGAACTGACTTTTTCCAAAATGTCTTCACAACTAATTCCTGCTGGTATAACGTTTGTCCCCCCCCCAGCCAGCTGAGCTATGTACTCAGATGTAATCAAAATTAAACCAGAGGCACTTTCTTTGTTTTAGCTCATGATTTCTAACTTGTTCCATGAAAATAACTGGGAATAAAACCAAAAAATTATGGGTTCCAAATTTCTGAGTTAAAGTAGAACTCTGAGTTCAGGTAATGGCACCTAATAGAAAGGACACCCTCCTCCATGCTAATCTACACTATATTGCCAAAAGCATTGGGACGCCTGCCTTTACACACACATGAACTTTAATGGCATCCCAGTCTGAGTCCGTAGGGTTCAATATTGAGTTTGCCCACCCTTTGCAGCTATAAAAGCTTCAGCTCTTCTGGGAAGGCTGTCCACAAGGTTTAGGAGTGTGTCTATGGGAATGTTTGACCATTCTTCCAGAAGCGCATTTGTGAGGTCAGGCACTGATGTTGAAGGAGAAGGCCTGGCTCACAGTCTCCTCTCTAATTCATCCCATAGGTGTTCTGTCGAGTGGAGGTCAAACAGCGTCTTTAGGAACCATGGTGCATGAGAAGCTCACTTCTATTTTGAAAGACACACACGCTTTATTCCTAAGAGTTAGGGAACCATGGCTTGCATACAATGGCAGCCTGAACCTGAACTGTTACCTGCTCTTGACGTGATGAGGTACCTGCAGCTTTGGATGAGGCAGTTTGGGTATACTCTGTGGGATTTTTCCCCCTCCCTTACCTTCTCCATCCCTTCTCTTCTTCTTCTGCTCTGTTTACTTTTCCCCTTTCTGCGTTTTTCACCCCCTTGTATGTTGGCTGACGAAGGGCACTTAGGCCATTTCTTCCCCCCCTGGCCTGCGAGTTGCATTCATTGACCCAGGGGTGCAGACCCCGCGATGAAGGGTTGTCCCTCTGTCACGAGCATCCTCATAATTTGATCATACTCGTTTTGATGTTATGGTGATGGCACTCTCCCATCTTTATTAGCATTCAATGACCTCGACCTAGGTGCTGATCTTTCTTGTACTTCTTCAATTGTATGTACGATTGTTTGCAATGTTATCTCATGCAGTATATCTTTGTTAATAACATTTAATAAACATCTTTGAAACAGAAAGCCATTCAGGTCCATGGTTTCACATTGCAGTGTGGCTTTGGCTGTGTGTTTGGGGTCATTGTTCTGCTGAACAGTCTGAGTTCTCTTTAAGACTGAAACTTGTCTTCCTTTAGAATCCCTTGTATTTAGCTTAATCTGCCTTGCCCTCAATTCTGTCCAATTTCTCAGCCCTTGCTGATGAAAAGCATACCCACAATGTGATGTTAAGACCACCATGGTTTACCATCGGGTGAGTGTTCTAAGGATGATAAGCATGTTGGTTTCTGCCAGATATAGCATTTTGCATTGATGCCAACTTATTATATTTTGGTTTCTTCAGACCAAATATCCATTTATCTCCCAGCTGTCTTTTAGTCATTTTCAAGCTGGATTTGATATTTTTTTCAGCAATGGTGCTTCTAAAGATGTCCAAAGTTTGATTTTTTTTTATAACCCAGCTGATTGGTGCCCCTCCAGAAGTTTATACTGGACGTGTTTTGATATTTGGTTGGTGTTCTTTATGTTGTGGAAATTTTTATTAATGTATGTTGTCAGATGTCCCCCGGTGTCAGTTTTGCTGTAATAAGCTCATGCGAGCGTATTCGCACATACAGACATTGGTGGAATACCATTGGCTGTGGAAACCTTCCCTTGGACTCGGCAGATTTGTTTGCTCTTTTAGGGATGTTCGTTTATGCCTCACCAAGAGACTGGCCACCTCTTGGCGACTGCATTAACGCTCCTAGCAAACAGATCTGCGTACATGGGAACCATAGCATAAACGTACAAAAATCATGGCCCACTGAGCCACGATAGAGTACGGCTCGCGCCATTGGTAGCAGTGGGTGCACCCAATCGTGTTCAGAGCCATGTAAGTAGTGTTCAAATTGTGAGACAATTTGTGTCTCACAAGAAGCTTGCTGCATGGCCCGGCACACAACCATCTGCACACGTCACTACTGTAATTCTATTTGAACATATACATGTGTGTGATTGGTTCTTTTGAAAGAATACAAGTGTCTGATTGGCTGATTCTGAAGCCACCACCTTCTTTTGTTATTCATGTTTACAGTAGAAATAAAAGCAGCATATCATGGTAGAGAGGATTTTGCTAAGCTCAACGTGATACCAGCGTCTGTGTTACTTGGAGATAAACAAGCGCGCTTTCCCAGCAATATACAATAGAGCTATGATTGTGCTTATTAGCACATGGAATTATTTGCTTATAGGAGAAGCTTTAATTAATCCACAACATTTATGGTGTATATTTACAGTACATATGTTATGTGACCAACTCTCCAGTAACAGTAAATTTATTTGGGATTATGTGACAATTTAATTGTGCACAGGTAGATGCCGTTCAATTACTTATTTGACTTTTGAAAGCAGTTGGTTGCAAAAGAGCTCATTCAGGATTCTGACAGAAAATTAGATTAATATTTATGCAATCAAGGCTTTTCAATTTGTATATGAGTTTAAAACTGTAGACTTTGTAGACTTTCTCTTACTTCAACATTGTGCACTATTTTGGATAGATCAGTGATCTAAAATCCCAGTAAAATGAATTTTAATACTCAGTATACAACCAATAAAGGGAAAACTCTTCCACAACACTGTATATAGTTAAAATGGGTGATGGATTAAAGAGATCTAAATGATGGAACATCCATCAGCTAGTTAGAATAAACAATAACCTGGATAAATACAAAGCCATGAGGACACTTTGGGAACTCCACATTGCTCAAGCATAGTCTTTTCCATCTGGTTGGTGGCCAGTCTCTTGGATTCCTTCTTGCTCTTTTTCTCTATATCTGATTCTGTTTTTCTCCTGCTCTAATGTCCTTCTTTTCTCTACTCAAGCTTTGGTCCCTACCTATATGGGTTACATCCAGAGACATCCAGAATCAATGCTTATGTGTTATCCAGACATCTATTGCTATGTGTAATCAGCTGTCCTAGTTGGCCTAATGACTAAAATTTGAAATCAGAGGACCATGGGATACTTCTCAACTTTCTGAAATGATAAATAGGGACATCTTTTAGCACATAGTATGTAGGGCACATATTGAGGCTGAGGCTGCACGACGGAGAGAGAAGGATTTGGTCTCAAAAGAGAGAAAGTCACTCCATTTAAGGGACCATTGGGAGCTAAACCCTAGAAAGATAACTCTGTACCCATTAGCCATCTTAGAGTGACTGCCACCTAGACCTCTATATTATCAATGGGCGCTATGAGCCTTTGAGTTCTGGGTCTGCCTGTTATGGGGCTCTTCTAGCCTGATAGGGTTCCATATATTGGACACCTTCATTCTTGGGAGTTGGTTCTTCACCTTTAGCTGAAATGGTGAAATATATGTAACGTATACTTCAGAGTTGTGACTTTCTGTACCATTTCATACTGGCTCTTTGGATTTTATACTTGTTTTGTATGCTTTCTTTGTGTTGAAAATGTTTATAATGGCTAACAAAAATGGGTTATGGGTTCACTTTATTTTGACCACCCTGAGCCATTGAAAGCCATTCAGGTACTGCTTTCTCGTTAGTACATGACTCCTGATTGTATATCCCACTTTGCTCCCGGCGTGTCTCCAGTGTACTTTCGGGGATGTAGAGAACATGGTACTTTACTCCATATCTGATGGACTTGCCCCAGAGCAATCAACTTCTGGACCTAAGTATACGCCATGTTTAGAGCTGTACTGATCATCTTTTTATCCCATAATCTGTAGGAGGCCTTACTACATAAACCCAAAATGACCTCGTCCAGGACTCACTGGAAGTGGATGAACTTCACTTTCCTGGTGGCCTGCCAGATGCTGGCTAGGGCTTGGCGGCAACAGTTTCTTAATATAACCGAGGTCAAACAGCGTCTCATGGGAACCATGATGCATAAGAATCTCACTACTATTTTGAACAACACACATGCTTTATTCTTCTTCTGCCCTGTTTTCTTTTCTCCTATTGGGCCGCCTCTCACCCCCTTGTATGTTGACTGATGAAGGGTACTTAGGCTTTCAGGAGCACCTTCATCCTTGGGAGTTGGTTCTTCATCTTTAGCTGAAATGGTGTAATATATGTAATGCATACTTAACAGGTTTGTGACTTTCTGTACCATTTCATACTGGCTCTTTGGATGTCATACTTGTTTTGTATGCTTTCTTTGTGTTAACAATGTTGATAATGGCTAACAAAAATGTGTGATGAGTTCCCTTTATTTTGACTGCCCTTCTCCTTTCTTTTCTTTTTTTTTTGATATTTTGATAAGTAAGTAATATTCACATGCCAGTTAACTGTGTAAATGACAGACGATTGCTTTGTAAGGTATTATACACCACATCCTGCCTATACCTGTTTAGGTTTTGAGGATGGCAGGTGTTTATCAGGTTCATCCACTCCCTTAAGTACATCTTCTCTATCTCCTGTTTACTCAGAGACTTTAATTTTTTTATATGTCACTTCAAAAGACCTGGCAGGTGTCTACGTAGAATTCCCACCCTGAATCTCAGTTGCCAGGATCACAGGACTCTATAGATGTATACTTCATGTGCTGTCAACTTGTACTAGTACAAATCACATGGGCCAGTAAATTGTTAGAGCCTCCATATCGTAGTTTAACTTTACATCTTCCAGATGCCTGGACCTGTCATGGGGAGGAAGGAAAATACAGATCTCAAAGCATAATTGCAGATAGCTGACATCTATAAAGTAAACACATTTAACGTTGGAGGTCTGCAATGAGGAAATGCCTATAGCTTTGCTGGCATAAAGATCAAAGCTATACAAATGCTATTGAGTAATCAACTAAATTAAGGTTTCTTGTAAAGTACAATTTGTGATTGTGACATGAATGTATTCATTGGTGTACCTGGTGTTTTACACCTGAAAAGGATACTTTTTTTTTAACACCCTTCTCCTCTATATGACAACATTATTTTTAGTTCTAATAGGAAAAAAAAACAAAAAACACAGACAATGGAACAATGGAAATTGTCGTGCCCCCTTATACTGGTGGTCAGTGGTAAAGTGCCCTCTTACATTGGTGGTCAGTGGAGAAGGGCCCTCTTACATTGGTGGTCAATGGAGAAGTGCCTCTATTACATTAGTGGTCAGTGGAGAAGTTCCCTCTTACACTGGTTGTCAGTGGAGAAGTGTCTTCATTATATTGGTGGTCAGTGGTAAATTGTCCTCTTACATTGGCGTTCAGTGGAGAAGGGCCCTCCTACATTGGTGGTTAGTGGAGAAGGACCCTCTTACATTGGTGTTCAGTGGAGAAGTGCCTCCATTACATAAGTGGTCAGTGGAGAAGTTCCCTCTTACACTGGTTGTCAGTGCCTTCATTATATTGGTGGTCAGTGGTAAAGTGTCCTCTTACATTTGCGGTCAGTGGTGAAGAGATCCTTTGAAGTTATGGTCAGTGGAAAAATGCTCCCTTACATTGATGGGCAGTGTAGTTCCCTTACCACTGGCGGTAAGTATATTGTCCTCTTACATTTGTGGTCAGTGTACTGCTCCCATAAAATTGGTGGTCAGTATATTGTCTTCTTACATTGCTGATAAGTGTGGTGACCCCTTACTATAGGTGGTCAGCTTGGGTGAAACTATCCTTTAAACCTCTTTGCTTCCACTTCTGTTCCTTTCAATAGTGCAAAATTGCTACATTACTACACATTGGTATATAATAAGGAGGATTTTACACATGTAGTAAATTAATGAAATCAGGGCTGGCGTGACTAGAGTTAAAACACAATATATAGATCTGCAGGAATTAACTGTCCCACTATCAGGCATGACGAAATAGCCACTAAAACTGATGAAAGCGGAGATATAAAAATGGATCAAGATGTTGACTAAACCGAAACACCCATATAAATGTTAAGGCAATTAGGCACTTCAAGGACTGGTTTAATCCAAGCAGTGAGGGGCGTGTGGCCTTGCAAGAAACATGATATCCTCCTTTAACCCTGCTGTTTTACCAAAAAACATCTCAGTCTTAGTAAATCCCTTTATATATACAGTAGTTATGACAAAAACAGGTAACCCAGGAATACAGTTGTGCTCAAATGTTTTCCCCCCGCTTGGAGAATAGGTAATATACAGTATGTACCATCTTTAACAACTTCAGCCCCGGAAGGATTTGCCCCCTTAATGACCAGGCCATTTTTTGCGATACGCCACTGCGTCGCTTTAACTGACAACTGACAATTGCGCGGTCGTGTGACGCTGTACCCAAGCAAAATTGATGTCCTTTTTTTCCCACAAATAGAGCTTTCTTTTGGTGGTATTTGATCTTTTTTTTTTACTTTTTGCTATAATACATATTCAAAAAAAATAAAAATAAAAAACACATTTATTCATCAGTTTAGGCCGATATACATTCTTCAAAAAAGGGTGGGCTCAGGACGTAGAGCACTTTTGTGACAATAGCAAATTAATATTCGTTATTGTCTTCCTGCTTCTCCTCCCGGCCAATCAGGAAGTGGGATGAGCGCGATTGGCCAAGAGGAGAAGTGATTGTATTGGATGGTACCGGGGGTGGGGAGGATGTACAGGGAGATCCAGAAGATGGCCGCCGTCATCTGCTCTGCATCATCGCCAAGAGCCTGCGTGAGTACCACCCACCCTTGGGGGGTTGCATGGTCTGTTTGCCATCCCCAAGGGGGAGGGTCGAGTGGTTTGTTTGTCTCCCCCTCCCCGGCTGGAGCATCAGCCGCCACTGGCAAAATGCCTCCAGGTCATGCAAAGTCTTTGGTCATCTTGCATGAACCGCTTGTTTGAGACCTCCCCAGAGTTGCTCACTGATATTAAGGTCAGGAGACTGTGATGGCCACTCCAGAACCTTCACCCTTTTCTGCTTTAACTACTGGAGGGTCAACTTGGCCTTGTGCTTAGGGTCATTGTCATGCTGGAAAGTCCAAGAGCATCCCATGTGTCCTGCAGAAGAATGCAAATTTTCTGCCAGTATTTTCTGTAACATGCTGCATTCATCTTGCCATTAATTTTTTACAAGATGCCCCGTGCCTTTAGAGCTCACACACCCCTAAAACATCAGTGAACAACCACCATGCTTCACAGTGGGAATGGTATTCTTGTCGCTATAGGCCTTTTTGACCCCTCTCCAAACATAGCACTTATGGTTGTGACCATAAAGCTTTATTTTGGTCCTGTGACTCCAGATTACAGTGTGTCAGAAGCTGTGAGACGTGTCAAGGTGTTGTCGGGCATATTTTAACCAGGCTTTTTTGTGGAATTGGCGCAGTAAAGGCTTCTTTCTGGCAACTCCACCATGCAGCTCATTTTTGTTCAAGTATCGTCGTATTGTGCTCCTTGAAACAACCACATTGTCGATTTCCAGAGCAGCCTATATTTCTCCTGTGGTTACCTGTGGGTTTTTCTTTGTATCCCGAACAATTCTACTGGCAGTTGTGGCAGCAATTTTTCTTACTCAACCTGACCTTGGCTTGGTATCAAGATATCCCTGAATTTTCCACTTTTTAATAAGTGAATGAACAGTACTGACTAGCATATTAAAGGGTTTGGATATCTTTTTATATCCTTTTCTATCTTGATAAAGATCCATTACCTTGTTGCGCAGGTCTTTTGACAGTTCTTTTCTGCTCCACATGGCTCAGTATCTAGCCTGCTCAGTGCATCCAGAAAACAAACTCATTGACTATTTATACACAGACACTAATTAGAATTAGCCACAGATGTAGGAAATTAACCTTTAATTGCCATTTTGACCTGTGTGTGTCACCTCGTGTGTCTATACCAAGGCTAAACATTCCAGTGGATGGACACTTTTGATCAAGGCCATTTGGGTGTTTTTCTGTTATTATGATTTAAAAAGGAGCCAAATAACTATGTGATAATAATTGGCTTCATATGATCACTATACTTAAATAAAAATACAGTTTTTTGACATGATCAGTCATATTTTCAATAATAATCCCAACATTTCATGATTTCTGCCAAGGTATGCAAACTTCTGAGCACAATCATACCTCAGCTTTTCAATCACTGCATGTTTTATATGAGTAAGACATACTGTACCTATAAATGTGTAATAAAGGACAAGCATAAGGAACGCAACATAAGGGAATTTATCATATGGGGTAAAATATTGTATTCTGGTAACTTTTTAGTGACAGCAACGGTAGTATTCAGTATATGAACTAAGAAAAGATATGAATCCAACCCATGTCTATAGCTGTAATGGTGGTATCTGAAATATAAACTGACAATTGAAGTGACTTTAACCATGACCTACTGCAACTTTCAGATATATGACAAGGTTTAATTATTTAGAGACTATTCACATTTCCTTTAAATTTAGGGCTCTTTCACATTTATTTCCAAATAATTGCATTTATAAACATTTTATTCATACAATGTTTTTTTTATTAAAAAGATTGGCAGTTCACATGTAGTGAAAAAATATGCGCCTATCATATAGACTTATTCCACTTAGGCTGTCACCTGTATGGTGATAGTGCGCACTGCAGCAGGTATCCAGTCTGAGATCTGCTGGCCTGGGTATGCCTGGAGCCTGGTAAGTTGAGCCAACAGCAAGGGTACAGTCTGAGGTCACATGCTGAGGGACATTAAAGGGTCATGGCTACGCATTTTGAGGCTGCTCCACCTCTTTCTTAAGCCTACTTGACTGGTATGGGGGCAATCTATATATGGGCTGTGGCTGGGATGACTGAGAGTGACAGGAAGCAGGAGGATTCCTACCACATGTGGGAGTGCAAGGCACAAAAGCTACTGTATATACATAACGTTGGGTTTTCTCACCTGTGCGAGGCCACTGGCATGCAGTAACTCAGAGGCTAGGCTCTGTCCTTAAGGGTGTGGCATGCATGTTGCTTGTATCCATGCACTAGCTTCTGGTGTTTCTTAGTGAATTTTCCAGTGTTTTTATGAGCCTCCCAGTGTTGTTCCCCAGCCTTTCCTAGTGTCTTCAGTAAGTCCAACCTTGTGTTTCCAGTGTGTCCCAGCCTGCATCCAGCTATGTGATCCCAGTGATCTCCAGTCTGTATCCTCCAGTGACCCAGTGCACCCCTACCAGCATGTCTTCCTTCGCTCATGAGTCTTCCTTTGCACTCCAGTCACTTTCCTGCTTTTTGCACTAGTGTGTTTCCCTGTGAGTTACAGCCAGCCTCCCATTGTTAGAACCTGTAACCTCCCAGCCTGTGTTTCTCCTTTGTGTGTCTGTGTATTCCAATTCACACCTGTTAACAACTCCTATGTTACCTGCTGCCAGGTGGATCCATCACCCCAGCGCTGCAAGGGACTTTCACCTTCCCTCAGCTTCGACCTGCTCAGGTGAGTCAGAGGACTGAGTATCGCCTGCAGGGTAACATCTCCACTTCTAGGAACTCTGGTGAAGACCAGGCAGTACCTTGCCCTTCTCAGGGCTAGGACCATCACTAAGTGATCGAGCATGCCAAGCCTACTCTGTGGCTTTTGCCACCATCTGCCCAACTGCTACAACTATGTCCTGGTCAACCACTCTGCCTCTAAAGGGAAAGGGTTCCCAATCCATGACAGATAGGTTGACTTGTGTATGTGATTTTAATCAGAAAAAGGTAAAATTTAGAAACAAGGGATTTCATGCTGTACCTTGTCGTGGGTGGTGTTGGACAGTCTGGTCACTCTGCATTACAAAATACAGCTACCAAAAAGTGTCTTTTAAATATAAAATAAATAAAAAAAATAACAGACCAGCAAGCTACATAACCATGTAGCACAACTTTTCTCAATAAATCTATTTTGTTGGTGGAGAACTCTTGTTCTGTAAGAGTAGGGACTATGGAAACCCTAAAGGATAATCAATATATATGACATCTGTACCGAAAGTAATGTACATTTGAGCATAACTTTTTTTTATTAGCTTACATTGCACACGTTGGTAGTGTAACTCTTCCTTTATAGTAACTCTTCTTTTTTTTTTTACTTCAGGTAAATATTGGATTACAAGCAGAAGCAACATGCCACCATTCAGTTCTTGATGAAGGATGGGTGCAGGCTGTCCAACATTGATGGTCTCCCACTGCAAAGTTTGTCTTCAGTGCTGGTGTCCACTTTTTTAACCTTCTTCATCCATCTGTACATATTGCTCTTGTCAATGGTTTCATCTCCGTAAACATTCTGTAGCCTTCTGTGGATGTCGGAGACCCCTCCTTCGTCAAGGACTCAATGACAGCATATTGTTTCTGGTTGGGATCCATTTTTTACCTTCAATGAAAAATAGAGTTACTATATAGAATTAGTTACTCTACCAACATGTGATATTTGAGAGCCCTATGTAAGTAAATCGAAAAGTTATGCCCACTTTTGCATTAGTTTTAGTACTGCCCTCATAGATCGTCTATATCACAGAGTAGTAATAACCAATGGCAATGTGCAAAGTGTAATAAATAGCAACTTCCGTTTTACATTGTACAAATAATTGTACTGGGTGTTGTTCTGGATTACTTCAATCCTCATTCCCTTACAGAACATGTCCAATTGCTGTTTTGTACTAATTAAATTTCACGCAATGTACTTTAAGTAAGACTATAAAGATCATCCAAACAGAGTAACTTCCATCTGGCTCTGATTTTATCTCTCTGAAGACATCCCAAGTTTTTTAGACCCCAAGACCTGCTCAAAGAAAAGAAACAAGAAGTTTGTTTCCAGGGCTTTATTTTGAAATGAGTCTCCATGGTAGATATATCATATAAACCCAGATTAAGTTTGACTGGGCAAATCACAGAGGAATGGAATTATTTGGAGAGGTCAATGACCCTGGAAATATATTCACAGCACGTTGGAGGGACTTTCATACAATGACGTCTAGAGATGGCAGGATGGTACATGGAGATTTGTTTAACAAAAGCCAAAAGATTTGTGCCTTTGATTTCCACTTTCAGTCTGCACGTAGTTACCAGTATTCTGGAGCTAGTCAGCTAAGCTTTCCTTTTTTCTCCCAGAAAGTACATTATGATTGAAACCTAAAATGTAATATAGGCAATTAGAAAAGAAAACATTGCTAGACTTATAATTATTATCTTACTTTAGAGCAGTGGTCTCCAAACTGCAGACCGGGAGCCAGATGCGGCCCTTTACTTGCCTTTATTTGGCCTTGGGAGCACTATTCCTCCCACTGACACCAATGTTGGGAGCACTATCCCTCCCACTGACACCAATGTTGGGAGCACTATTCCTCCCACTGACACCAATGTTGGGAGCACTATTCCTCCTACTGACACCAGTGTTGGAAGCACTATTCCTCCCACTGACACCAACGTTGGGAGCACTATTCCTCCCACTGGCATCAATGATGGGGCACTATTCCTCTCACTGACATCAGTAATGGGGCACTATTCCTCCCACTGATACCAACAAAGGTTCACTATTCCTCCCACTAATACCAGTGATGGGGCACAATTCCTCCCATTATTACCAGCGATGGGGCACAATTCCTCCCTCTAATACGAAAGATAGGGCATTCTCAATGCCCACTGGCCACAGTCTGGCCCTCCTAAAGTCTGACAGACAGCAAACTGTCCCTTTGTTAAGAAAGTTTGGAGACCCCCCTGTCTTAGAGGAATAAAAACCAATGCTGACGTATATCTACAGCTATTTTTTTATTTTGGAAAGAATAGGAAATTGTTAAAGTCCCTATCAAGTTTTTTTTTTTTCCATCTATGTCCAATTGGGGAAGATTTCCCTCCATTTCCTGTCCTATACACTTAACAGGAAATCCCTTCTTAAAGAGGAGTTCCAGTCAAAAAAAAAAAAAAAAAATTAAAAGTCAGCAGCTACAAATACTGCAGCTGCTGACTTTTAATTGGACACTTACCTGTCCCAGGGTCCAGCGATGCGGGGGATCAAAGCCCCGCTCGTCTCCCCCTCCGTTCAGCGGCGCCGGCATTGCAACTGTGGGCACCAGGCTGTGGCTTCACAGCCTGGCACCCACTGCGCATGCGCGAGCGGCGCCGCGCGCCGTGATTGGCCGCTCAGTCACCTGGGACCTGTAATGGGTCCCAGATGATTGACAAGAGGGAGGGAGCAGAGCGGAGCCCTTCCTGTGCCGAGGGGGAAGTGATGTCACCAGCCCAGGCACTGGAAGAGGCAGACTACGAGGGACCCCCTAGCAACAGGCATTTAGAGGTAAGTAAAAAAAAAAAAAAAAATATCCAAATTTTTTTTGTATTTTTTTTTTTTAGGATTTTTTTATGTAGTTTTTAGAACCCCACTTTAAGCACTTCAAGTCCGGAACACTTTCACCCCCTTCCAGTCCAGGCCAATTTTTAGTTTTCAGCTCTGTTACACTTTGATTGACAATTACTCAGTCATGCAGCATTGTACCCAAATTAAATATTTATCATTTTTTTGAGACAGATAGAGATTTCTTTTGGTGGTATTTAATCATCACTGTATGATCACTGTTTAATAATCAAAAATGTTGAAAAAAAACCCCAATTTTTTCTTAGTTTTTGTCAAAAATTTTGCAAATAAATATCTTTCTTCATAAATTTAAGCCAAAATGTATTCTGCTACATATTTTTTAGTTACAATAACCCAAAACAGTGATAATATTTAGTCTGTAGGAAAGTTATAGAGTCTACAAACTATGGCGTATTGTGGTGATCAGGATGCTGGTATTGGGTATGGTGGTGATCAGAACGCTGTTATGGGGTACAGTATGGTGGTGATCAGTATGCTGGTATGGGGTATGGTGGTGATCAGAATGCTGGTATGGGGTGTGGTGGTGATCAGAACGCTGGTATGGGGTATGGTGGTGATCAGAATGCTGGTATGGGGTATGGTGGTGATCGGAATGCTGGTATGGGGTGTGGTGGTGATCAGAACGCTGGTATGGGGTATGGTGGTGATCGGAATGCTGGTATGGGGTATGGTGGTGATCGGAATGCTGCTATGCGGTATGGTGGTGATCAGAATGCTGATATGGGGTATGGTGGTGATCAGAATGCTGGTATGGGGTATGGTGGTGATCAGAATGCTGGTATGGTGGTGATCAGAATGCTGGCATGGGGTATGGTGATGATCAGAATGCTGGTATGGTGGTGATCAGAATGCTGGTATGGGGTATGGTGGTGATCAGAATGCTGGTATGGGGTATGGTGGTGATCAGAATGCTGGTATGGTGGTGATCAGAATGCTGGTATGGGGTATGGTGGTGATCAGAATGCTGGTATGGGGTGTGGTGATGATCAGAATGCTGGTATGGGGTATGGTGATGATCAGAATGCTGGTATGGGGTATGGTGGTGATCAGAATGCTGGTATGGGGTGTGGTGATGATCAGAATGCTGGTATGGGGTATGGTGGTGATCAGAATGCTGGTATGGGGTATGGTGGTGATCAGAATGCTGGTATGGGGTATGGTGGTGATCAGAATGCTGGTATGGCGTATGGAAGTGATCAGAACGCTGGTATGGCGTATGGTGATGATCAGGATGCTGGTATGGTGTTGATCAGGATGCTGGTATGGCATATGACGGTGATCAGGACGCTGGTTCTTAGATGTGCTGGCTGACTTAGTTTTCTCCTTTTCTTTCAAGCTAAAAATATTTTCAGCAAATGCAGAAAATATATTTTCATCTTGCCAGAAATCTCACTTTCTGTGAATTACACAGACTATCCTCCTTTCTAGTTATCTTCTGTCACCTACCATATGCCTTGTCCCACTTGTGGAATGGATTAAGAGATACAAACATGTTCAATCGAGAGAGCAGCCTAGGGTGACAACCATGGCTCCCTCCATAGATACAACGGAGGAGTAACGTAGCTATCCAAGGACAGGATTAGCAGGTGAAAATAAAACAAAAGAAAACCACTGCAGCCACCACACCAAGGACTATTTAGTTGCAATATTTTACATTTTTGGTTTAGATATACTTTAATTTTCTCCAAAACAAGTGACCCTATTGGAAGTTTTTTATTCCTGTTCTAGTAAAAAAGAAAATTGTCTTTGTTTTTTTCCTCACTTTTCAGTTCCGATGACAATGCTCACAAGGACCAAGAGAGAGGATTAAGGCTCATGCATAAGAACATGGAAAACTTTGGAATAAAAATTACAGTTAAAAAAACTTGACAGGATTCTAACCTCTCACCACCCTGTCCAAAACTAAAAAAAATTAGCTCCAGATACACTTTAAAAGAATATCAATTCACATTTTGTGCTGAAGCCAGAGTTTGTTTGTTCTTAATTGCACATTAATGATTACAGACTAGCACAGCCTTCGATTGAGAACACAGGGGACCAGGTGCAGGATATTTCTTTTTAATATATTTTTTTATTAGTTTTCTAGAAAAAGATCCAAGAGCTGACATTTAATTAATACATACACTCTTGAAAACCACATTCCAGTATTAATGATTCAGACATAGGCGCGCGCACAGGGCGTGCCTGGGCACACCCTAATCACCCCGTGACGGGCAGATTCCCCCCCGCTGCTTGGCAAAGAAAGGAACTGGGGAATCCCTGTTCCCAGTGCCTTTCTTTATCTCAAAAGTGAGACATCAGGGGCCTATTAAGACTCCTGATATTTCTCCAAAGCCCCCCAATGGGGCAACTAAAAAAATTGTAAAAAAACAATAATAAAAATGATTGTATAACATAAAAAAAATTAAATATAAATAAATATAAATAAATGGCGCAATAACATAGTCAGTTACATAAGTAATCAATGTTTCTTCCAACTAATGCATTACAAAAGACTTACCTTAAAACGAAGAAATCCAGCGGCACACTGTCACAGCTGCAGAGGCTTCCATCTTCACCCGGTCTTCCTTCCGAGTTCATGAACTGTGGCCGCTTAAATGGCCAAGCCGCGAAGCTGTCACTCCCGTACATGCGAGCGGCAGTCACTGTCGCAGCTCATGGCTATGTCGTTCCTTCAAAGCGCATGCGTTGGTGACGTCACCAGTTGCTGCCCCCTTGAATTATTATTATTATACAGGATTTATATAGTTTACGCAGCGCTTTGCAATATAAAAGGGAGACAATACAGTTATAATACAATAATATACAGGAGGATTAAGAGGGCCCTGCTCAGAAGAGCTTACAATCTAATAGGGTGGGACAGGTGGTACAAAAGGTTGTAACTGTGGGGAATGAGCTGATGGAAGTGGTAGGAGATTAGTTGGAGATGTGATAGGCTTTCCTGAAGAGATGAGTTTTCAGGGATCGCCTGAAGGTAGCAAGAGTAGGGGATAGCTGGACAGGTGGAGGTAGCGAGTTCCAGAGGATGGGAGAGGCTCTGGAGAAATCCTGGAGACGAGCATGGGAGGAGGAGACGAGAGAGCTTGAGAGTAGGAGGTCTTGAGAAGAGCGGAGAGGACGATTTGGGTGATATTTGGAGACAAGATTAGTGATGTAGCTCGGGGCAGAGTTGTGAATGGCTTTGTATGTCGTGGTTAGTATTTTGAATTTAATTCGCTGGGTGATTGGGAGCCAGTGTAGGGATTGGAGGAGAGGGTTGGCAGACACTGAGCGGTTGGTAAGGTGGATAAGTCTGGCAGCAGCATTCATGATAGACTGAAGAGGGGAGGAGCCTATGGAGAGGCAGGCCAATGAGAAGAAAGTTGCAATACTCAAGGCGAGAGATAACAAGGGAGTGAATGAGGAGCTTGGTGGTTTCATTTGTTAAAAAGGAGCCAATTTTAGAGATGTTACGGAGGTGAATTCTACAAACTTTTGACAACGATTGGATTTGAGGCTGAAATGACAAGTCAGAGTCTAGGATTACACCTATACCCTGGCGTGAGGGGAGGAGACTGATGGTTGCATTGTTGATTTTGATGGAAAAGTCATGGAGAGGGGCACGGGCGTGGGGGGAATATTAATAGCTCAGTTTTAGAGAGATTTAGTTTAAGGAAGGGGTGCGACATCCATGCTGATATGTAATTTAGTAAGTTTATAATGCGAGAGGAGACTGAAGGAGGGAGGTGAGGAGTAGACAGATAGATTTGGGTGTCATCAGTGTATAAGTGGTATTGGAAGCCGTGGGCGGTCATCAAGTGACCAAGGGAGGAGGTGTAGATAGAGAAGAGAAGGGGTCCAAGAACCGAGCCTTGGGGGACCCCCACAGAAAGGGGCAATGGAGAGGAGGAGACAGAGTTGTAAGTGACACTGAAGGAGCGCTGTGATAAATAGGCAGAGAACCAGGATAGAGCAGAATCTCGGAGGACAAGGGAATGTAGTTTATTGAGAAGGAGCGGGTGGTTAACAGTATCAAAGGCCGCAGAGAGGTCAAGTAGTAGGAGTATGGAGTACTGAATAGCTCTTAAACGGTGCATGTTTAGATGTTAATTTAGGTTTATTATAAGCTGTAGGTAAAAATAAAAATACGGACTTTTCTACCACTTTAAAGAACATGTTACCCCAACATTTTATATCCCTGAAATGCATCTTTGTACCATGTACTTGTGTTAAAAAGTCTCCTGTTCTCTTTGTATTACTTCCTTTGTGTGAAATAACCGGTGATCCTGCCAGTCCCTCTGCTTTTCTATTTTAAACTGATTACACCAGACATGAGAGCTCATCCATCTCAGCGTGGTCAGCCTGCCTGTCCTCCAGAGATCAGGCTTATGTTGACATGTCCCCCCCCCCCCCCGCACAGCCATTCACTGGGAAGATCAGTGTACTGGTGTACTGTTCTTTCTCCATCCCCAGCTCTCTAAGCCCCTTATGCAGCTGAGGACAGAGATTATGTGATCACTTATAAAAAAGGAAAAAAAAAAGTTATTTCAATTTTTTTTATATATATACGATATATATATACTGTAAGGCTTGAGAAATCCCAGGCACCAAGTCGCCATGGTGACTAGAAATTGCATCCTGGTGCCTTTGGCTTTTGTCAGCATCCGCCTCTCACTTGCCATACCCACCTAAAGCCCCCCCCCCCCGGAACGCATCGGGCACACTCTGTGATCGCTGTGTCAGCTGATCACAGATTGAGATAAAGAGTTAATCACAGCGTCCAACAGCTGATCACGTAAACAAATGCCGTCTCTTTTCCTCAGCTCTGTCACAGCATGAGAAAAGGAAAGCCAATAACCAGCTATCCTGTGACAGGGAACATTTACACTGATAATCGGGGCACTGATCATCAGTGCCCTGATGATCAGTGCATGCTCATTAGTGCCAATCAGGCACATCAGTGCAGCATAACAGTGCCCATCAATTCCACCTTATCAGTGTGGCCTCATCAGTGCCCATCAATGCAGCTTATCAGTGCTGCCTCATCCGTACCCATCAGTGCCGCCTCATCATTTCAACCTCATCAGTGCCCACCAGTGCAACCTCATCATCTCACATCAGTGAAGAAGAAAAATTACTTATTTGCTAAATTTTAAATTTAATATTAATATTTAATATTACATTTTATAGCATTAAAGGGTTACTAAAGGTTAGTTTTTTGTTTTTTTTTAAATGACAAACATATCATACTTACCTCCACTGTGCAGTTGGCTAAGCACAGAGTGGCCCCGATCCTCAGGCGGTGATGGTAGCTCCTCCTCTTCTCCAATGCCCTGTCGGAGAAGCACTTTCCTTCAGAACACCCATGCGGGCACGCTCCCGAGTCCTGCCTTTGCGTTTATTGACACAGAAAGCAGGACTCGGCCCAGCCCCCCGTCGCCCGCATCATTGGATTTGATTGACTGCAGCGGGAGCCAATGGCTGTGCTTCTATTAACCTATCCATTTAGGACATGAGACACCAGCTAGAGCTGGTGTGCTCGTCCCTGGGTAAGGTAAGTAAAATGGGAGCACTGGGGGGGGTTGCAGCATGAGAGAAGATTTTTCACCCTAACGCATAGAATGCATTAAGGTGAAAAACCTTGAGGGTTTACAACCCCTTTAACTTATAAATTAAGAAAAAGTTGATTTTTTTTTTCTTAAATTCGTTTGTTTAGCAAAAAATAAAAAGCCACAGTGGTGATTAATTACCACCAAAAGAAATCTCTATTTGTGTGAAAAGAAGTTCATATGGGTACAGTGTTGTATGACCACGCAATTGTCATTCAAAGTGTGACAGCGGTGAAAATTGAAAGTTCCCAGTAGGCAAGTAGTTAAAAAAAACTGGCTCCTAACTTTTTTAGCTGGATCCTAGATTCAAAGCAATTTGTCAAGCCATTATCTACCGTATATAACAAACGTGTCTTCTATTTCTATTTTAAACTGAATGTGTTGTTCAAGGTGAGGGTTCACATATACTTAAGAAGTTATCTAAAATTTTTCCCCAAGGTCTTTTGGAATATCAGTTCCATACTTGTTCCCCGGATTAACCTCTAGAGGATCTTAAAGACTCTGCTTTAATCAAATTCAAATTCAAATTCAAATAAGCTTTATTGGCAGGACCACATACATGTTAGCATTGCCAAAGCAGTTGGGTTTCTATAAGAAAAAGAAGGGGGTAGAGGGTAATATAGAGGGGAATGGGCATAAGTCCATGTAAGGAATTTTTAAGTCCTCAGTCTTTCATGTCCCTCTCAGTCAGTGACACGCTGTCACATATTGGGCAGCAATCACCACCATGGACAAATAGAGATATGCTCAACTATCCCGATTCATACAATCACAACCAAAGTCAATAAGGATCTTGAAAGAGTTGATCCCAATTATACCTGTTCTTTCCTCTCAACCAGGTGTATGTCCCAATTTTATAAAGCTCCCCTACAAAGGACTGTGGCCCTATCCTGGATTTCTTTCATAATTAAAATCTTGTGATCTACCCAGTAAGCAGTAACATACAGCATAGGGTAATCAATGTCAGGGGTGTCCAAACTTTTGACCTTCCTGGGTCACATAAGAAGAAGAGGAATTGCCTTGGGCTATATATGAAAAACACTAACAATAAAGATAACTGTTAAACAAAAAAAGTTGGGCCAGTCATAAGTGAGCGATCACTGATATCAATAATGTACCGATCTGAATAATTAAACTTAATTTTTGTTTTTAATATTTTTTATTATAAAAGTAAAAGAGGGTAACAAAAAACGAGTGTGATCTTTGACACTGTTTTAGATAAACTAATGCATCAATATCTGGTTGGATGGATAAAGTAGCAAATCTCAATGAATTCTGAAGGTGCTCTTAAGAAATTTTGGTTCTAATTTTGCCCTTTGTGTGCTTCACCCTTGAAAATAGTTGCTCACAAATATAGGTGCTGCCGAAAACTGATGACATGCATAAGGCGTGATTTTGAAGAGTGGGAGCTTTTTCTTTGGGAAGATTAAACTTATAAAAGTCCGTTGTGAAATTTTTCTACAGCTGCATATGTTCGCTAAGTGTAAACACATTTTTACCCAAAAAAATAAAAAATAAATCAACATTTTTGAGTAAGTTTACGATTTTGTGTTGGGCTGCATTCATAGCCGTCTCGGGCAGCACTTTTGATCTATGTCTTCTCATCTTAGCCTGGTGGAAACTATAAAGTAAATAAAAGAACAATAGAGAAGAGAGGAAAAGTCAAAGATGGAATGTCACCCCCACGGCTCCTCAAAACCCCTTTGAATGCTTGTCCCTCTCCAAAGTGGGCTTTGTTTAATGTTGTAGGCTCCTTATCCATAGGTTCCAAGCCCTCTTAAACATTTGCTTTTCATCTGAAGTTAACCAACATAAATATCAATGTTTCTTTGCAGAAAGATGAGGTGTCTCACCTCCAGGAACTCTTTCCTTTTCGATGGACCACCTCCACTGTTCCCTATTTGGTAGTTAAGCTAACGTGCTCCACCACCCTTTTTTATCATGCAAATTATTTCACTATGTTGACCCATCTAACCTCCCCAATGGCTAACTGGCAATCGTTGTGACTTTCTTGGCTCGGGCGTATTACGGCAGTCAAAATGACCCTGTTGCCTAACCTCTTACCGGTTCTCCCTGTTGCGATACCTTCTTTGTTTTTCATGCTATCCAGACATAAACATATCTGGGGCTCCATTAAACCTAGGGTCTGCAGAACTATACACATACGAGGTATATTGCAGGGTTGCCTAGGAGTTCTTAACTTTTCTAAATATTACCAAGCAGCCCAGTTGGCCCAAATAACCTTATATCATGCAACCAACAAAGTACCATTGTGGGTGGGACTTGAAGCAATAGATCTTAACCCATTGTCTGTGACAAACGTGCTCTGGTTGCATCGTTCTGATCGAGAACCCATAGTCAACCCAATCACCCAATACTCCCTTTCCTTGTGGGATAAATTTAATTTTCTTTTAAGTTAATGTCTCCCCATTGTCCCCTAGTTTCCTTCTACAATCACCCAGCCTTTTTTCCAGCTTACTCTGATCCAGCTTCGCTTCAGTTATGGCATGTATTGGGTACTGACACGCTTATTGGACTTGACAACTGATTCCAGGTTAAAAACTTTCACAGCTTTACCGGAACAAGTTTATCTCCCTACAGGGGAATTTTTTTTGTTATCTCCAGATCTCTTGTTTTCTTCGTGACACACACACGTACATACTCTTCCCTCACTTAACTTTATTTGAATGCGACTGCAATTCTGGCTTACCTGCTCCAGGCCTTATATCCAAACTTTACTCTTATCTTACCTCACCTCATCTCAGTTGGAGTGCAACTAAAGAAGGAGGTTTGAGATGACATTTGGGCAAGGACCAAATCTTCTTCTCAAAATATATTGACAGTAGAGACTAACTACAAGGTTCTCCTACACTGGTATTTGGTTCCGGAAAGAATCTCCAAATTTTTACCTGGCTACCCCTATGTGGGTTTTCGTGGTTGTGGGGAGCCAGGCACACATGTTCAAATTTGGTGGACATGTCTGGTTGTGCGGCAGTTTTGGGCTGAGATTTTAAGGATGGCCTCAACTTTGGTTAATCATTTTTTAGACCCTGACCTAGCACTCGCTTTATTGAATCACTGTGCTTTTGATTTCACTAGAGCCCAGTTGAAACTCTTATTATAAGTTATGACCGCTTCCAAACAAACTATAGTGAGGGCCTGGAAGACCCCGATACTTTGTACACTGGAGACCAAGAATAGAGTGACCCAAGCTATGATACTTAATAAAGTAGAGGCCACCATATAGGATACAATCCTCGCGTAGACCATTTCCATCAACCTGGTTTTTTATCGTCTCTCCTTGAGCCCTGACGCTCAGGTTTGCATCAAGGCTGTAGATTGCGACCATGGCCTGGTTTGAGCAGATGATCTCCTTTCTCCTTTACTTATTTCTTCTTCTCTTGTTGCTTTCTTACTTCTTTTTCGTTGTTTCCTTAAAGCGGACCTTCAGTCATTTTTTCAACTTTCCATCTATTAAATCTTCTGCCCATGTTGTTTTAACTCTGGACAGTAAAATATTTTTTTCTGCCAGTAAATACCTTATACAGCCCACTTCCTGTTTCTTGTCTGGTAAAAAGCCTAGGCTTATGACATCGTGAGCTCTCTCTCTTACTCTCGTGAATGTTTACCAGTAAGGGAGGGGGGATGAGTCATAAAAGGACCAATGAAATCTGCAGGGCTGCAGAGCTGGAGGTGTGCCTTTGTGTGTTTGTGTAAATCCAGGAAGTGAACAGGCAGCAGCTTCAGCTGCCCACAGTTAAAATGGCTGCATCCAGACTTCGTGGAGGGAGATTTCTGAGGCATATTTGGCAAGTACAGAATCACAGTATACAGTGGCTATAAAAAGTCCACACACCCCTGATAAAATGTCTGTTTCTGTGATGTAAAAAATGAGACAAAGATAAATCATTTCCACCTTCCACCTTCCAATTTCCACCTTTAATGTGACCTATAAACTGTGCAATTCAATTGAAAAACAAAGTGAAATCATTTGGGGGGGAGTAAAACTAAAATACTATGATATTGTGGTTGCATAAGTGTGCACACCTTCTTATAACTGGGGATGTAGCTTTGTTCAGAATTAAGCAATCACATTCAAACTAATGTTAAATAGGAGTCAGTACACACCTGCCATCATTTAAAATGCCCCTGATTAACCCCAAATAAAGTTAATCTGTCCTAGTAGGTCTTTCCAGGCATTTTCATAGTCGCATCCTACAGCAAAAGCCACGGTCCGCAGAGAGCTTCCAAAGCATCAGAGGGACCTCATTGTTAAAAGGTATTAGTCAGGAGAAGGGTACAAAAGAATTTCCAAGGCATTAGGTATACCATGGAACACAGTGAAGACGGTCATCATCAAGTGGAGAAAATAAGGCACAACAGTGACATTACCAAGAACTGGATGTCCCTCCAAAATTGATTACAAAGATGAGAAGAAAACTGGTCAGGGAGGCTGCCAAGAGGCCTACAGCAACATTAAAGGAGCTGCAGGAATATCTGGCAAGTACTGGCTGTGTGGTACATGTGACAACAATCTCCCGTATTTTTCATATGTCTGGGCTATGGGGTAGAGTGGCAAGACGGAAGCCTATTCTTAAGAAGCAAAACATCAAAGTCCGGTTACATTTTGCAAAAACACATCTGAAGTCTCCCAAAAGCATGTGGGAAAATGTGTTAGGGTCGGATGAAACCAAGGTTGAACTTTTTGGCCATAATTCCAAAAGATATGTTTGGCACAAAAACAACACTGCACATCACCAAAAGAACACCATACCCACCGTGAAGCATGGTGGTGGCAGCATCATGCTTTGGGGCTGTTTTTCTTCAGCTGGAACAGGGGCCTTAGTCAAGGTAGAGGGAATTATAAACAGTTCCAAATACCAATCAATATTGGCACAAAGCTTTCAGGCTTCTGCTAGAAAGCTGAACATGAGGAGAAACTTCGTCTTTCAGCATCAGAACGACTTAAAACATATATCCAAATCAACAAAGGAATGGCTTCACCAGAAGAATATTAAAGCTTTGGAATGGCCCAACCAGAGCCAAGACCTGAATCCGATTGGAAATCTGTGGGGTGATCCGAAGAGGGCTGTGCACAGGAGATGTCCTCACAATCCGACAGATTTGGAGTGTTTTTGGTATGAAGAGTGGGCAAATAATGCCAAGTCAAGATGTGCCATGCTGATACTCATACCCAAAAAGACTGAGTGCGGTAATAAAATCAAAAGGTGCTTCAACAAAGTATTAGTTTAAGGGTGTGCACATTTATGCAACCATATTATTTTAGGTTTTTATTTTTACTTCCGTCCACCTAAAAGATTTCAGTTTGTTGTTCAACTGAGTTGAACGGTTTATAGGTCACAATAAACGTGGAAAAAGTTCTGAAATGTTTTCTCTTTGCCCCATTTTTTTACATCACAGAAACCTGACAGTTTAATAGGGGTGTGTAGACTTTTTATATCCACTGTATATAAAATAATATGCAAAGTGGTTGGAGGGAAGCTTCAGAATGGCAAAGATGTTTTTTATTACAAATTATGTGAGCAGACTGCAGTTCCTCTTTAATATGATACTTGGGGTTTTCCCTGTGTGACCTTCGTTCCTGGCCAGCCTGTTAGCATTATATTTCCTGATTCATGGACCTATATTACGTGTGTTTTTGGAGCCTTTGAGTCTCGAAAACGTTGAATTTTAGGATTGGATATCCCCGGGATCTGTTTGTTTAATAATGCAGTGCTGGAGTTTTTAGTAACATTGATGTTTTGACTGTGTAAATAAGGAAGAAATACCTGCCCAGTATTTTTTCACATTTCCACAGAAGTGGTGTGTGGTTCCAGCTTGTCCGCATAATCGAAAGCATCTTGGTGAGGTTTCAGGATACATTCTTAAATCTGAGATTCAGTTTGCCACATTCAATCTGATTATTAAAGCTGAATTGCAGGGAAAAAAAGCTACATACATGAATTAAATACATAAAAAAATATGGGAGTTGTTTTACCTGCCAAAGTAATTGTAGTTTTGTCCATCCAGTCCTGAGATTTACACACTTGTGCCATACAGCACAGCCATGTCTAGCAGGGGTAGTTGCCTGTAGCCTCGTTGAGGGGCTCATGTGACAATGTAGGACCACTAAGGGCAGGCCCTTGTTATCCCAAAACATAAAGTGCCTCATAGTAGCATCTGCAGGTATTATTTAAATGAAATCTAAACATTTAAAGAGATTGAAAACAACTTTTGAATTTACATCAACATGTTACAATTTATGAGATTTTAGTGAATAGATCTTCTAGTTAGGGATAGGGGTGCATATACAGTATCTCACAAAAGTGAGTACACCCCTCACATTTTTTGTAAATATTTTCTTCTATCTTTTCATGTGACAACACTGAAGAAATGACACTTTGCTACAATGTAAAGTAGTGAGTGTACAGCTTGTATAACAGTGTAAATTTGCTGTCCCCTCAAAATAACTCAACACACAGCCATTAATGTCTAAACCGCTGGCAACAAAAGTGAGGACACCCCTAAGTGAAAATGTCCAAATTGGGCCCAAAGTGTCAAGATTTTGTGTGGCCACCATTATTTTCCAGCACTGCCTTAACCCTCTTGGGCATGGAGTTCACCAGAGCTTCACAGGTTACCACTGGAGTCCTCTTCCACTCCTCCATGACGACATCACAGAGCTGGTGGATGTTAGAGACCTTGTGCTCCTCCACCTTCCATTTGAGGATGTCCCACAGATGGTCAATAGGGTTTAGGTCTGGAGACATGCTTGGCCAGTCCATCACCTTTACCCTCAGCTTCTTTAGCAAGGTAGTGGTCATCTTGGAGGTGTGTTTTGGGTCGTTATCATGTTGGAATACTGCCCTGCGGCCCAGTCTCTGAAGGGAGGGGATCATGCTCTGCTTCAGTATGTCACAGTACATGTTGACATTCATGGTTCCCTCAATGAACTGTAGCTCCCCAGTGCCGGCAGCACTCATGCAGCCCCAGACCATGACACTCCCACCACCATGCTTGACTGTAGACAAGACACACTTGTCTTTGTACTCCTCACCTGGTTGCCGCCACACACACCTGACACCATCTGAACCAAATAAGTTTATCTTGGTCTCATCAGACCACAGGACATGGTTCCAGTAATCCATGTCCTTAGTCTGCTTGTCTTCAGTAAACTATTTGCGGACTTTCTTGAGCATCATCTTTAGAAGAGGCTTCCTTCTGGGACAACTGCCATGAAGACCAATTTGATGCAGTGTGTGGCGTATGGTCTGAGCACTGACAGGCTGACCCCCCCCCCCACCCCTTCAACCTCTGCAGCAATGCTGGCAGCACTCATACGTCTATTTCCCAAAGACAACCTCTGGATATGACGCTGAGCATGTGCACTCAACTTCTTTGGTCGACCGATGGCCAAGACCGCTGTATGGTCTTGACCACTGTGTTGCAGCTCAATTTCAGGGTCTTGGCAGTCTTCTTATAGCCTAGGCCAGGGATATGCAAATAGTGAACCTCCAGCTGTTGCAGAACTACAAGTCACATGAGGCATAGCAAGACTCTGTCAGCCACAAGCATGACACCCAGAAGCAGAGGCATGACGGGATGGGCTAATTGGACCCAATTTGGACATTTTCACTTAGGGGTGTACTCACCTTTGTTGCCAGCGGTTTAGACATTAATGGCTGTGTGTTGAGTTATTTTGAGGGGATAGAAAATGTACACTGTTATACAAGCTGTACACTCACTACTTTACACTGTAGCAAAGTGTCATTTCTTCAGTGTTGTCACATGAAAAGATAGAATAAAATATTTACAAAAATGTGAGGGGTGTACTCACTTTTGTGAGATAATGTATACATATAAAATATACCCAGAAGTAGGATATATGGGTATTTAAACTGGGAATCAGGCATGAAGCTACATCAAGGGTGGAGGGGGAATATAAATCTTTTTATATCAAAGTAGTACTAAAGGCTGAGACTTTTTTCATGGATATAATCATTTTAAATATAATGCACAATACTGGTAAACTTTTACTTTAAATGTAATTGTAATGCCTTCTATTACCTTCAGTCTATCAGCCTCCAGCTTCTCTGGGTTCAGATGCTGAATTCTTCTTTTACACAACCCCTAAAGTGATTGTGAACGTTGGATTTTTAACAACAAACTTGTCATACGTACCTGCTCTGAGTAATGGTTTTGCACAGAGCAGCCCTGATTCATGTATGGATGTGTACTGAGCTGTATATATTCTATGCTGTGTATACTGAGTATGGGCGGTGTACTGAGCTGTATGTGTCCTGTGCTGTGTATACTGAGCTGTATACTGTATGTGTGCTGCACTGTATTTCCTGATATGTAAACAAATAATGCATTTTGTATGCAGGCCAACTAATCGATTATGAAAATAGTTGACAACTATTTTCATAATCGATTATAATCAATTACGTCAATTAGTTGTTTCAGCCCTACATAGGTCGTTCAAATTTCACATGTTAGTAGAAAAACTCTTTCTTTATAGTAACTCTCCTTCTTTTTCATTGCAGGTATATAATGGATTCCAAGCAGAAGCAACGTGCCATTATGGAGTTCTTGATGAAGCAGGGGTGCAGGCTGTCTGACATCTCCAGAAGGTTTCAGAGAGTGTATGGAGATGCCACCATTGACAAGAGTCACTGATGGCATAGCTCTTATCAATGGTGTCATCTCCCTAAACTTTCTGTAGCTTTCTGTGGATGTTGTACAGCCTCCTTCATCAAGAACTCAATGATGGCATTTTGAAAGCAACTTATTCACTCCTTGATTATTTCCCGCCTTGACTACTGCAACTCTCTCCTTAATGGCCTACCCTTACGCAGGCTATCCCCCCTAAGTCTATTATGAATGCTGCTGCTAGACTAATACACCTCACTAATCGATCCGTGACTGCTGCCCCTCTCTGCCAATCCCTTCACTGGCTTCCCCTACCCCACCGTGTAAAATTCAAAATGCTAACCATAACATACAAGGCCATTCACAACATCGCCCCCATCTACATCACCAACCTCATCTGCAGATATCGCCCAAATCGCCCCCCTCCGCTCCTCCCAGGACCTCCTGCTCTCTAGCTCCCTTGTTACCTCCTCCCATGCTCGCCTTCAGGACTTCTCCAGAGCCTCTCCCATTCTCTGGAATTCCCTGCCCCAGAATGTCCAATCAGCCCCTACCCTGTCCACCTTTAGGAGATCCCTGAAAACTCATTTATTCAGGGAAGTCTATCCCACACCTACATAACAACTATCCTCGAGCCACCCCCATCAAATCATTCTTTGCAGCTATTACCTTTTGTACCACCACCCCCTCCCTTTAGAATGTAAGCTCTACGAGCAGGGCCCTCTTGTACCTTCTGTATTGAACTGTACTGTAATTGTGTTGTCCCCCCTATACATTGTAAAGCGCTGCGTAAACTGTTGGCATATAATAATAATAATAATAATCATCTATTATTTACCTGCACTGAAAAAAGAAGAAGAGCTCCTATAGAGGAAGAGCATCTCTATCAACCAAAATTTGAACATCCTGTGTAAGTTATGCCTATTTTTGCATTACTTTCGGTACAGCCTTCGTATTTCCAGTAAAAAAATAAATAAAAAATAGCTGGGCTAGATTGAGGCTTTACTGTTGTCTGGAATTCTTCTGTAAAAGCGAAAAAAATAATCAGAGGAATAAGAAATATTGTTATCTTTTGGTGCTGACCAGTGTCAGTTCCCAGTATAAATGATGCAATGTTGTGTTGTGAATTGCTGTAGGCTCCTATCATCTAGCTGATGGCAACACGCCTGGTGTAGGGGCCAGTCTGTTTTTCTCATCAGCGAGAATGAAGTATAAGTGATCTTCTCACAGTTCAATAGCACGTTGCTGGATGACAAAACATTAGCATCCATAACCTTGCAGGCAATGGGTGACGAAGGGTGTGTGAGTCTGCTTTACTAGCGTTTAATGTCTGAGTTATGACAGACAATGGTGGAGACCCACAGGGATCAGCCATCCAACATGGCACAGCCTGATGCTGAATCCCCCAGAGATGCATGATCCTAATCAGACTGAGTCATTGTGGGAAGAGTTGGAAAAACAGATCAGAATACATTAAAATTGTTGGGAGCCAGGAAAGATCTTGGCAAACTCAGTCAGATTCTTATGGATGAGCTGCGAGTGAGGTAGTGAATGAGCCCTCAGACTTTCAGTGCCCTCTATCCCAGGACATATGTCTGGAATTCTATCCAGCTGGCAATCGCAAAGTCAAAATGGTCCCAGCAATTTGTCAAAGTCATCTCCAACTAAGTTCTTATTTGCAGCCATGAGAGTGACATCGGCACAAGACACAACCAGAAACGCCGCGTACACACGATCGGATTTTCCGACAGCAAATGTTGGATGTGAGCTTGTTGGCGGAAAGTCCGACCGTGTGTATGCTCCATCGAACATTTGTTGTCGGAATTTTCGCCAACAAATGTTGGCTAGCGGGTTCTCAAATTTTCCGCCAACAAATTTTTGTTGTCCGACTTTCCAATCGTGTGTTCACAAGACCGTCGCACAAAAGTCCACGCATGCTCAGAATCAAGCCGGAAGCGCTCGGTCTTGTAAAACTAGCGTTTGTAATGGAGATATCACATGACTATTGAACTTCCTTTTTATCGGCTCGCCGTACGTCTTGTACGTCACCACGTTCGTAATTGTTGGCCAACATTTGTGTGACCGTGTGTATGCAAGACAAGTTGGCGCCAACAACCTTCGAACAAAACTCTACAGTTTTGTTGTCGGAAAGTCCGATCGTGTGTACGGGGCATAAGACACACAACAATACAATATGGCCACAACATATTTTTATAGTGCAGCACATACAACAAGGCCATGTATATATGGGCTTCAGCATGTTAAGGAGCTATAAGGCTATAGAATGTTGAAGAACGGGGGGTAATGGGAGTGGGATAGGAAAGAGAAGGGGAAGGGGAGCAGCCCTGGATCCCATGACCTCCAGTAACATTATGAACAGTAGTGGACATCTGTACCTATATTGCGCTCATGCCAGAGTCTTTAACTCGTAGAGTTGGGCGATGAGGTCCACCTATTCGCGAATGAGCCATATGTGTCGTGGTAAGGGGCAATAAGTTGTGTAAGCATAAGCCATAAACATATAGTTTTAGTATCATCAGAGCGTCATATGTAATTCTTTTTCCCATTTTATGAGAAAGTGTAAATCCTCTGTGTGAGTGGATGAGAGGACAGTGCTCTATAAATAAGATATGATCTGGGATATTGTAGAAAAAGGGAATGGGGTAACGGCGCCAAGTGCAAATATCTAAATTTTCTAATGCTGCATCTAAAATTAGTGATAACTAATAACTCATGAAATATTACTTATAAAGGGCGCAATTAACAAAATAATAAGTGAAAATTCATAAACAGTGTTAATACAATTAATAAAGGTCACAATAAATAAATAACTCTAAAAAGTCCAAAAAAACACTGTGAACAATTCTTCTATCTATGCTCCAACACCGTGCTTCTAAAATCTCAAATCAATAGGGCTTCACCCGAAGTGATAATGAAATGCGCTCACCAGCCTCGGCAAACAAGTGACCATTAAGCGTGTGATATAGGAAACTCTTCACCTCATTGATTTAGCCCCTTCAGGAATCTCATCACAATCAATCATCCGTATGTGGTTAAAAACGATTCCAACCCAATATGCAATGGTATATAAACGTGACTTCCTTCAGCCTCATATATCCTCTACTGACTACATCCAACTCACATCACAGGACTCTGTAGAATTGGCTCCGCCACAAAGATCCACAGAAGGCAGGAATAGTGTAATATTGTTTTTTTTTTAATTTCCTAAAATGTTGCACTTACATAGTCCAGTACAAGATGCGGCAGTCATAAAAACAGCTCAGGGAAAGCAGAAGCCGATCCGTCACCGCTATGTGACTCGCAGCGTGCGGCGTGCGTTTCGGCTACCCAAGCGGAAGTGGAGGACTCCTGTAATGATCTGGGATATTGCCCAATAAATAGATATTCTCAAAGAATTTTAATTGTCGGAACAGAAGTTTCTGTTGAACAACGTGAGAATCAAAATGCTGGAGTCGGGAAATATTGTAATTACTTACCTCTAGAAGGAGAAGAAGGATCAAAAGGTTAGGTAAGTGTTCACAAAGTAGAGTACCAAAAGTAGAGTACCAATAGAGGAAGGTTCTTACTTTTTTAGTGGGGGGGGCAGGGTTCTTAAGAACTGGGGGTCCATATGGAGTTGAGAGATTACATTTTGTCCAGTAGGTCAACCACATTTTCAATACAGAAGGGAGAAAGAATGGTAGGTCAGAGTGGTGAGGACACAAAGGTGACCATGGCAGTGCAGTTAGAGGGAGTGGGGATGTATCCTTTTCTAGTCAAGCCCAAAGTTTTTGATCTTTTCCCTGTCAATAATTTTAGAATACGGGTGAGGATTGTTGCCTTAATATAGTTCAACATCAGGAAGTACAGTGTTGCTGTTTTCTAGTATTGTTTAGAGGATTGAGTATCTAACTCTGGTTTTGGGACTGCCCCAAATAAACCTTCTTAGAGCAGTATTTAGTCTCGAAAGGGAGGATCTAGGAATGCCTATTAGGACTATTTGAAAATGGCATAAGCAGCGCGGTAGTAGACTCATTTTAAATAAAGCCATTCTGCCAACCCATGTGTGATGGAAGTTTGGTACATACTGTATCTCATAGGTAAAGGTTTATGGTTCAGATTATGGAGGTCCTGAGGATCAGCAAAGATATGCACCCTTAAATATTTCAAATGATTATTTTGCCATTTGAAGGGGAAGAAGGTTTGAATTATGTGTGTGGCAAGGATTTATTGAGGTCTTCTTCAAATTTACTTTATAGTTGCTAGGTTTACCATAGGTTCTAAGCTCTTGCCGTAGGGAAGGGAGTTCGAATCTTGGGTTGGAAAAGAAAAATAAGAGGTCATCGATGTAGAGTACAATTTTATAATGAACCCCTAAATAAGCCTTTAGTGCAAAACACGTCGGGATGAGGCACTCTCCACCCTTCTTCTCTTTTGGAATGCATAATATCATAATAATATATAATAGTATGGTGCATGTATGGTGCATACAGTTACAGTGCCTTGAAAAAGTATTCACACCCCTTGAAATTTTCCACATTTTGTCATGTTACAACCAAAAACGTAAATGTATTTTATTTAGATTTTATGTGATAGACCAACACAAAGTGGCACATAATTGTGAAGTGGAAGGAAAATGCTAAATGGTTTCAATTTTTTTTACAAATAAATATGTGAAAAGTGTGGGGGGTACATTTGTATTCAGCCCCCCTGAAACAATACTTTGTAGAACCACCTTTCACTGCAATTACAGCTGCAAGTCTTTTTGGGGATGTCTCTACCAGCTTTGCACATCTAGAAAGTGACATTTTTGCCCATTCTTCTTTGCAAAATACCTCAAGCTCTGTCAGATTGGATGGAGAGCGTCTGTGAACAGCAATTTTCAAGTCTTGCCACAGATCCTCTATTGGATTTAGGTCTGGACTTTGACTGGGCCATTCTAACACATGAATATGCTTTGATCTAAACCATTTCATTGTAGCTCTGGTTGTATATTTAGGGTCGTTGTCCTGCTGGAAGGTGAACCTCCGCCCCAGTCAAGTCTTTTGCAGACTCTAACAGGTTTTCTTCTAAGATTGTCCTGTATTTGGCTCCATTCATCTTCCCATCAACTCTGACCAGCTTCCCTGTCCCTGCTGAAGTAAAGCATTTCCACAACATGATGCTGCCACAGTGGGGATGGTGTGTTCATGGTGATGTGCAGTGTTAGTTTTCAGCCACATATAGCATTTTGCTTGTGTTCAAAAAGTTACATTTTGGTCTTATCTGACCAGAGCACCTTCTTCTTCAACATGTTTGCTGTGTCCCCCACATGGGTTCTCGCAAACTACAAACAGATTCTCCCACCTGAGCTGTGGATCTCTGCAGCTCCTCCAGAGTTACCATGGACCTCTTGGCTGCTTCTCTGATGAATCCTCTCCCTGCCCGGCCTTTCAGTTTAGGTGGACGGCCATGTTTTGGTAGGTTTGCAGTTGTGCTATTCTTTTTCCATTTTCGGATGGTGGATTGAACAGAGCTCAGTGAGATGTTCAAAGCTTGGGATATTTTTTATAACCTAACCCTGCTTTAAACATCTCCACAACTTTATCCCTGACCTGTCTGGTGTGTTCCTTGGGCTTCATGAAGCTGTTTGTTCACTAAGGTTCTTCAACAAACCTCTGTGGGTTTCACAGAACAGCTGTATTTTATACTGAGATTAAATTACACCCAGGTGGGCTCTATTTACTAATTAGGTGACTTCTGAAGGAATTAGGTTCCATTAGATTTTAGTTAGAGGTATCAGAGAAAAGGGGGCTGAATACAAACGCACGTCACACTTTTCAGATATTTATTTGTAAAACATTTTTAAAACCATTTATTATTTTCCTTCCACTTCACAATAATGTGCCACTTTGTGTTGGTCTATCACATAAAATCCCAATAAAATACATTTACGTTTTTGGTTGTAACATGACAAAACATGGAAAGTTTCAAGGAGTATGAATACTTTTTCAAGGCACTATATGGGAGTTGCCTCTCACCTGAGAGTTGCGATATTGAATATGGCTTGCTGAATTCCTTCATGTTTTTAGTAGAATGATACCCAACAAACCATTTTAATGAATTTGTAATAAAGATGCATGTTTTTTAAGAATGCAAGTGTACTGGTGAATCATTCTTATGGAAGGACTCAACCCCTTTAAAATTCCTGTTTTTCCGTAAACAGTTTTATATTATAACTGGACTCATTTATGTCCAATTTTATGCCAACTGTAATGCCTCCTACAGAAGCATTGTTCTTGATTGCATTAGCAAAGTGTTCCATTACTAAGATATATAAATAAGAGAGGGGGCAGCCCTATCTCTTTTTATTTTGGATGAAGAAAGGACTCAAGAGATGTCCGTTGACCCTAATGCCTCGTACACATGGTGAGAATATCGGACGAATGATCGTTCGTTTTGTTTAGCATGTTAGTCTCATATCGAAAACCAATAGGTTGCTAAAGTTACGAAAATTCCCGTACGACAGAATACAACTTCGGAAGTGATGTCATGTTTTGTATTGTATTGTAATGTATTCTTTCATTTAGATCCTGTGTTCCAGATCGCCATTCTGACATGGGAGAGGATGGAGATCTTGTGTTCCTGCTAAGCAGAAACACCCACCTCTGTCTTCTCTCAGTCAGCGCAACCCCCCACAGTTAGGCAAGCACCCCCTAGGGACACATTTAACCCCTTGATAGAGTCTTTGGTTCCTTTACTCCCAGAGCATGCTGGGCTTTGTAGTTCCTGCCCCCATATAAGCCAACAGGGCCATTTGTCATAGGGACTACATATCCCAGGATCCTTTGCAGTTGCTGCTGCTTGTTAAAGTCCTTCTGATTGGCTCCTGTAATTGGCTCTCCTCTTCCTGCCAATGGGGACACAGGGGAGGGAGCAGAGCGGGCAGATTCCTGTGCGAGCTCCGCTCGCATTAACTATTAGTCAGTGTCAGTGCAGAGAGGGAGGGGGGAGAAATCCCCTGCAGGGACTGACAGGCTCTCTCTCCCTCTGTGGAGAGTCTGCGTTCATTTTGGTGGAGGCCAGTGGGAGGTGCGGGGCCGCGGGGCACCCACTACATTTGTATTCTCATTACAATGCTGATGTTATAAAAAGAATGTGTATTCTGTAACCAGAGATCTCCTTTAAGTGCAGATACTGTATCTTACCAATACATATAGCAAATTGTCCAGTGAACTGATTTTACATATAAAAAAAAAATAACGAATGTGCTGTAAATTAAACATGCATGTGGTAAATTCATCTGATGTGCGTAGTAATGCCTTTAGCGTTCTGAAAAATCATCTCATAAGCAAAACTATTCAATCATAAATAAGCAAATAACACATGGGAATGAAATGGCCATATGTGTTATACTTTTGTAAGCTGAGCTTTATATGTTCTATCAGCCGTTGACGAGGCAGCAACTGTCAGACCTCAGGGGACCTCTCACCTCTGACTCGTAGCTGCTAGAGTCTTCCTAGGACACAAAGTACAGCTAAATATGGTGGGAAATATAAATGTGTCTAACATTGTAATATTGAAGCCCAACTCCAGAAATATTAAAAATGCTCCCTTGCAGTGAGGCCGCCCTCAGACTGAAAGGCTTAAATGCTCGTTTAGGTCTAGGGAATGGAAAAAAGCATCTTTTAGCTACCCAATGCTCTGCTCCCCAATGCTCTGGCAGTAGACTGTTCCTTGGCATCCTCACACCCAATGGACACTATGGGCACCAGTCTTGATGATGTCAGGGGCATCCGAACGCCAGAGCGTAGGGGAGAAGTGGTCTTGCAGCATGGAGGAGCCTGTGGGAGCGGAGGATGGGGTAAGTAAAACTTCTTTACCCGCTCCTCTAGATCAGGGGTCTCCAAACGTTCTAAAGAAAAGGCCAGTTTACTGTCCTTTAGACTTTAGGGGGGCCAGATCCATGGCCAGTGTAAGTAAACAATGCCCGTTCTTTGGTATTAGGGTGGAAAAATAGTTGGTGTCAGTGGGAAAGTAGTGTCCCATTTTTGTTATCAGTGGAAGGAATTATGCCCCAAAACATGTTTGTTATTTAAAGAAATACAAAAACTTCCTTCTCAATCATCTCTTGACTGTAGCTGAGGTGTGTATACCTGCAATGTGGAAAAAACTGCAACGATACAGCAGAACTAATGAGATCCTTATGGGGAGCCACCAGCCCTCACCATTGCACTCTTACTGCATGGTAGCTGTGAGTATTTTTATGGCTAGGGTTTATTCCCAAGTTATATACATTTTTATATATTTTCCCCATTTTTTACAAGCATTGACCTTGAAATTTATTATATGTTTCATTTTCAGCTAATACACATTGTCGCTCATGAAGAGTGGATATAAATACTCCACGAAACGCGTAGAGATTTTGTATATACAATGTGTATTACCAATGTAATACAGATATATTTATTACAGATGAACCACGAACCCTTGTACATGCAATGTGTAATACCGATATAATATAAACATATGTAATAAATGATGAATTTTTGTGACCCCTGTACCTATCTGTATGGAATATTTATCATGTTTTATACAATATATATCCATTTTTGACCCTTCACTATTGACTGCGCGCTTCATATAAAGTCCCGCCTTCTTCCCTTTATCATATTGACAGGAATGGAGTCCCCACCAAGTCTCTGCCTCATACAAAGTCCCAACTTTCCCCCATTCTTGCTGGAGAACCTCACCTTGACCTCGAGAAACCAGGAAGAGACACTCATCTGCATGTCGATGGACGATTTGGATTATTGGCAAAGAAACCACAACTTCAACTCAACAAGAAAACCATAACCACCCAGTCTCATAATTCCTGATGACCAATACCCACTTAGTGGGAGGGCTCATGCTGGGGACAGCCCAGAGGAAGTTGAAGAACCCTACCCACTACCTCCCTTTAAACCTCCTAATTGCCATTTTTTTTTCACCTCCCTGGAGCATCTCCCCATAGAACCATCCTTTTCTTGTTCCTACTTCCCCAACGTCCGTCTGGTGTCAGTGGGAGAATAGTGCCCCATTTTATTCTCAGTGGAAGGAATTATGCCCCATCATTGGTCTCAGTGTAAGGAATAGTGCCACAATATTGGTATCAGTGGCAGGATTAATGCCGGAAAGGGACGGATAAAGGTAAGCAAAGGCTGCATCTGGCCCCAGGGCCGCAGTTTGGAGACCACTGCTCTAGATAACAACAAACATTTTATCCTTGCAGTGCAAGGGATGATCTTTACTTTCTCTGCAGTTCACCTTTAGGCCAGAAGCTGCAAACTTAGCAAAAATGTGAACTGTTGCATGTCCCAACTTTCTTATCTTAGTGAAAGTTGCACTTTAATATTAGCTTTTTATTTTTATTTATGTATTTATTTATTTTTTGCTATAAAAATGTTTCCTTGCGCAGGAGTAATATCTAATAAAAATAAAGTTGAAAGGAATAAAAGTACAATAGTTTGCAGGAAAAGTAGCCCTGCCCTGCTTCCTTTGGACTTCGCTCTAGCTCTGTTACCTAACTACTCTGACCTTGGCCTGTTTACGGGACCTGATCTGCCGGCTGACTCTGTACCACTTTGCCCAGCTGTTACTGACCTTGGCCTGCCTCCTGAACTTGCTTTGGTTGCTGATTCGGTTTCTCGCTGCCTGGTTGCTGCTGATTGCTGCTCGTCTCCTGGTTCTGCTTCCGTCTCTTGCTCTGGAGTCAAGTTGCAGAGTGGACATCACCAGCCAACTACTACGGCACTTGTGCCACTCCTTGCCCTTAAAATCTCTGCCTCCAGTCTTTACCAGGTATGTGATAGCTTCCCTTGCCAACAAGTGGGTAGAAACTATTGATCCTGCAGAAATTACACCAGATATACTCCCAGGTCATGTTGGTGCTGCTGGGAGGCAGGAGGCACACTTCTTCATATCTTTTAAGATTATTCCCGATAACAGCATTTCTGAGGTATAGCTAAACAAAATGTAATGACCCAGACAGGGGTATCTCTTGAGAATAAATCCTTGGCCTCTTTACTCCACACAACTTGTTCCTATCATTAATATATGATGGCATACACAAAACAAATGAAAACAGTAAACTACTAAATAATAATATAGTGCGACCAAAAAAAATCCAAAATGTTTCCTTGGTGTAAATGTTTTTTCAAAGACTGTCCACTTCCAAATCCTTAATTGTGTGAACAATGACCACCACCACAGATGCTAAAGACTCTTAGCAAATACTGAGACCTCAGGATAATAAGAGGTCATACTTCGTTCAAAGGTAAGTTCTCCGGCAAGGAACAAGGGAACAGGATAACACCAGCCAATCATCAAATGAAGATGCCTCCTTTCCTCTAAACTTCAGCATACCCTCATAACAAAAAAAAAAAAAAAAGAGCATGCCACATAGTGCAGGTAAACAATATCACATTTATTAACAAAATCAGATATTAAAAACTCACAAAAAAAAAACAAAAACAAGCCTGCAAGTAAAAAAAAAAAGATCTTCTCACAGAACACAGTAACGTCAGCACACCAGGCACCATCCAACGCGTTTTATCAAATGTGACATCATCGGGGCAATTCCCCTTAGGGTTACAGAATAGGGATGAGCCGAACACCCCCCGGTTCGGTTCGCACCAGAACCCGCGAACGGACCGCAAGTTCGCACGAACGTTAGAACCCCATTGACGTCTATGGGACTCGAACGTTCGAAATCAAAAGTGCTCATTTTAAAGGCTAATTTGCATGGTATTGTCCTAAAAAGGGTTTGGGGACCCGGGTCCTACCCCAGGGGACATGTATCAATGCAAAAAAAACTTTTAAAAACGGCCGTTTTTTCGGGAGCAGTGATTTTAATGATGCTTAAAGTAAAAAAAAAAAAGTGAAATATTCCTTTAAATATCGTACCTGGGGGGTGTCTATAGTATGCCTGTAAAGTGACGCGTGTTTCCCATGTTTAGAACAGTCCCTGCACCAAATGTCATTTTTAAAGGAAAAAATCTCATTTAAAACTGCTTGCGGGTTTAATGTCATGTCGGGTCATGGCAATATGGATGAAAATCAGTGAGACAAACGGCATGGGTACCCCCCAGTCCATTACCAGGCCCTTTGGGTCTTGTATGGATATTAAGGGGAACCCCGCACCCAAATTAAAATAAGGAAAGGTCCCTATATACTCTGAACAGCAGTATACAGGCGGTGCAAACAAGACAGGGACTGTAGGTTTGTTGTTAAGTAGAATCTGTTTGTAATTTTGAACATTTTTAATGTGTTTAGCTCCAGCCAAAAAATCTTTTCTAAGCTTTTTGGAAAACATAGGGAAGGGTTATCACCCCTGTGACATTTGTTTTGCGTCTTTCCTCCTCTTCAGAAGATTTCACCTCACTTTTTTGTCCCAATGAAAAATGTTTTTTGAAAATTTGTGTTTTTTTGTGGAACAAGGATTGGAAAGCATCAGTGGAAAGGAAAAATTGTTTTCCCATATTAACTCTTACAGGAGAGAATTTCCCTTCCTTAGGGGTAGATTTCATCTCACTTCCTGTTGTCTCCTTCCGTTTGCAAGTAGGAGTCGTTTGTAAGTTAGATGTTTGAAAGTAGGGTCCTGCCCTATATACTCAGCAGAAATTTGGGCCTTAGGTGTTGCTGTGGCCAAAACACTGTAAGCCCTCACAGGGCCCTGCTGTGAAATATTAGATCAAGAATTGTAATTACATGCCCCTGTTGAACAGGAGCTGAAAAATTAGGCCTTAGGCACTGGTGCTGGTGCCACAACACTGCAACCCCTCACAGACACTCTAGTTGGAACGCAGGAACGAGCCCTGCTGCAAAGTATTGCATCAAAAATTGTAATTACACGCCCCTGTTAGACAGGGGCAGAAAAATTGGGTCTTAGGCACTGGTGCTGGTGCCACAACACTGCAACCCCTCACAGACACTCTAGTTGAAACGCAGGAACAAGCCCTGCTGCAAAGTATTGCATCAAAAATTGTAATTACACGCCCCTGTTAGACAGGGGCTGAAAAATTGGGTCTTAGGCACTGGTGCTGGTGCCACAACACTGCAACCCCTCACAGACACTCTAGTTGGAATGCAGGAACGAGCCCTGCTGCAAAGTATTACATCAAAAATTGTAATTACACGCCCCTGTTAAACAGGGGCTGAAAAATTGTGCCTTAGGCACTGGTGGTGGCGCCCAGAACCAAAAATGTTCTTACAAGCTATCAGCGTGATGATTGAGGAGGAAGAGGATAATTACTCAGGGATAGTCACTCAGCATCAGCATAGGCAGTCTTTGAAGGGATCTGAGATTTCAAAAAAAATTATTCGGTTACATCTGCATCAGGTGCTTGGTAGCTGGTGGTGATCCAAGACTGATTCATTTTTATGAAGGTCAGCCGATCGACCGAGTCGGTGGACAGACGCACCCTGTGATCGGTTACCACGCCTCCAGCAGCACTGAATGTGCGTTCCGAAAGAACGCTGGATGCAGGACAGGCCAGTAGCTCAATTGCATACTGTGCAAGCTCTGGCCAGTGATCCATCCTCAAGACCCAGTAACCCAGAGGATTTTCGGTGGGAAAGGTGTCCAAGTCTGATCTTGCCCCTAGGTATTCCTGCACCATGTAAAACAGACGCTGGCGATGGTTGCTGGAACCGATCATACCTTGGGGCTGCGGACCAAAAAATTGTCTGAACGCATCGGTCAGACGGCCACCTTCTCCACCGCTCCTTCTTTGACTGACCGAAGCCTCAGCAACACGTTGTCCAGAAACAGGAGTTTGTAACCTCCCAGTCTCTGGGAACGCGTTGCACAGACCTTTCTGCAAGGCCTCCCGAAGATGTTTCATCCTCTGCTCCCTCTGCGATGGCAAGATAAGGTCCGCAACCTTACCCTTGTAACGTGGATCAAGGAGGGTTGCCAGCCAGTATTGGTCCTTCTCCTTGATACCACGAATACGAGGATCCTTACGCAGGCTTTGCAGGATCAGGGAGGCCATGCAGCGTAGGTTTGCTGAGGCATTCGGTCCGGAGTCCTCTGGGTCACTAAGGACAACAACGTCCGCAGCCACCTCCTCCCAGCCACGTACAAGTCCATGTGTTCCTTGGGACTGATCCCTTAAAGACTGCTGATGCTGAGTGCCAGGCTCCACCTCCATACTGACACAATCTTCCTCCTCCTCCTCCTCCTCGTCCTCGTCCTCTTCCTGTGTGATCGGCGGGCACGCAGGAACACTGTCTGGATAAAGGGGGCCTTGAGAGCTAAGGAAGTCCTCCTCTTCCTGCCTCTGTTCTGCCTCAAGTGCCCTGTCCATTATTCCACGCAGCGTGTGCTCCAACAGGTGGACAAGGGGGACAGTGTCACTGATGCATGCACTGTCAGTGCTCACCATCCTCGTGGCCTCCTCGAATGGTGACAGGACAGTGCATGCATCCCTGATCATGGCCCACTGGCGTGGGGAAAAAAAACCAAGGTCCCCTGACCCTGTCCTGGTGCCATAGTCGCACAGGTACTCATTGATGGCCCTCTGCTGCGTGTGCAGCCGCTGCAGCATGGCCAACGTCGAGTTCCACCTGGTGGGCATGTCACAGATTAGGCGGTTCTTGGGCAGGTTAAACTCCTTTTGGAGGTCCGTCAGCCGAGCACTGGCATTATATGACCGGCGGAAATGCACAGAGACTTTCCTGGCCTGCCTCAGGACATCCTGTAAGCCCGGGTACCTGCCCAAGAACCGCTGCACCACCAAGTTAAGGACGTGAGCCAAACAGGGCACATGGGTCAGTTGTCCCTGTCGGAGGGCAGAGAGGAGGTTGGTGCCATTGTCGCAAACCACCATTCCTGCCTTAAGTTGGCGTGGCGTCAACCACCTCTGAACCTGCCCCTGCAGAGCTGACAGAACCTCTGCCCCAGTGTGGCTCCTGTCCCCCAAGCACACCAGCTCAAGCACCGCATGGCATCTTTTGGCCTGCGTACTTGCGTAGCCCCTTGAACGCCTACGGAGCACCGCTGGTTCCGAGGAAGAGGCCATGGAGGAAGAAGAAGAGGAGGGGGTGGAGGAGAGAGGTGTGTCACAATCAGCATTTTGGAGGCGTGGTGGCGGAACAACCTCCAACACTACTGCACCTTGTCCTGCATCCTTCCCAGCTGCCAGCAGAGTCACCCAATGCGCCGTGAAACTTAAGTAACGTCCCTGTCCATGCCTGCTGGACCATGAGTCAGCGGTAATATGCACCTTACCGCTGACCGCCCTGTCCAGCGAGGCATGGACATTGCCTTCCACATGCCGGTAGAGAGCCGGAATCGCCTTCCGTGAGAAAAAGTGGCGTTTGGGTACCTGCCACTGAGGAACCGCACATTCCACAAACTCACGGAAGGGGGCAGAGTCTACCAACTGAAAAGGCAGCAGTTGAAGTGCTAGCAATTTTGCCAAGCTAGCATTCAACCGCTGGGCATGTGGATGGCTGGGAGCAAACTTCTTTCGGCGGTGCAGCAGCTGGGGCAGGGAAATTTGCCTGGTACAATCTGACGTCGGTGTACCAAAAGCAGATTGCCCATAAGTACTTGGCTGTGACACACCTAATTCTACACCTTCATTCCTCTCACTGCAGGTCGCAGAGAGGACTGAAGGTCTAGTGGGGTTGGAAATCTCAGCTGATGAGGAGCAAGGAGAGATCGTCTTTGTTCTTTGGTGTGGGTCTTTTAGATACGCTTGCCAACGAACTGCATGGCAGGTCAACATATGTCTGGTCAAGCATGTGGTACCCAAGCGGGAGATGTTTTGGCCACGCGAGATACGCTTGAGACATATATTGCAAATAGCAGCGGTGCGATCTGATGCACTCGTCTCAAAAAAGGCCCACACCAAAGAACTTTTTGAATAACGCGCAGAGACTGCAGCGCCCTGCACATGTGGAGCTTTGGGGTGTGATGCAGTCAATGTGCTGCCCTTAGGCTGGCCCCTGGAGGGCATCCTGCCTAGTTGGTGATGTGCCACCTCCTCCTCCTCCTCCTCCTCCTCCTCCTCCTCTCTCCTATCAGGCACCCACGTTGAGTCAGTGACCTCATCATCCCCTCCCTCCTCATCACTGGAGCAAACCTGGCAGTATGCTGCAGCAGGGGGAGCATGACTGCCAGATTGCTGTCCTTCTTGGGCACCCCCTCTGTCCGTGCTCATGTTACTGCCTTCATTGAGCTCAGTATCATCATCAGAGCCTTCCAAACGCTGGGCATCCTCCTGGAGCATGTACCCAACACTGTGGTCAAACAGTTCGAGGGAATCCTCAGGAGGACATGGTGGGGCTAGGGAAGGAGTCACTGATGACATTGAGCTGAGGGAAGAGGCCGCTGCTTTGCCAGACAAAGCACCCTGGGCATGGGTGAGAGAGGATGAGGAGGATGAGGACGGCTTGGTCATCCACTCGACCAAGTCTTCCGCATGTTGCGGCTCAACGCGGCCAGCTGCCGAAAAAAAGGCCAAGCGTGTCCCATGGCCACGTGCTGATGAGGATGCACCGTCTCCACGACCAGCACTAGACACAGAGCCTGCTTGCCCTCTCTTATTGGCTTGTGACTGTCTGCCTCTCCTTCTTGGCCTTCCAGACATACTAATGGCCTGTAGCTGCACTAAGCTGGGATAGAACACCTGTAATTTTCTTCAGGTAGCTTTATATACTGTAACCAGACAAGCCTGCCTGTCAGTAGGAAGATAACAGGAACGGATCTAGCTGAACACTGTGAGCAGGACGTACTGCACTAAATGTATATAGCAGGAACGGATCTAGCTGAACACTGTGAGCAGGACGCACTGCACTGAATGTAAATAGCAGGAACGGATCTAGCTGAACACTGTGAGCAGGACGCACTGCACTGAATGTAAACAGCAGGAACGGATGTAGCTAAACACTGTGAGCAGGACTCACTGCACTGAATGTAAATAGCAGGAACGGATCTAGCTGAACACTGTGAGCAGGACGCACTGCACTGAATGTAAATAGCAGGAACGGATCTAGCTGAACACTGTGAGCAGGACGCACTGCACTGAATGTAAACAGCAGGAACGGATGTAGCTAAACACTGTGAGCAGGACGCACTGCACTGAATGTAAATAGCAGGAACGGATCTAGCTGAACACTGTGAGCAGGACGCACTGCACTGAATGTAAATAGCAGGAACGGATCTAGCTGAACACTGTGAGCAGCACGCACTGCACTGAATGTAAATAGCAGGAACGGATCTAGCTGAACACTGTGAGCAGGACGCACTGCACTGAATGTAAATAGCAGGAACGGATCTAGCTGAACACTGTGAGCAGGACGCACTGCACTGAATGTAAATAGCAGGAACGGATCTAGCTGAACACTGTGAGCAGGACGCACTGCACTGAATGTAAATAACAGGAACGGATCTAGCTGAACACTGTGAGCAGGACACACTGTACTAAATGTAAATAGTCTAGCTGCCTGACCGTGGTACTAATAGGATCAAAAAGAACACCTGTAATTTTCTTCAGGTAGCTTTATATACTGTAACCAGACAAGCCTGCCTGTCAGTAGGAAGATAACAGGAACGGATCTAGCTGAACACTGTGAGCAGGACGTACTGCACTAAATGTATATAGCAGGAACGGATCTAGCTGAACACTGTGAGCAGGACGCACTGCACTGAATGTAAATAGCAGGAACGGATCTAGCTGAACACTGTGAGCAGGACGCACTGCACTGAATGTAAATAGCAGGAACGGATCTAGCTGAACACTGTGAGCAGGACGCACTGCACTGAATGTAAACAGCAGGAACGGATGTAGCTAAACACTGTGAGCAGGACGCACTGCACTGAATGTAAATAGCAGGAACGGATCTAGCTGAACACTGTGAGCAGGACGCACTGCACTGAATGTAAATAGCAGGAACGGATCTAGCTGAACACTGTGAGCAGGACGCACTGCACTGAATGTAAACAGCAGGAACGGATGTAGCTAAACACTGTGAGCAGGACGCACTGCACTGAATGTAAATAGCAGGAACGGATCTAGCTGAACACTGTGAGCAGGACGCACTGCACTGAATGTAAATAGCAGGAACGGATCTAGCTGAACACTGTGAGCAGCACGCACTGCACTGAATGTAAATAGCAGGAACGGATCTAGCTGAACACTGTGAGCAGGACGCACTGCACTGAATGTAAATAGCAGGAACGGATCTAGCTGAACACTGTGAGCAGGACGCACTGCACTGAATGTAAATAGCAGGAACGGATCTAGCTGAACACTGTGAGCAGGACGCACTGCACTGAATGTAAATAACAGGAACGGATCTAGCTGAACACTGTGAGCAGGACACACTGTACTAAATGTAAATAGTCTAGCTGCCTGACCGTGGTACTAATAGGATCAAAAAGAACACCTGTAATTTTCTTCAGGTAGCTTTATATACTGTAACCAGACAAGCCTGCCTGTCAGTAGGAAGATAACAGGAACGGATCTAGCTGAACACTGTGAGCAGGACGTACTGCACTAAATGTATATAGCAGGAACGGATCTAGCTGAACACTGTGAGCAGGACGCACTGCACTGAATGTAAATAGCAGGAACGGATCTAGCTGAACACTGTGAGCAGGACGCACTGCACTGAATGTAAATAGCAGGAACGGATCTAGCTGAACACTGTGAGCAGGACGCACTGCACTGAATGTAAACAGCAGGAACGGATGTAGCTAAACACTGTGAGCAGGACGCACTGCACTGAATGTAAATAGCAGGAACGGATCTAGCTGAACACTGTGAGCAGGACGCACTGCACTGAATGTAAATAGCAGGAACGGATCTAGCTGAACACTGTGAGCAGCACGCACTGCACTGAATGTAAATAGCAGGAACGGATCTAGCTGAACACTGTGAGCAGGACGCACTGCACTAAATGTAAATACCAGGAACGGATCTAGCTGAACACTGTGAGCAGGACGCACTGCACTGAATGTAAATAGCAGGAACGGATCTAGCTGAACACTGTGAGCAGGACGCACTGCACTGAATGTAAATAGCAGGAACGGATCTAGCTGAACACTGTGAGCAGCACGCACTGCACTGAATGTAAATAGCAGGAACGGATCTAGCTGAACACTGTGAGCAGGAAGCACTGTACTGAATGTAAATAGCAGGAACGGATCTAGCTGAACACTGTGAGCAGGACACACTGCACTGAATGTAAATAGTCTAGATAGAAGATAACAGGAACGGATCTAGCTAAACTGAATACAGTGTATATATATATATGCAACACCTGGGATGCATATATATACACAATACACTGTAAGTGCAGCTAACTGACTGACTGTTCTGCCTAATCTATCTAACTCAAATCAAATGACACTGTCTCTCTCTCTCTCTATCGCTCAGCACACCGGAACACACACTACACAGGGCCGCCGTGCAGGCGGCCTTATATAGTGTGGGGTGTGTACTAAATCCCCTGAGCCATAATTGGCCAAAGCCACCCTGGCTTTGGCCAATTACAGCTCTCTCTACTGACGGCGCTGTGATTGGCCAAGCATGCGGGTCATAGTGCATGCTTGGCCAATCATCAGCCAGCAATGCACTGCGATGCCGCAGTGAATTATGGGCCGTGACGCGCCACACGAATTTGGCGCGAACGGCCCATATCGTTCGCAATTCGACGGACGGTCGAACAGCCGATGTTCGAGTCGAACATGGGTTCGACTCGAACACGAAGCTCATCCCTATTACAGAACCATCTACATGTTGATCTGATATAAGCAGACTATTAGGCTGATGATTACCTATGGATACTGCAAACCAAAATTATAAATCTGTTGATTCTGATGTGTGCTATGATTATCTGGAAAAGATATGTATACAAAACAGTTGTTAATCCTTCAGTTATAAATAAATAATTTATTCTATAAAAAAAATAGAAAAAATAAATCTACCCCTTTTTGCATCTCCACATCAGTCAAAGAACTTCTCCAAAACAATGCCTTTTTTTATTGTCTGCCAGGATAAGCCTCCTCCAGCCACCCCCGGTCTAAAGTGTAGTAATTATTATCCTTTCCTTGTAATTTAATAAGATGAAGGTTAACGCTACATTACATTTCTACGGTCAGTGCGTCACTGCAGGATAATGATTTGTAAATATATTGTTGATCTGTGAGATTAAACTTCCCACCAGACACTTTACATTCCTCGGGGTAAGTTCAATATTAAAGGCGACATCAGAAAAAAAAAACAAGCCACTTTTCCCTCCGGCCAGGATAATAACCGGGAGATTAGGCACTTGTTGGAATTGCATATCTTGAATCCCATCCAGCTGCTAAGTGGTTAATGATAATAACAGCACTTTAGTTCCTGTCTGTGGTGCTGACAGACATCTTATCCATGCTTTCTTTATTAACTCCGCTTCCCTCTGAGTTTTGCAAATTGCTCTGATCTACGGAGACAAAGGCATCTCTCATTCCCTGAATGGCCACATATCCTGCACAATAATGTGGGAATCGGGAGGAAAATATCCTGTCTCACATCAAAGATGTGGCTCCGTGTCATTCTCAGGTACGCCATCATATGGCACCATTTCTTTGCCAGGAAATGTGCCAAAACTTTTATTAGTTGGGATATCCGTTATTTCCACGGTTATTTCCCCTAAGCCAGCGGTGGTCAACTTTCTACATATGGGAGGCCTCAAGTGCAGCCCCCAACATCACCAAAGGGCCATTCAGTGCCAGAAAGTAGACAAACAAAAGGATCTAATCAAAGACTATGGACATGATAGAAGAGATGGTCAGAGACTGCAGAAATGATACAAGAGATGGTCAGAGACTGCGGACATGACACAAGAGAAGGTCAGAGACTGCAGACGTGATACAAGAGATGGTCAGAGACTGCGGACATGATACAGAAGATGGTCAGAGACTGCGGACATGATACAGGAGATGGTCAGAGACTGCAGATATGATACAAGAGATCGTCAGAGACTACGGACATGATACAAGAGAAGGTCAGAGACTGCGGACATGATACAGGAGATGGTCAGAGACTGCAGACATGATACAAGAGATGGTCAGAGAGTGCGAACATGATACAGGAGATGGTCAAAGACTGCAGACATGATACAAGAGATGGTCAGAGACTGCGGACATGATACAGGAGATGGTCAGAGACTGCGGACATGATACAGGAGATGGTCAGAGACTGCAGATATAATACAAGAGATGGTCAGAGACTGCGGACATGATACAGGAGATGGTCAGAGACTGCAGATATAATACAAGAGATGGTCAGAGACTGTGGACATAACACAGTCCCAAGCAGAGTCCCTCATCCACTAGGGTCCTCATCAGAGTCCCCTCTGACATCAGTGCCCATTCTTACATTAGTGTCCCCATGAGAGTCTGGGTGTGGGTTAGGGGTTTGAAGTGGAGACCATAGGCAGCTTATGTTTACCCTAATCCTGTGCACATTGAGTATATATACACCACTGACCTTAGCTGCATTCTGGGTAAGATCTAAAAATATGTTACAATATGGCAGAGATTTACTAAACCTGGTACACTCAGAATCTGGTGCAGCTGTGCATAGAAACCAATCAACTTCCAACTTCAGCTTGTTCAATTAAAATGGTTCTAAATCTACAAGGTTTTTACCTTAATGCATTCTATGCATTTGGGTAAAAAACCTTCTGTGCTGCAGGAGCCCCCCATGCCCCCCCCCCCATACTTACCTGGGCCCGATCCAAACCAGTAACGTGCACGAGAGCAGCGGCTCTCACCACTGCCTCCCGCCTCATTAGGCAGATTATTACCATTGGCAGCCACAGACTGGTCTGCTCAGGAGCGAGCACGCAAGGGTGCCCTCAAGGTAATCGGCTTTGCCTGGGGGCACTCGCCAAAGAGGAGGTGCCCAGAGTGCCAGGCTGCCAGCAGGAGACCCCAGAAAAGGAGGATCGGGGCTGCTCTGTACAAAACCGTTACACAGAGCAGGTAAGTATAACATGCTTGTTGTTTTATTTATTTTTTAAAAATTAGGTTTAGATACACTTTAAAGTGGTTGCAAACCTTTTACAACCACTTTTTGCTACAGGTAAGCCTATAATTAGGCTTACCTGTAGCTACCCTGGATATCGCCTAAACCTGCACGGTTTAGGAGATATCCCCTGTATTTGCGTGTGCCGACGTCATCGGCACATGCGCACTGAAGCAAACTGAAACAATGGCACGTACGTATGGCACAGCCCGCGATACCCGGAAGTAACTCTGGGATCGATGTCGGCCGCCGGATCGGGGTACGAGGACCGCTGCAGGGGCTTCGATCTCAGGTAAGTAATTCATAATGAGCTAGTATGCTATGCATACTAGCTCATTATGCCTTTGTCTTGCAGGTTTTTTTTTTTCCTAGGGCTTACAACCACTTTAAGCTTTGACAGTAAAACCTGGAAGCTGATTGGTTACATACCAAATTCTGAGTGCTCCAGTTTTAGTAAATCCCCCCCTATGTCTTACTTTGTCAGCAAATACAGAGACATTTAGGGGCAGATTTTGGGTGTTGGGTACATTTATTTTTGTCCACAATTTTGACTAGAATTTAGTTGTTCTAGTCGTGTATGTACTGTAATTTAAAGTGTATTTTGGGGGCTATGAAATTATACATACTATATACAGTATATACAGTATTTCATATTTGTAAGGAGCACATAAATTGCTATGTAAATATCGGTTTGTTTTATTTTGGGTGTATGAGTCTTTTTTAACAGTTGGTTGGATGAGTATCCGCTTAATATTCAATTTTTTCAATGAGTATGCACTGACCTATGGGCCCCACGCCATTTAACCAGCGACACCGAATCAAGGATATTGATTTGATCTTGAATGAAAATTACAATGAAGCTTTCTGAAATTGTTAACAAAAGATAGAAAAAATTAACCAACTCAAAGAAACGAAAACTTTACAAGAAAGTCTCTATAGAGAAAATGCTGTATTAAAGTGATTGTAAAGCCTCGTTTTTTTGTTTTTTTTTCTATAAAAATAACAAACATGTTATACTTACCTCCTCTGTTGCAGTGGATCCTCCTCTTCTCTGGTCCCGCTTCAGTGCTCCTGGCCCCTCTCTCCTATTGAGTGCCCCCACAGTAAGCAGCTTGCTGCAGCTCCGTGTGTCCATTCAGACACGGAGCTGCAGTTTGGCCCCACCCCCTCTCTCTCCTTATTGGCTAACTGACTTTGATTGACAGCAGCGGTAGCCATTGGCGCTGCTGCTGTGTCTTAGCCATTTAGGAGGGAGAGTTGTGGGTGGCTGAGACACTCGTGGACATCGCTGGACAGAGATGGGGCTCCAGTAAGTATTGGGGGGGCTGAAGGAGGCTGCTGCACACAGAAGGCTTTTTATCTTTTAATGAATTTCAGGAGTTAAAGGGAGCCCCCATCTCAGAACAACACAATTACGTACAAATTCGATCTTTCTTTGAAACCCCCTATCCCAAACCTTCAAAATCTCCACTGACCATTTACGAACATATATATTTTAAGTACCCAAGAGGGAAAGGTCTTATATCAACTGTGTGTAATTATCTAAACACCTCTACCCCTTCCGATAAATTACCATATATGCTCAAATGGGAATCTGAAATAAACACACAGTTGACTATTACAGAATGGTCTATTATGTGGGTCAACCTACGCAAATGTACTAAATCACTGGCAATTAGAGAGACAGCGGTGAAACTTTTCATCAGATGGTATTACACACCCTCTCATCTAAATCAGGGACGTGCAGTCAGGGGAGGCAGGTGAAGCAGGGCCTCACCTGCCATGAACATAAAAAAAACCAAGAAAAAAACAAAACAAAACCGAGCTTCGAGGCTCATAGCTCAGCGACCTGGGGTCACAGAGACCCCAAATTGGAGGTATGTAGCCTAAGTTCTACCCCACCTCTGGTAAAAATTTGGGGCTCCTACGGCCTATGGTTCAAGAGATACAGGGCTCATTGCACAGCCTGTCAGAAGCTAAATACAGAGCGGCCACTTTAAATACAAAACTGGCGCATGCTGTTTGCAGCAGACTGAGAGGATGAGCTCACAGTGCCTCTCCTCACTTCTTGTCAGAGGCACTGAGCTCAATGAACAGCTTGGAGTCTTGGACCAATGGTAAAGTACCATTGGTTCCAGCTGTCCAATAAAAATGCTGCAGTGGAGGCACGCCTCTCACTGCAGTGTCATAGAAGGGACATGTGCCTAAAAGACAAATGCTCCCTTCCAGCCCAGCCTTCTTAATTACAAGGAAAAAACATGTGTTTATGGGTATAAGATTTACCCACAATCCCATGTTTTTCTCACACAGTTAAGAGGGAGAAACTGATTCTGTTGAAAAGGTACTTTTATATTCAAGCTAAATCATATATTTATATGATACATGTTATAACATAATCATTTATTATTTATCTATTTACTGTGAAATTACTTGTTGGAATTTATAATTTGTCCGTTAAGCTACCTGCTTGAGTACAGTTTTTGAAAATATAGTAAATTACCTTAAAAACAATATATAATAATAATTTGTATATTACTTACTTATGGTAATTAATCCCTGACCACCCAGGCCAATTCTGACACTTCTCTCTAATGCCGAGTACACATGGGCGGACTTTTCGGCATCAAAGGTCCGACGGACATTCAACAGACTTTGGACAGGCTTCCGACGGACTTTCGAACGAACGGACTTGCCTACACACGATCACGCCAAAATCCGACTGATTCGTATGTGATGACATACGACCGGACTAAAATAAGGAAGTTCATAGCCAGTAGCCAATAGCTGCCCTAGCGTCGGTTTTCGTCCGTCGGACTAGCATACAGACGAGCGGATTTTTCGACTGGACTCTAATCCATCCGAAAGATCGGAAACATGTTTTAAATCTAAAGTCCATCTGATTTTCGACCGGAAAAGTCAGCTGCAGGTCCGGGGAAGCCCACACACGTTCGGATTGTCCGACGGATTCGTTCCGTGGGACCAGTCTGGTCGAAAAGTCCGCCCGTGTTTACATGGCATTACATGTAAAAATAAAAGTTTTTTTGCTAGAAATTTACTAAGAACCCGCAAACATTATATATATTGTTTTAGCAGACACCCTAGGGAATAAAATGGTGGTTGTTGCAACTTTTTATGTCACACGGTATTTGCTCAGAAATTTTTTTCATGAATAAAAAAAAAAAAACACTAACGTTAGCCTGATTTTTTTGTATAATGTGAAAGATGATGTTACGCCGAGTAAATAGATACCAAACATGTCACACTTTAAAATTGCACACACTTGTGGAATGGCGTCAAACTTCAGTACTTATAAATCTCCATAGGTGACGCTTGAAATTTTTTTACAGGGTACATGTTTAGAGTTACAGAGGAGGTCTAGTGCTAGAATTATTGCTCTCGCTCTACCGATCGCGGCTTATGTAACCTGTGTGTATCTGGCTCTGATAATAGCCACTGACCTCAGCGCACGTCCCTGATCTAAATGTAATCTACCCAGAAGTCTCTCCAAACTGCTTTAGGTTCTGTCCAATTCCAGGGACTTTCCTCCACATATTTTGGGAGTGTGAACTGTTATCTCCTACATGGAAGGAGGTTTTTTTCCCAATAGCCTTGCAGGTAAAAACATTGTTCTTACCCACCTTAACTGTTTGCTATTTCAAAGTGTTCCAGATATACACCCACCTCTGCTACAATTAATCCACACAATATGTGTTGCCACACACTGGACAATTGCATACCATTGGAAACCTTTTCACAAGTATTAGAGAGAATAGAAGATATCAAGATCATGGAGAATATTTTTCATACAATCAATAACACCAAGAAAGCATTCCATCTTAAATGGGATCCTTGGTTTATTTACAATACATTTTTTCTTTGTCTCCATTATTTTATTTCTTTTGTTTTATTCTATTGTTGTTTTCCTTCTATAACAATAGTTATTTGAAGTGACATTTTTTTTTAACTTCCACATAAGATAACCATCTGTTTATAAGAACACACATTTTCAGTGTATCCTTATTGACTACTTCTCATATGTATGTTCCATTATTGTTGCTTCAAATATTTGTAAGAAAAGCTTTTTTTTCAATAAAAAAAGTTTATATTAAAAAATAAAAAAAGAAGGCTTTTTATCTTTATGCATAGAATGCATTAGGATAAAAAAAACCTTCTGACTTTACAACCCCTTTAACCAATTGACCTCCAAAAGATTTACCCCCCTTCATGACCAGGCCATTTTTTGCTTTTTTGGCACTGCGTTAATTTAACCACTTGCTGGCTCCTGCACATATACGTCGGCACTTTGAAGATGGATATTATTGCATTTTAGTCCAAATATGAGATCTGAGAACTTTTTGACCCCAGATCTCATATTTAAAAGGTCCTGTCATGCTTTTTTCTATTACAAGGGATGTTTACATTCCTTGTAATAGGAATAAAAGTGACACAATTTAAAAAAAAAACAAAAAAAACAGTGAAAAAATAAATAAAATCAAGTAAAATAAATAAGAAAAAATTTTTTTTTTTTTAAAAGCGCCCTGTCCCGATGAGTTTGCGCGCAGAAGTGAACGCATACATGAGTAGCGCCCGCATATGAAAACGGTGGTTACATGTGAGGTATCGCAGCGATAGTTAGAGTGAGAGCAATAATTCTAGCCCTAGACCTCCTCTGTAACTCAAAACATGCAACCTGTAGTATTTTTTAAATGTCGCCTATGGAGATTTTTAAGGGTAAAAGTTTGACGCCATTCCACATGTTGGGTATCAATTTACTTGGCGTAACATTATCTTTCACAATATAAAAAATATTGGGCTAACTTTAATGTTGTCTTATTTTTTTATTCAAAAAAGTTAATTTCTTCCAAAAAAAGTGCGCTTGTAAGACCGCTGCGCAAATACGGTGTGAAAAAAAGTATTGCAATGACCGCCATTTTATTCTCTAGGGTGTTAGAAAAAAAATATATAATGTTTGGGGGTTCTAAGTAATTTTCTAGCAAAAAGAAAACTTAAACTTGTAAACACCAAAATCTCAAAACGAGGCTAGTCTTTAAGTGGTTAACTAACAATTGCGCAGTCATGCAATGCTGCACACTAATAAAATTTATTTTTTCCCCACAAATAGAGCTTTCTTTTGGTGGTATTTGATCACCTTTGTTTTTTTTTAATTTTTTATTATATAAGCAAAAAAAGAGCAAAAATGTAGGGGAAAAAACTATATTTTCATTTTCTGCTATAAAATGTATCTAATAAAAAAAACGTAAAAAAACAAATGTCTTCATAAATTTAGGCCAATATGTATTCTGCTACATATTTTTAGTCAAAAAATCCCAATAAGCCTTTATTGATTGGTTTGTGCAAAAATGATAGCATCTACAAACTATGGAATATACTGTATACCGGAATTTTTAATTATTATTTTTTTCTTTATACTTTTAATGCCAGTGATCAGTGAATTATAGCGGGACTGCGACATTCTGACACTTCGTGGGAACCAGTGGCACTAATACAGTGATACAGTGAACAGTGCTAACAATATGCACTGTCACTGTACTAATGACAATGGCCGGGAAGGGGTTAAACATCTAGGGTAATCAAAGGGTTAAATGTGTGCCTAACCAGTGTTTATGTGTATTTTGTATGCTGCTTTCACTAAGGGATGTGCTTTGCAGGAAAACAAAATCTAGCACATCCCCGCTGACGGGACAGAACTCTGCATTGTTTACATATGCAGAGCTCCGTCCAGTGTGTCTCCATGCTGATCAGTGGGTGTTGGCGGTCATCCATTGGCTGTGACTGATCACAGCAGAAGTGGCACTCACACACGCCCCCTACCAGGAAGTGCAGAATCACGTATATATACAGTGGGGAAAATAATTATGTGATCCCCTTCAGATTGTGTAAGTTTGCCCACTTACAAAGAAATTAAGGGTCTATAATTTTTATCATTGGTGTATTTCAAATGATAGAAACAGAATATCAACCAAAAATCCAGAAAAAACACATGATACAAATGTTATAAATTGAGTTGCAGTTCAGTGAGTAAAATAAGTATTTGATCCCCAAGCAAAACATGACTTAATACTTGGTGGAGAAACCCTTGTTGGCAAGACATTTCTTGTAGTTGGTTACCAGGTTTGCACACATCTCAGGAGGTATTTTGGTCCACTCTTCTTTACAGATCTTCTCTAAATCCTTAAGTTTCAGCCCCCTCCATAAATTTTCTATAGGATTAAGGTCTGGAGACTGGCTAGGCCACTCCATGTCCTGTCAGAAACCATGAATCAGACCGAGACAGAAGTACAGTTAAATCACAGTTGTTTAATAATAAAAGTAAATAGAAGAAACATAGTCAAAACATAGCCAAAGTTCAGTAACCGAAAAGCATAGTCAGACAAGCCAGTAAGTCCAGAAGCCAGGGATCAGCGTAGTGGAACAGCAAGCAGGATCTGGAGCCAGAAGGAATGTCAGCCAAGCAAGTCTTTAACAAGAACGCAGGAGAAAGTCTCTGTGATGTTGACCAAGGCGAAAGGCAGAGATTATCTGGGATGGATGGCTTAGAGTGGTTGTATAGTTATTTTTTTAACTTTTACCTACAGGTAAGCCGATAATAAGGCTTACCTGTAGGTAAAAAAAAATCTCCTAAACCTGTACGGCTTAGGAGATATTCCCCTTGCTATGAGCCGCTGACTGCAGCGGCGCATGCGCACCGGGGATTCTCGGCTGAAGGCCCGGCAACTGCCAGACCTTGCCGGGAAAGAAGTCTCCCGCGCGCATGCGCGGGAGTGATGACATCGCGGCTCCAGCCACTCACAGCGCTGGAACTGCGATACCTGGAAGACACGCTGAGGCAACATGACAGCTCCCTCGGCGTGGACCAGGTAAGATACCGACGCCTCGTTCTAAGGTAAGTATTTCATAATGAGCTAGTAGGCAGTGCCTACTAGCTCATTATGCCTTTTGCCTTACAGGGGTTAAAAAAAAAAAATGTCAGCGGGTATACAACCGCTTTAAGTAGGCAGGACTGACGAGCAGGATATCATCAACAGGCGAGTCATTGTGGAGAGATAGGAGCTGGCAATTAGCAGACAGCTGAGAGGCTAGCTCAGAGAAGGAAGGGCTCAGCCCAGCCCTGATATGTCCTTAATGTGCTTCTTCTTTAGCCACTCCTTTGTTGCCTTGGCGATATGTTTTGGGTCATTGTCATGCTGGGTTACCCATCCACGACCCATCTTCAGTGTTCTGATTGAGGGAAGAAGGTTCTCATCCAAGATTTTACAATTCATGGCCCCATCCATTGGTCCCTCAATGCAGCAAAGTTGGCTTGTACCTTTAGCAGAGAAACAGCCCCAAAGCATAAAATTTCCACCTCCGTGCTTGACTGTAGGGTTTGGTGTTCTTAGGGTCATAGTCAGCATTTTTCTTCCGAGTTATTGCCAAAGAGCTTAATTTTGGTCTTATTTCGATATTCAATGGCAAACTTCAGACAGCCTGTACATGTGCCCTCTTAAAGAGGGGGACCTTGCGGGAGCTGTAGGATTTCAATCCATGGCGGCGTATTGTGTTACCAATGTTTTTTTTGGTGACTGTGGTCCAAATTGCCTTGAGCTCATTCACAATAGTAGTCCTGGTCTGATCCCTCACTTTTCCCATGGTCATCCTTACCCCATGAGGCGAAATCTTGCATGGCGAGGGTGATTAATGGTTATTTTGTATTTCTTCCAACAGTTGTCTCTTTCTCACCAAGCTTCTTGCTGGTGGTCTTGTAGCCCATGCCAGCCTTGTGCAGGTCTTCAATCTTGTCCCTGATGTCCTTTGACAGCTCTTTGGTCTTGCCCATATTGGTGAGGTTTGAATGGAAGAAAGAGATTCTGTGGACAGTTGTCTTCAATACACATAATGAGTTGTCTTTAGGAGCACCTTCTTACATTGACAGTAGTGGGTGTGGGCTGCACCCGGGTGACACCCGCCAGAGGGGTGACACCTGTGGGCAGCGGCACCGATAACACCGCAGTACCCCCTACACTGATCTGTATGTCGCCAGCTATTTTGTCAGAACACCGGCTGGCTATCTCCCTGTCTCATTGAGCTGATCGAAGCCACCTCCCCCTCCTCTCTGCTTACATCTACACTGGAGGAGGAGGGTGTCTGAGGGACACACAGCGTGCTTTTCTGAGGTCTCTACTGATTATTGTAATGTATGTGGACAGAAGAGAGAGACAGTGACCAGGAAGGGGATAAAACAATGGAGGAGGGATTGGGGGCGGGGGATTAAAAGGACAAGTGCTGGGGGTGCGCTATGGGAGGGGAGTCCCCTAGCACAAATGGAGAGGGGGGTCTATACTGATAGAGGGGGTCTGCAATGAGAGGAAGGGGTCTGCACTGAGGGGGGTCTATACTGATAGAGGGGGTCTGCACTGAGGGGAGGGGGTCTATACTGATAGAGGGGGTCTGCACTAAGGGGGGTCTATACTAATATAGGGGGTCTGCATTGAGGGGAAGGGGTCTATACTGATAGAGGGGGTCTGCACTGAGGGGAGGGGGTCTGCACTGAGGGGGATCTATACTGATAGAGGGGGTCTGCATTGAGGGGGAAGGGGTCTGCACTGAGGGGGGTCTATACTGATAGAGGGGGTCTGCATTGAGGGGAAGGGGTCTATACTGATAGAGGGGGTCTGCACTGAGGGGAAGGGGTCTGCACTGAGGGGGGTCTATACTGATAGGGGGGTCTGCACTGAGGGGAAGGGGTCTGCACTGATAGAGGGGGTCTGCACTGAGGGGAGGGAGTGTATACTGATAGAGGGGGTCTGCACTGAGGGGAAGGGGTCTGCACTGAGGGGGGTCTATACTGATAGGGGGGGGTCTGCACTGAGGGGAAGGGGTCTGCACTGAGGGGGGTCTATACTGATAGAGGGGGGTCTGTACTTAGTGGAGGGGGTTTGTACTGAGGGGAACTATAGGTGGTGGGAGGGGGGGGTGACACCATGTTTTTCCGCACCGGGTGACACCAACCCTAGTGACGCCACTGATTGACAGGACTAATCTATGTACCACATGAGCACATACTGTAGCCAGTCTGTGGGAGCCAGAAGTATTGTTGGTTGGTGGGGGATCAAATAATTATTTTACTCACTGAACTGCAACTCAATTTATAACATTTGTATCATGTGTGTTTTTTTCTGGATTTTGGGTTGATATTCTGTCTCTATCATTTAAAATACACCTATTGTAACAATTATAGACCCTTCATTTCTTTGAAAGTGGGCAAACTTACAAAATTTGCAGGGGATCAAATAATTATTTTCCCCACAGTACGTGATTCTGCACAAAGTGGCCGCCCTGTAGCAGTAAAGCTGTAATAGGGCGGTCGGCAACTAGCTATTACAGTAAACAATGCGTTTGTGTTAACCCCTCAGTGGTGAGTTCACAGAGCATGTGTGTTAACCCCTCAGCACCTGGCCCCCAGCATGTGCATTAACCCTTCAGCACTCAGTCCCTAGCACATGAGCACTATTCAGGTATCGTGACAGCCATGGGCACTGGCTGTCAGAATATAACAGGCAGCAAGAGGGGGATTCATCCATTCGTGCTGTTTAACACGGGTGGAGGAATCTGTTGGATTTCTTTAACTCAGCCCACAAGAATTGTGTGTGTGTAATGCCATCTTTAGGTATAAACAGTGTCACTAAATACAATATACTTCGGTCTGTGACAAAGTAACTCTATAATCAGTATTAAAGAGTTCTATGATTTAAAGCAGTGATCTCCAAACTACGACCCTGGGGCCAGATGCAGCCTTTGCTTGCTTTTGTCCGGCCCTTGAGGCATTATTTCTGCCACTAACACCGACAATGGGGCACTATTCCTTCCACTGACTACAAAAACGGGGCACTATTCCTCCCACTGACACCATTTCTCCCCCTAATACCAAGGATCGGGCATTGTTTACTCCCACTGGGCACAGTTCAGCCCCCCTAAAGCTTGAAGCTCAGTAAACTGGCCCTTTCTTTAGAAAGTTTGGAGACCCCTGATTTGAAGGGTTAGTTCACCTTTACGGAAAATCTGTAAAGGTGACCTAACAGCAGATCCCCTCCTCCACCCACCCAGTTCCCACTGTACCCGCCACCTATGATCCTGACACTGCAGCATATCAGTGTCCATCAGTGCTGCATATCAGTCTCCATCAGTGCAGAATATCAGTGCCACCTATCAGTGCCCATCAATGCTGCCTTATCAGTGCAGCCTCATCAGTGCCTCTTCATCAGTGCCCATCATTGCAGCCTCATCAGTGCAGCCTCATCAGTGCCCATCAGTGCAGCCTATCAGTGCCCATCAATGCTGCCTTATCAGTGCAGCCTCATCAGTGCCTCTTCATCAGTGCCCATCATTGCAGCCTCATCAGTGCCCATCAGTGCAGCCTCATCAGTGCCCATCAGTGCAGCCTATCAGTGCCCATCAATGCTGCCTTATCAGTGCAGCCTCATCAGTGCCTCTTCATCAGTGCCCATCATTGCAGCCTCATCAGTGCCCATCAGTGCAGCCTCATCAGTGCCCATCAGTGCAGCCTATCAGTGCCCATCAGTCATCAGTGCAGTGCTGAATATCAGTGCCCATCAGTGCTGCATATCAGTGTCCACCAATGCAGCATATCAGTGCCCATCAGTGCCACCTATCAGTGCCCATCAATGCTACCTTATTAGTGCAGCCTCATCAGTGCCTTTTCATCAGTGCCCATCAGTGCAGCTTATCAGTACCACCTCATCAGTGCCCACCAGTGCAGCCTTATCAGTGCAACCTCATCAGTGCCCATCAGTTCAGCCTTATCAGTGCCCAGCAGGGCAGCCTCATCAGTGCAGCCTATCAGTGCCCATCAATGCTGCCTTATCAGTGCAGCCTCATCAGTGCTGCCTCATCAGTGCAACCTTATCAGTGCCCATCAGTGCCACCTCATCGGTGCAACGTCATCAGTGCCATTCAGTGACGCCACATCAGTGCAACCTCAGCAGCGCCCATCAGTGCCCAACAGTCCCGCCTCATCAGTGCAGCCTCATCAGTGCTCAGCAGTGCAGCCTCATCAGTGCCCATCAGTTCAGCCCCAACAGTGCAGCCTAATAGTGCCCATTAGTCATCAGTGCAGCCTATCAGTGCTCATCAGTGCAGCCTGATCAACGCACAATAGTGAAGAAGAAAAAATACTTATTTACAAAATTTTACATCAGAAACGAAGAAAAAGGTTTTTACTTTCAAAATTTTCAGTCTTTCTTCCATTTGTTTAGCAAAAAATAAAATCCTCAGTGGTGATTAAATACCACAAAAAGAAAGCTCTATCTATCTCAAAAAATATATAAAAATTTAATTTGGGTACAGTGTGGCATGACAGCGCAATTGTCATTCAAAGTGCGGCAGCGCTGAAAGCTGAAAATTGGCCTGGGCAGGAAAGGGGGGGTGAAAGTGCCCGGTATTGAAGTGGATAAAAATAACTATTTGAAATCGGTTCGTTCTTTTTCAAACACAACGTATTTTGGACTTGGATTGATAAAGCAGAATTTAAAGCCTATAAAAAGATACAACCTTTTTTCCATTTACTAGAGGAGGAGATGCTTACTCAGCGTGTCTGCGGGTGGCGGAGGGGTTAACAATCTCTACTACTTTTCGGTTTCACAGCAATGGGTATTCTATTCGAATTACTCACGTCTGTTCTAAGAGGCCTGACTGTATATACACGCAGCAACACAACCAGCTGGGAACAACCCATTCAAGCAGCACGGCTTGTGTATCCTCCCAGGACAGTGAAAAGGTCCTTTGTTCTGGACCCAAACACCTGGGCAAGCCTTGGCTACGGCTGTTTTTTTCGGAGGGCATAGCAGCTGCTACACGCATGGGAGAACATGGCTGAAGCACAGCCAAAATCAGGGCTCCCGCTATTGCTTTCCACCGCCTGTCCCTAGAGGGATGGTGCAAAAGCCACGGTCATTACACGGTCCCACAGATGGACCATAGGAATTCATAATGGCCACACAGGCTCGTCCCTGAATTTTCGAGAAGATTTAAAATACTCTCACTGGCGGGGGCCGCATTAAGTCCTAAGTGTGCCCTGGGCAAAAGTCACGTATGGAGGTGCCAACATCTTTATTTAAAACCAATTATACTTGATCGGGATGTCTAGTATTTTCTGCACGTTTGGAGAAAATATCATACTGGCAATCTTTCTTTAACCCCCTGGCGCTAGCCGCACGGAAATATGCCGCCTCTCAGCGCCTGGTCCTTGGCGCCAAGAGGCCTCATATTTGCGTGAATTGCGGGCAATACAGCAGTGCCAAGAGCATGTGCCCTGCGTGCTCCTGGCACAGTTACCACCGCCTAACCAAAAAGCTTTCAGATCACGTGACCGCTGTGACAGCCAATCATGGCGGTCCCATGGTCTTAAGCCCCACCTCCCGGCAACCTAAACCTCTTAAAGGTCTGGGAGGCGCCGGCGTGAAGAGGTTACTTGACCTCCAGAGGGTTTACCCCCCTTTCCTGACCAGGCCATTTTTTGCGATACGGCACTGCGTTAATTTACCTGACAATTGCGCGGTCATGCAACGCTGTACACAAATAACATTTATATCTTTTTTTTTTCCACAAGTAGAGCTTTCTTTTGGTGGTATTTGATGACCACTGCGGCTTTTATTTTTTGCGCTATCAACAATTATAAAATAAAAATAAAACCGTATTCTTTACATTCTGCTATAAAACACATCCAATAAAAAAATGTAAAAAAAAATCTAATTTCTTCATAAATTTAGGCCAATATGTATTCTGCTACATATTTTTGGTAAAAAAAATCCAATAAGCATATATATTGATTGGTTTGCGCCTACAACCTATGGGATATGTACTTATTATTTATTTTTATACTAGTAATGATGGTGATCAGCGACTTATAGTATTGCGGCGCACAATCTGACACTAACTGCCACTTTTGACACCTTGTGGGAACCAGTGACACTAATACAGTGATCAGTGCTAAAAATATGCACTGTCACTGTACTAGTGACGCTGGCTGGGAAGGGGTTAAACATCTAGGGCGATTACAGGGCTAAATGTGTGCCTAGCCAGTGTTTTTGTGTAGACAGTGTACTGCTTTTACTAAGGGATGTGCTTTGCAGGGAAACAAAATCCAGCACATCCCCGCTGAGGATGTGGGAAAGATCCGCCGATCAGTCGGAGCCGGCAGACATTTATTGGCCGACACCCGCTGATCAAATTCTGCTTTGACTAATTAAAGCAGAAGCCCCGCGCCTCCTATGCGGAAGTGCAGAATGACTTTTACAGTATCTCACAAAAGTGAGTACACCCCTCATATTTTTGTAAATATTTTATTATATCTTTTCATGTGACAACACTGAAGAAATGACACTTTGCTACAATGTAAAGTAGTGAGTGTACAGCTTGTATAACAGTGTAAATTTGCTGTCCCCTCAAAATAACTCAACACACAGCCATTAATGTCTAAACCGCTGGCAACAAAAGTGAGTACACCCCTAAGTGAAAATGTCCAAATTGGGCCCAAAGTGTCAATATTTTGTGTGGCCACCATTATTTTCCAGCACGGCCTTAACCCTCTTGGGCATGGAGTTCACCAGAGCTTCACAGATTGCCACTGGAGTCCTCTTCTACTCCTCCATGACGACATCACAGAGCTGGTGGATGTTAGAGACCTTGCGCTCCTCCACCTTCTGTTTGAGGATGTCCCACAAATGCTCAATAGGGTTTAGGTCTGGAGACATGCTTGGCTAGTCCATCACCTTTACCCTCAGCTTCTTTAGAAAGGCAGTGGTCGTCTTGGAGGTGTGTTTGGGGTGGTTATCATGTTGGAATACTTCCCTGCGGCCCAGTCTCTGAAGGGAGGGGATCATGCTCTGCTTTAGTATGTCACAGTACATGTTGACATTCATGGTTCCCTCAATGATCTGTAGCTCCCCAGTGCCGGCAGAACTCATGCAGCTCCAGACCATGACACTCCCACCACCATGCTTGACTGTAAGCAAGACACATGTGTCTTTGTACTCCTCACCTGGTTGCCGCCACACAAGCTTGACACCATCTGAACTAAATAAGTTTATCTTGGTCTCATCAGACCACAGGACATGGTTCCAGTAATCCATGCCCTTAGTCTGCTTGTCTTCAGCAAACCGTTTGTGGGCTTTCTTGTGCACCATCTTTAGTGCAGCGTATGGTCTGAGCACTGACAGGCTGACCCCCCCACCCCTTCAACCTCTGCAGCAATGCTGGCAGCACTCATACATCTATTTCCCAAAGACAACCTCTGGATATGACGCTGAGCACGTGACCTCAACTTCTTTGGTCGACCATGGCGAGGCCTGTACTGAGTGGAACCTGTCCTGGTAAACCTCTGTATGGTCTTGGCCACCGTGCTGCAGCTCAGTTTCAGGGTCTTGTCAATCTTCTTATAGCCTAGGCCATCTTTATGTAGAGCAACAATTCTTTTTTTTCAGATCCTCAGAGAGTTCTTTGCCATGAGGTGCCATGTTGAACTTCCAGTGACCAGTATGAGAGATAGAGAGCGATAACACCAAATTTAACACACCTGCTCTCCAGTCACATCTGTACTAACTTTTGTTGCCAGCAGTTTAGACATTAATGGCTGTGTGTTGAGTTATTTTGAGGGGACAGCAAATTTACACTGTTATACAAGCTGTACACTCACTACTTTACATTGTAGCAAAGTGTCATTTCTTCAGTGTTGTCACATGAAAAGATAGAATAAAATATTTACAAAAATGTGAGGGGTGTACTCACTTTTGTGAGATACTGTATATAAATGATTCTGCACAGAACTGCCGCCCTGTAGCAGTAAATCTGCTATAGGGTGGTCAGTAAGTGGTGGGATCCGTCAATGTAAACAGACAGATCCTCATTCTGTCAGGGGAGTGTAGAGAGATCGCCTGTTCCTAGTGATCAGGAACAACGATCTTTCTGTACTCCCAGTCGGTCCCCTCCCCCCACAGTTAGAAACACCTCCCTAGGACACACTTAACCCCTTGATCACCACTAGTGTTAACCCCTTCCCTGCCAATGTCCTTTATACAGTAATCAGTGGCAACAATTTTTAGCACTGATCACTGTATAAATGTCACTGGTCCCAAAAAAGTGTCAAAAGTGTATGATCTGTCCGCCACAATGTTGCAGTTCCGCTAAAAATCAGAGTTCACCGTCACTACGAGTAAAGAAAAAAATTTAATAATAAAAATGCCATAAATATATCCCCTATTTGGTAGACTCTTATTAAGATTTATTTATTTATTTTTACCAAAAATATGTAGAAGAATTACTATTATTATTTATTATAGCAAAAAGTAAAATATATTGTTTTTTTTTTTCAAAATTGTTGCTATTTTTTGTTTATAACGCAAAAAAGAAAAACTGCATAGGTGATCAACATCACCAAAAGAAAGTTCTATTTGTGGGGAAAAAAAGGATGTTAATTTTGTTTGAGTACAGTGCTGTATTGCAAAAAATGGCCTGGTCATTAAGGGGGCAAATCTTCCGGTCCTTAAGTGGTTAATCTGCTTGTCCATCTAACACTACCCCCCCCCCCCCCCAGACTGACAATGGTGCTGTCCACCCTAAGACAAGGAAAGGAGAGGAAAAAAAAGTTTAAAAAGAAAACGAATGCAGCCCCCATCTTCTAATGATCGGTGAGCTGCAATATATTTCATTTTTGTTTTTGGGTTTATTAGCATTTATTAGTAAGAACTCTTTGCTGAATATGGTAGTGTGATAGTGTTTGTCCAACCCTTACATGTACTTAACTTCATGCTTGCCATTCTGGTAATAGTGTTACACACCCTCATATACTATAAGGCCAAAGTTTGTGGACATCTGCCCATTCCAAAACCAGGGAAAATTTGCATTTCATATCACTCTTTATAATGTTCCCTAATGCTTGATCTGCTTACAATGGTCCTTCCCTGGTCCCTAGTCAACATGCTAATGACCTTTAAAAAAAAAAAACGGTTTCCTTATTTTAAAACCAGTGACATCATCCCTCAATCTCTGTGCTTCTCTATGCAATGCATGCAAATCATGGCTGAGGGTTGGGGGTGGGAGGGTTCAGCAGGGTGCTGTACATAGATTATGTAAAATATCACAGCACCCTGCCTCAGTACTCCTCCCAAGAGCACTCAACCCTGATGCAAGCTTTAGACTTGGAGGAATTATGCAAATATCATAATGATTGATGGGTAGATGTCAGTATGGGGGAGTGGGCGTTCCCAGGTAGACTCCATTAGCTTGCAGACTTCCCTAGGTAATGCCCACATTTAATGCTGAGTCCCAATGGTTGTGAGAACTGTAGGCAATACATGGAGGGGGGAGCAGTAAGAATTAGGAGGAGGCTCTAATTTAATTGATCCAGTTTTTAAGGCACACTGTAAGAAGCTCACAGTGTGCAGTGAATTAGACTAAGCTGTTTGAGTGCAGGAGAGTCTGCACAACTGTGCAAGCAGGAAGGTAAGGTCTAAGATCAAGTGTAGTACCTCTGGAGGAACCCTGGTTGAGAAACCCTGCATTGGTGTGATGGTCCTGGGAAGAATGTCCCTTACACCCCCGGTCATTGGGTATAATTAACTCCTTACAGATAGCCTAAAAGATCAATGGTGTCAGTGGGAACTTATTTGAGAGGTCAAAATTGCTCATTGCTCAAAGAACCCCTAGCAACCTCTGGAGGAACCTTGGTTGAGAAACCCTGCATTAGTTTGATGGTACTGGGAAGAATGCTCCTTACACTTTTGGTCATTGCGAAGAATTTCCCCCTTACAGATAGCTCAAATGTTTAATGGTGTCAGTGGGAACTTATCTGAGAGGTAGAAATTGCTCATTGCTCAAGGAACCCCTGGCAACCTCTGGAGGAAACCTGATTGAGAAACCCTGCATTGGTGTGATGTCCTGGGAAGAATGCTCCTTACACTTTTGGTCATTGCGAAGAATTTCCCCTTTAGAGATAGCCTAAAAGATAAAAGATTAATGGTGTCAGTGGGAACTTATTTGAGAGGTAAAAATTGCTCATTGCTCAAGGAACTCCTAGTAACTTCTGGAGGAAACCTGGTTGAGAAACCCTGCATTGGTGTGATGGTCCTGGGAGGAATGCTCCTTACACTTTTGGTCACTGCGAAGAATTAACTCCTTACAGATAGCTTAAAAGATCAATGGTGTCAGTGGGAGCTTATTTGAGAGGAAAAAATTACTCGTTGCTCAAGGAACTCCTTTTAACTTCTGGAGGAACCTAGGTTGAGAAACCCTGCATTGGTGTGATGGTCCTGGGAAGAATGCTCCTTACACTTTTGGTCACTGCGAAGAATTACCTCCTTACAGATAGCTTAAAAGATCAATGGTGTCAGTGGGAACCTATTTGAGAGGTAAAAATTGCTCATTGCTCAAGGAACCCCTAGCAACCTCTGGAGGAACCTTGGTTGAAAAACCCTGCATTGGTTTGATGATCCTGGGAGGAATGCTCCTTACACTTTTGGTCATTGCCAAAGAATTTCCCCCTTACAGATAGCTTAAATGTTTAATGGTGTCAGTGAGAACTTATCTGAGAGGTAGAAATTGCTCATTGCTCAAGGAACTCCTAGTAACTTCTGGAGGAAACCTGGTTGAGAAACCCTGCATTGGTTTGATGGTCCTGGGAAGAATGCTCCTTACACTTTTGGTCACTGCGAAGAATTACCTCCTTACAGATAGCTTAAAAGATCAATGGTGTCAGTGGGAACTTATCTGAGAGGCAGAAATTGCTCATTGCCCAAGGAACCCCTATCAACCTCTGAAGGTACTTTAGGCTTCCATGGAACCCTGGTTGAGAAATCCTGCCTTAACGTATAAAGGGGCTGAGAATTTAAAGCAGTTGTAGGTTTACAAAATATTTAAACATTACCCCAGTTACACACAGTATTCCAAAAATGATCAGCATTACTTACTAGACACCCACTGGGTGTTGGAATTCAAATATGCAGACATCTTCAGCGGAAAGACGTTAGTCAGAAACTGCTAATATAAACTGGTCAATCCTGCCATTAACTTGGAGCCCGGCACCAGTTTAAATGCCAATATTGCTTATAAATATCTCCTGGGATTTATGGAATGTCTACAGCTGTAAGGGGTTGTGTTAGGGAAAAAAAAAAACTGATAAAACCAAGACGTCGTTTCATTGCCAGTGGTCACTTGTAAATAACTGTCTGACAAAACTCATCAGAGATACGAGGAGTAGGCAGGGAATGACTTCATGTGTCTGGAACAAGTCACTGGCGTGGTTGCCACCACAATTGTGTTTTGCCATTATTAACCCTTGTGGTGAATCACTCCCAAAACCAAAAAAAAAAAAGAGTGAATTGTTCCGTTGTGATGGGTTATTTTTAGAAAACTTTACTAGGCAGCGCACGGCGGCCGCACTGAATCACGGTGGAATGGGGAACTCTCATTAATTCTGATTCACGACTTGTGTTGTTGAAGTGTCACTCTCTGTTATTGTGAGAAGGTTGTAAGTGACGTGTGGGTGACTATAAAGACTTTTTTTTAAAAAAAACATAGCAAATCGGTAACAGAAAATATATTTATATACTAAAAGACAGTAGTTGAAATAAAAATGTATAAACTGACTGCTGGTTACTACCAAGTAAGAAAAGTTAATAAAAGTAAGGTGTTAGGAACAGAGGCGTAACAAGAACCTTCAGGTCCCCGGTGAAAGAAACCATAAGGGGGCCCCTGACCAGGGGCCCTTTACTCCCATCATGGGGACTCTTTATTACGGTCCCACAGCAGGCCACCTTCCTGCCTTCTTGGGGTCCCCCCACAGTGGCGGCATGCCAGAGCCCTGTCACAAGTGTGACCTTTACGACCCTGGTAGTTCCGCCACTGGCGTCAGTAGTTTTTTTATTTTTGTTGTTTTATTTTGTTAATTATTTTTTTACCATCTTATTTTTTTTTTCTATTTTTATTTTTGACAATTTTATTTTTTATCATTTTTTTTACATATTTTTTAGGACCCCCGCATTGGGAGGCTTCGGTAAAATATCAGGGATCTAAACAGGGCCCCGATGTCTCACTTTTGAGACAGAGAAAGGGACTGATGACAGATTCATCAGTCCTTTTTACTGTCACCTCAGCTGCACAGAATGAATGAACAGGAATAGCTCTGTACAGAACTTCCCGTTCATTCATAAACACAGTTTACTATGCCCCAGCTATGAATGAACAAAAAAACCACAATCAGTGATCGGTACCGATCACTGACTCTAATAATTAAAGCGGTTGTATACCCGCAAAATTTCTTTTTTTTTTTACCCCTGTAAAGCAAAAGGCATAATGAGCTAGTATGCACAGCATACTAGCTCATTATGAAATACTTACCTTAGAACGAGGCGTCGGTATCTTACCTGGTCCACGCCGAGGGAGCTGTCATGTTGCCTCAGCGTGTCTTCCGGGTATCGCAGTTCCAGCGCTGTGAGTGGCTGGAGCCGCGATGTCATCACTCCCGCGCATGCGCGCGGGAGATTTCTTACCCGGCAAGGTCCGGCAGTTGCCGGGCCTTCAGCCGAGAATCCCCTGTGCGCATGCGCCGCTGCAGTCAGCGGCTCATAGCGAGGGGAATATCTCCTAAACCGTACAGGTTTAGGAGATTTTTTTTTTACCTACAGGTAAGCCTTATTATAGGCTTACCTGTAGGTAAAAGTTACAAAAAACACTATACAACCACTTTAAGACAAGCAAGGTGGCAGTAGATGACACATTTACCAAGCCCCTTCCCCGCTCTCCAGCCTGACAGATCCCCCAAGGGTGAGGGGGGCCAGAGATGCACACAGGGGCCCGAGGCAGCAGGACAGGAATAAGAAGGCAGCAGAAGCATCATGTGGAGGAACCAATGCCCTCCTTCCTGCATCTGCTAAATTTCTACGGGAGGGAGAGCTGGCATTCAGGGGCTGCATAGAAGGATTGGTTGCTCCACATGTTGCCGCCCCCTATCCAGGCATATAGGGGGGCGAGGTCTCAATGACGACCCCTGCACATATGCTTCTGGTCAGGAACATTGTGCCAGTTAATGGGTGTGCACATGTTCACAGACACGTGTGCACCAGCATGCCACATAACAACATAGGCGCAGGCATGGGCACACATTCACTGGTGCCAAGTGGGCCATTTAAACCTGAGCTCTGCACAGGATCTTTGCTGATTGGCCCTGCAGTCTTCATTCCTGTGATCTTGAAACATATGTCCACCTTGATATTGACCCAGCTTCCACCTGACCTGCTTTTGGATTACCCTTGTCTGTTGCTCATCTAGATTACTGACCTCGGACTTGGACTTCTGCCCATTGACTTTGTACCTTGCTGCTGCACATTGTAGACCTCTGCTTATTCCTGACTCTGATCCTGCCTACAATTTGGTGCCGTTTTGCTCAGCTGCTGCTGGATCTGGCTTGTGACTTGACTCTGTTCATAACTGAACTTGGTATATCCACAGTGTCAGGACCCAGGTCTGGACATGTGACCTCTGCTGTGTCTGGTGATGTCTCTCCTTGCTGAGCCACCTGAGATGCTGGACAGCTCCCTGGACAATCCGTCGAATAATCTTGCCTTGTACCTTGTTTCTCAAGAACCTTGAACTACTAGTCTAACAGATAAGTGTGTGTGAAAAACCAACATGCTATAAGCATAAGCATAATATTCAATAAAAAACCACACATACACTACACGCTCTAATTCATCCCAAAGGTGTTCCATCGGATTGAGGTCAGGACTCTGTGCAGGCCAATCAAGTTCCTCCACCCCAAACTTGCTTATCCATGTCTTCATGGACCTTGCCTCGTGCACTGGTGCGCAGTCATGTTGGAACAGGAAGGGGCCATCCCCAAACTGTTCCCACAAAGTTGGGAGCATGAAATTGTCCAAAATGTCTTGGTATGCTGACGCCTTAAGAGATCCCTTTACTGGAGCTAAGAAGCCAAGCCCAACCCCTGAAAAACAACCCCCCACACCATAATCCCCCCTCCACCAAATGATTTGGACCAGTGCACAAAGCAAGGCTCATAAACACATGGATGAGTGAGTTTGGGGTGGAGGAACTTGACTGGCCTGCACAGAGTCCTGACCTCAACCTGATAGAACACTTTTGGGATGATTTAGAGTGGAGACTGCGAGCCAGGCCTTCTGGTCCAACATCAGTGCCCGACCTCACAATTGTGCTTCTGGAAGAATGGTCAAACATTCCCATAGACACACTCCTAAACCTTGTGGACGGCCTTCCCAGAAGAGTTGAAGCTGTTATAGCTGCAAAGGGTGGACCAACTCAATATTAAACCCTACGGACGAAGACTGGGACGCCATTAAAGGTCATGTGCGTGTCAAGGCAGGCGTCCCAATACTTTTGACAATATAGTGTATTAGCAATGTGAAAACATAAAAGCGCAATATAAAAATATCATAGAGGGCAAAATAGATAATATTCCGAAAGAAAATGAAATTAGTCCCAAATAGTGAACCTTCACAAGTAGGCACCCGTGGTTTCTTTAAATCAAACAGTGTGACTGTGCACCACCACCAGCCAGCATGCACACTCACCTCAAATATAGACCCATATACAGGTCCAATTGCGCTTTAAAGAGTAGAAATCCACAATGGCCTATCTGGCGGTCTCAGGGGAAGATGGATCCCATGTGTAGCAGAATTCCAGCAAATGAATATCTTAAAAACACAAAGGGCTTCCACAGAGCATTAATTGTGTTAAAACCACATAAAATACTTTAAAAAGCCACTTACAGAGTAAATCAAAGTCATAAACTCAAAGGTGTACCAAGATGGCTGGCTTCCAGTTTGTGCAGGAAGTGACCTCACCCAGCTTCCGTCCAATGCGTTGCGTCACGTATCACATGACTTTATCAGGGATCAGGGTAGTGAATGATGCTGGGGACAAAAGTAGTGGTTGTTACTGTGGACAGGAATAGAGATTTGTGCTGGGGACAGGATTAGCGACTGGAGTTAAGGATGGGAGCAGTCATTGTTGGTGAGGTGTCAGTGTTACCAACCATCAGTATGGTACTGGCAGCCAGTAAAAAACAGGCACTTTTCTCCTGCCAGTAAATGCCAGTGACAGGAAAAGGCTGCCAGTTAAAAATATGGCTGTGATGCACAGCTCGGAACTCCACATGCGCAGTTTCGGTCAGGGGCAGGCCAGAACCATCTGAGTGCCTGCTACAGTGTGTTCGGGCAGCGCCAACAGGGGGCGGGTCTGGAGAAGGCGGTGCCTGAGCGTGTGTCGTCATGGTGCGAGGGAGCCGAGCCAAGTGCAAGGGAGCCTTGTGTGTGGGTCTGTGGGATGGGAACGAGGCAACCCGGAAGCGGGACTTTCAGTGCTGTTTGGACTGGAGTGGGCTGAAGGGACCACCTGACATGGAGAGAGACTGCCACTGTGACTCAGGAGGGGGCGTGTCATGTCGGTGATGTCATCATCATGTGTGCCAGTGGCGGCCCGTGCATTAAGGGCGCACGGGAGCCTCAACCTCTCTCCTGCCACCCATTCTGTGCACTATAGATAGATTCATGTATTGCATGAATCTATCCATGGCCTCCGCGGCCACTCCCCATTCAGGCGTCTGGCCTCTTTTTGGGCACCGGGCGCCTAAATTACAGAGGCGTGGGGTTTTTTTTTGAAGCACCTGATTAGAACCATAGGCTCTAATAGGCATAAAAAACGGTGATGGTGAATATTTCGCTTTCCTAACACTGAACTGTCTCTCCGCCAATCAGGTGCTCGGGTCTGTTACCTGTCACCTGATTGGCTGAAACGACAGGTACCGCTATCGGACATCTATCAGGAGGAGAGGACGGGAGTCGGGAGATGAGGTCGGCAGGAGACGCTGTGTTAGAAGGACCCCGCTCGTCGCCGTCACCCGCTGCCCCACCAAGACAGGGTAAGTGCCGGACAGACGGAGAGCAGGCAGGGGAGGTCACATTGGGGGCATTCGATGGCACAGTGGCAACATTTAATGAGCACACTGGCAGCATTTGATGGGCACACTGGCTGCAATCGATGGGCACACTGGCAGCATTTAATGAGCACACTGGCAGCATTTAATGGGCACACTGGCAGCATTTGATGGGCACACTGGCAGCATTTAATGGGCACACTGGCAGCATTTGATGGGCACACTGGCAGCATTTAATTGGCATAGTGGCTGCAATTGATGGCACAGTGGCTGCATTTGATAGCACAGTGGCAGCATTTGATGGCACAGTGGCTGCATTTGATGGGCACAGTGGCTGCATTTGATGGCACAGTGGCTGCATTTAATGGCACAGTGGCAGCATTTGATGGGCACAGTGGCTCGTTTGATGGCACAGTGGCTGCAATTGATGGGTTTTTTTTTCAGAATTTTTCAGTTTGTTTGCACCCCCTCAAAAATTTTGAGCACCAGCCGCCACTGATCTGTGCTGCTGCACACTTCTGTCAGTGCCACTGTGAGAGTCAATTTCATGTGTGTGCGCCGCCCATTCTAATTTCTTGCTCTCCTGAGTCCTGTCCCCGAGCTACTTACTTGATATATCAAAAATAAAATAGGAAATATGTTAAATCATATTGCTAATTGCATTATGCACTTGTTTGTAGCTTAAATAATGAAATTTGCACGTAAAAATGTAATTTTGTAACTTTTGGAAATGTCAGTAAAAACTTTGCTGTGCCAGTAGATTTCAATCTGGTAGACTAGCAACACTGGGACGAGTATTGATTGGTGTTGGGGAAAGGAGTAGACATGCGCACACTGAAATATTTAGTTTCGGAATTTCGTTTTCGTCCGAAAAATAAATTTATTTAGTTACTCCCGAAATTTGTTTTTATTTATTTCGTTTCGTTAAAAAAAAATGCATTCGTCCGAAAATCCGATATAATTAAGGTCGCATCTGTCATTGAAGGCTTATGGTGTCTGTCGAATGTTCTAAGAAGATTCGACGGAGCAGCTAAACTGTACGGCGCCGCAATCGTACATTTCTGGTCGAATGTTCCGCCTACAAGCTATAGTAGAATTCTAATGTTGTATGACACTAGTAATAATTATAGGTATTAATTATTATTACTAGTCAACCAACATTAGAATCCTTCTATAGCCTATGGGCGGAGCATTTGACCATAAATGTCCGCTCGCGGCGACTGCTTCGTCGAATCTTTGTGTCGAATCTTTTCTCTCTATGTTAAATAATCTTGGACTAATAGAGTTAGGTGAGGCACATTCAACCTTTTTTGTTATTGTCTCTCTATGTCGAATCTTTTCTCTCTATGTCGAATCTTTTCTCTCTATGTAGAATCTTTTCTCTCTATGTAGAATAATCTTGGACTAATAGAGCTAAGGTTAGGCACATTCGACCACAGGTTTGATGGACACAGATCGCTATTGTCAGCGTCATGTCGAATCTCCTATCTATATCGAACTGTTGTCGCAACGAAAACGAAAATAAAGCATTTGTTTATGTCGGATCTTTCGGTTTTCGGATTCTAAACGATAACGAAAATACCCGATATTCGGACGAAAATGCACTCGGACGAAAACGAATGCACATCTCTAGAAAGGAGTAGCAATTAATACTGGGGACAGTAGTAGTGATTGGTGCTGGGGACTGGAGTAGCGATTTGTGTTAGGAATGAGAGTAGCGGTTGGTGCTGGGGATGGGAGTAGTGATTGGTGTTAGGAATCAAAGCAATTGGTGCCGGGGACAGGAGTAGCGACTGCTGTTAGGAATGAGAGTAGCGATTTTCTGCTGGGGACGGGAGTAGCAATTGGTGTTAGGAATGAGAGTAGTGATTGGTGCTGGGGACGGGAGTAGCAATTGGTGTTAGGAATGAGAGTAGTGATTGGTGCTGGGGACAGGAGTAGCGACTGCTGTTAGGAATGAGAGTAGCGATTTTCTGCTGGGGACGGGAGTAGCATTTGGTGTTAGGAATGAGAGTAGTGATTGGTGCTGGGGGCGGGAGTAGCGATTGGTGTTAGGAATGAAAGTGATTGGTGCCGGGGAATGGGAGTAGCAATTGGTGCCAGGAATGAGAGTAGTGATTGGTGCTGGGGACGGGAGTAGCGATTTGCTAGCAATGACAGTAGCGCATGGTGCTGGGGACAGGAGTAGCGATTGGTGGTGGGGACAGGATGAGCGGTTGGTATCGGGGATAGGAGTAGCAATTGGTACAAGGGGACGAGAGTAGTGATTGGTGCTGGGGACAGGAGTAGTAATTGGTGCTTGGGACAAGAGTAGTGATTGGTGCTGGGGACAAGAGTAGTGATTGGTGCTTGGGACAGGAGTAGTGATTGGTGCTTGGGACAAGAGTAGTGATTGGTGCTTGGGACAGGAGTAGTGATTGGTGCTTGGGACAAGAGTAGTGATTGGTGCTTGGGACAGGAGTAGTGATTGGTGCTTGGGACAAGAGTAGTGATTGGTGTTGGCAACAGGAGTAGTAATTGGTTCCATCCGCCTTTTTTAGCTGGCTGCATTCCCATTGTTGAGATTAACCTCAATTTCCCATGATGGAGACATCTCCACAGGATTTATTTGACTCACAAGTATGATATCTAAATTCAATAATACTAGGATATACACTTGCACTTATTCATAAACGAGAAGTTTATGAATTATGATTAAAGACATAGCATTTTATACAAGCTCACATGTACTATGACAAAATTCCCACGCCAACCCCTCACTGTAGAGAAGGCAGCCCTAGGTGCTTGTACTCACTACTCCTGTCTCCAGCATGAGTTGTAGGAGATGGGTGTAGCAACTGGTGCTGGGTATTGGAGTAGCAGTTGGTGCTGGGGACAGGAGTATTGGTTGATGTTGTGGACAGGAGTAGTTTTTAATGCTGGGAACAGGAGTAGCGATTGGTACTGGGGACAGGAGTACTATTTGGTGCTGGGAATGGGAGTAGTGAATGAGGCTGGGGACAGGCATAGTGATTGGTGTTGGGGACAGGCATAGTGATTGGTGTTGGGGACAGGCATAGTGATTGGGGCTGGGGACAGGCATAGTGATTGGGGCTGGGGACAGGCATAGTGATTGGTGCTGGGGACAGGCATAGTGATTGGTGTTGGGGACAGGCATAGTGATTGGTGTTGGGGACAGGCATAGTGATTGGTGTTGGGGACAGGCATAGTGAATGGTGCTGGGGACAGGCATAACAATTGGTGCTGGAGACAAGAGTAGTGATTGGTACTGGGGAAAGGTTTACTGACTGATGCTGTGGACAAGAGCTAGTGATTGATGCTGAGGATAGGAGTATTGGTTGATTTTGGGGACAGGAGTAGTGATTGGTGCTGGGGATGGGTGTAATAATTGATGCTGTGGACAGAATCAGGAATTGGTACTGAGGACAGGAGTACTGTTTGATGCTGTGGATAGGAGTAGCGATTGATGCTGGGGAAAGTAGTATCAGTTGATGCTAGGGAAAAGAGTGTCAGTTGATGCTAGGGAAAGGAGTTTCAGTTGATGCCTGGGAAAGAAGTAGTGATTGGTGCTGGGTTCAGGAGTAATGATAGGTACTGTGGACAGGAGTACTGTTTGATGCTGGCGATCGTAGTATAGTAGTGATTTGTACTGGGGACACGAGTAGCAATTGATGCTGGGGACAGGAGTGGGAATTGGTACTGGGGACAGGAGTACTGTTTAATGCTGGGGATGGGAGTAGTGATTGATGCTGGGGAAAGAAGTATCAGTTGATGCTGAGGAAAAGAGTATCAGTTGATGCTGGGGAAAGGAGTAGTGATTGGTGGTGGGGAAAGGAGTATCAGTTGATGCTGCGGAAAGGAGTATCAGATGATGCTGGGGAAAGGAGTAGTGATCGGTGGTGGGGAAAGGAGTATCAGTTGATGCTGCGGAAAGGAGTATCAGATGATGCTGGGGAAAGGAGTAGTGATCGGTGGTGGGTTCAGGAGTAGTGATAGGTATTGTGGACAGGAGTACTGTTTGATGCTGGGGATGGTAGTACTAGTAGTGTTTTGTGCTGGGGACAGGAGTAGCGATCGATGCTGGAGAAAAGAGTATTGGTTGATGCTGGGAACAGGAGTAACAATTGGTGCTGGGGACAGGAGTAGTGATTGGTGCTGGGGACAGGAGTAGTGATTGGTGCTGGGGATAGGCATAACAATTGGTGCTGAGGACAGGAGTAGTGATTGGTGCCGGGGACAGGAGTACTGTTTGATGCTGGGGATGGTAGTATAGTAGTGATTTGTGCTGGGGACAGGAGTAGCAATTGATGCTGGAGAAAAGAGTATTGGTTGATGCTAGGGAAAGGAGTAACAATTGGTGCTGGGGACAGGAGTGGGAATTGGTACTAGGGACAGGAGCAGTGATTGGTGCTGGGGACAGGAGTAGTGATTGGTGCTGGGGACAGGAGTAGTGATTGGTGCTGGGGACAGGAGTAGTGATTGGTGCCGGGGACAGGAGTAGTGATTGGTGCCGGGGAAAGGAGTATTGTTTGATGCTGGGGATGAGAGCAGTGATTGGTGCTGAGGGCAGAAGTAGCGATTGGAGCTTAGCCTTTTTTTTTTAGCTGTGTGTGTCCCATTGTTAAGATTTACCTTAATTTTTCCCATCATGGAAACACCTTCATAGGATTGTTTGATTCTCCCGAGTATAATTAGATTCACTGATACAAAATACAAATTTGCACTTATTCCAAGTAAGATAAGATGTTTAAACATTTTACTACTTTCCCATATGGATAAATGTGAAATTTATGGCATTCCATTTGGATTGGAGAATCCTGGATGTAAAGATACTATATCATATTTCATTTCAGGCTTATATTGTTCTGTTTGTTACTTCTGCTGTTGATTTTGTTTATGGATCGGCCAGAAACATCTGAACACAAAAGGAATTTCTCTTAATTAACAGAATAATAGAGCATTTCATCCTGTCATTAACCCCTAACAATACTTGGCTGATCCCAGACCCTCCCAATTAGAGAGCGTAGGATGTGTATTTTTGTTTATATTGGTTCAATTTCAAATATTTACTAATTGCTTCACACGCTGAGAGTATCATTAGCTTCACACTTCTTTATATGAATTTCCATTCTCCCAGCCATAGGCTGAGACTGCTTTCTGGGGACAATGTTGTGTACAATACGCTTCAGACATCATTATCGCACCGAGCACTTTCCAGGCTACATCTAGAAGACTTGTTAGCATAACAAAGGAAGCGCGCACAGTTGCAATACGCTTTTTTCTGTTTTGTTGCTTTGGCTGTTCTGGTATTCTATGATCACTATAAATCAGTACAGGGGCCACATGATATATTTTGCAAATATTCTCTGACCCCCAAAATATATATATATATTTTATAAATGGATGAATGATATTTAAACTAATGAATATGTTCTACTTGGATCTTTTTATCAGCATGAGTTCTTCCTTACATCAGTGTCCCCATCAGAGTTCCCCCTTACATCAGTGTCCCCATCAGAGTTCCCCCTTATATTAGTGTCCCCATCAGAGTTCCCCCTTACATCAGTGTCCCCATCAGAGATCCCCCTTACATCAGTGTCCCCATGAGAGTTCCCCCTTATATCAGTGTCCCCATCAGAGTCCCCTCTTATATTAGTGTCCCCATCAGAGATCCCCCTTACATCAGTGTCCCCATCAGAGTCCCCTCTTATATTAGTGTCCCCATCAGAGATCCCCCTTACATCAGTGTCCCCATCAGAGATCTCCCTTACATCAGTGTCCCCTTCAGAATTCCCCCTTATATCAGTGTCCCCATCAGAATTCCCCCCTTACATCAGTGTCCCCATCAGAGTTCCCCCTTACATCAGTGTCTCCATCAGAGTCCCCCCTTATATCAGTGTCCCCATCAGAGATCCCCCTTACATCAGTGTCCCCATCAGAGATCTCCCTTACATCAGTGTCCCCTTCAGAATTCCCCCTTATATCAGTGTCCCCATCAGAGTTCCCCCTTACATCAGTGTCCCCATCAGAGTCCCCCCTTATATCAGTGTCCCCATCAGAGTTCCCCCTTACATCAGTGTCCCCATCAGAGTTCCCCCTTACATCAGTGTCCCCATCAAAGATCCCTCTTACATCAGTGTCCCGATCAGAGTTCCCCCTTACATCAGTGTCCCCATCAGAGATCTCCCTTACATCAGTGTCCCCATCAGAGATCCCCCTTACATCAGTGTCCCCATCAGAGTCCCCCTTACTTCAGTGTTCTTACACAAGTGTCCCTATAAGATTTCCCCCCAAAAATCAGAGTCCCTCCTTACATCAGTGATCTCATTATTGTGCTCCTTTACATCAGCATCCCCATCAGCGTCACCCCATACATTAGTGTACATATCAAAGTTTTCCCTTACAGTATATCAGTGTCCCCATAAGAGTTTCCCCATACATCAGAGTTCCTATCAGAACCCTCCCTTACATCAGTGTGCCCATCAGAGTTCCCCCTTACATCAGTGTCCCCATCAAAGTCCTTCCTTATATCAGTGTCCTCATTAGACTTTCCCCTTACATCAGCGCGCCCATCAGAGTCCTGCTTATGTCAGGGTCCCCATCAGAATCTCCCCTAACATAAGTATCCCCATCAGAGTTCCCCCTTACTTCAGTGTCCCATTAAGAGTTATCCTTTACATCAAAGTCCCCCACTTACATCTGTGTCCCCCATTAGAGTTCCCCTTACATCAGAGTCCCCATCAGAGTCTTCCCTTAAATCAGTATCCCAATTACTGTCCTCCCTCACATCAGTTTCCCTATCAGAGCCACCCCAACATCAGGGTCTCTATTACAGTTCTCCCTTACATTGGGTGTCCCCATCAGCCCCCCCCACACACACACACACGTCAGTGTCCCCATTAGTGTCCCCCCTGACATCCCCCTGACATCAGAGTCCCCCTTAAATCAATGTCCCCCCCCTTACATCAATGTCCCTATCAGAGTCCTTCCTTACATAGGTTTCCCCATAAGAACTTCCCATTATATCAGTGTCCCCCATCAGACTCCCCCCCTTAACTAAGTGTCCCCATTAGCGTTCCCCATCACATCAGAGCCCCCCCCCCCTTAAATCAGTGTCCCTGCCCCCCTACATTAGTGTCCCTTTTAGAGTCCTTTCTTACATCAGTGTCCCCATTAGAATCCTAATCCTCCCTTACATCAGTGTGTCCCCCTATACCAGTGTTCTCATCAAAGTCCCCCCCCCACAACAGTGTCCCCATTAGAGTTTCCCCTTACATTAGAGTCCCCCTTAAATCAGTGTCCCTCTCCCCCTTTACATCAGTATCCCTATCAGAGTCCTTCCTTACATCTATGTCCCCACCAGAACCTTCCCTTATATCAGTGTCCACCATCAGATTTCCCCCATTATGTCCGTGTCCTCATTAGGGTCCTCCCTTACATCAGAGTCCCCTCTTAAATCAGTGCCCCCCCCCCTTACATCAGTGTCCCTATCAGAGTCCTTCCTTACATCAGTGTCCCCATTAGAATCCTCCCTTACATGAATGTCGCTATTAGAGTCCCCTCTTACACCAGTGTCCTCATCAGAGTTCCCCCTTACTTCAGCGTCACCATCAGAGTCCCGTCGGACATCAGTTGCTTTTGGGGGTGGGGGGAGAAGTGGAGACTGGGTAAAATGTTGTAGCGGGCCGCATGTGGCCCATGGGCCGTAGTTTGGAGCCGCCTGCTATGGAGAAATGGAAAAGAATTTTTTTTTTCTTTAGAATTTCCACCATTGAAATCTATTTTTGCAACATTTTACTCTTTAAAAATGTGAAACTGAACGGCACAAAAAGGAAAGCATCGGAATTATTACACAATAAACCACATATTTAAAAAAAAGGAGGGAGAGCCCCGTATTTCATCATTACACGTATTCCAAAAACCACAACTTGTGAAGACGGTTCATAGAATCCATCTGGTGTGACAGCCTGTACGCCCCACACCATCTACACAATCATTTCTGTTTTCAGAGGAATTATACAAGCATTCAGATATGAAAAGCCTGTTTTTGGGCCGGTTCACACCGCAATTTCTGCTTTCAGGATACATTTCTGCGTACATATTTTTAATGCATTTCTGATGTGTTCCGGTGTGTTTTTTTCCCCCTTTTTTTCTTCATCTCAATTGAGGACATGTGCGTTCCGGCACTTTCGTGGGGAAAAAAAAAAAATAATAATAAAAAAATAATATGGTAGCCTTCATTAAATGGTGGAGCATGGTCTGGACACAGACTGAGCGATGCTCTTGTCCGGACCGTCATCCTGCCTGTCTGCAGCGCCCGATCCCCGCTACTCAGCAGTCAATAGTTGCTGGGACCGCCGGAGTCCCAGCAACCAGGGACGTCACCTGCGCACCCCGCCCCGCAATTTTCTTAGCCCAGATCCCACCCCCTCCAGTTCGTTCCATCTGCCAGGACCCGCCCCCATTCAGCTCCTCCCATCTCCTGCCTGTGCCTGCCCGGCTATTGGACATATGCAGGTATGCTGTTCACTTTGGATGGGTTTTATAGGTGCACTCCGATGGGTACATATGGTGCAAAGGGGCACTCTGATGGGTACATATGGTGTAAAGGGGCACTCTGATGGGTACATATGGTGTAAAGGGGCACTCTGATGGGCACATTATGGTGTACAGGGGCACTCTGATGGGTACATATGGTGTAAAGGGGCACTCTAATAGGCACATTATGGTGTAAAGGGGCACTCTGATGGGTACATATGGTGTAAAAGGGCACTCTGTTAGGCACATTATGGTGTAAAGGGACACTCTGATGGTTACATATGGTGTAAAGGGGCACTCTGATGGGCACATTATGGTGTAAAGGGGCACTCTAATGGGTACATTATGGTGTACAGGGGCACTCTGATGGGCACATATAGTGTAAAGGGGAATTCTGATGGGCACATACAGTGTAAAGGGGCACCCTGATGGGTACAAATGATGTAAAGGGGCACTCTGATGGGGATACCTGATGGAAAGAGGAACTCTGATGGGGAAATATGATGTAAAAGGGCACTCTGATTAACACATTTGATGGGGCACACTGATAGGGACAGCTGATGTAAAGGGGCACTCTGATGGGGATACCTGTTGAAAAGGGGGCACACTAATGGGGACACCTGGTGAAAGGGGGCACTCTAATGGGGACACCCTATGTAGGGGTCACTCTGATGGGGGAAAATTATGTAATAAGGCACTCTGATGGGGACAGCTGATGTAAGGGTACACACTGATAAGATACACCTGATTAAAGGGGGGACTCTGATGCAGACACCTGATGTAAGGGAGCACTCTGATGGGAATACCTGACATAAGGGGGCACTCTGACGAAAATGCCTGAAGTAAGGGGGCACTCTGATAGGGACACCTGATGTAGGGGGGCACTCTGATGGGAATTCCTGATGTAAGTGGCACTCTAATGGGGACAACTGATCTCCTAATTGAAACTAGAACACAACCAGATTTTTGTAAGCGAACCTCCTTGAATTTTAATTCAATAACCCTGATATATATATTGTTCAACTTAGGGGCACATGAGTACGAGTATTACTTCTAATTCCCTTTTGGAGTAATAATCACATGCCTTGTGTAACTAGAGAACAAATAGAGCCCTAAATATAGAGCATTCTCATGAATTTTACTCATCCTGAGCTCTAAATACAGCAACAGCATTGTGCCAGATTCAGAGAAGTCAGAGATTTGAGAACTTGTTATATTAAGCAAACCAGATGATTTCAGAGTTTTACAAACGATGTGCCGGCTTCCTTCTTCAACAAGCAAAGCCAACAACCGAGTGCTCAGGGTTTATCAGAGCGAATGTGGGATGGAAGGAATCCCTCTACCAGTCCTTCATTAACACTATAATGACACTTCAGTGATACATAAGGGGGAATATGATCACCATGTATAAATACATAAGGGGGGATATGATCACCATGTATAAATACATAAGGGGGGATATGATCACCATGTATAAATACATAAGGGGGATATGATCACCATGTGTAAATACATAAGGGGGGATATGATCTCCATGTATAAATACATAAGGGGGGATATGATCTCCATGTATAAATACATAAGGGGGGATATGATCACCATGTATAAATACATAAGGGGGTTATGATCACCATGTGTAAATAAATAAGGGGGGATATGATCTCCATGTATAAATACATAAGGGGGGATATGATCTCCATGTATAAATACATAAGGGGGGATATGATCTCCATCTCCATCTCGCCTTCCTCCTTGGCTCACCAGTGTACTGGGCAGTAGGACTGCGGGAGAGAGGACAGACCCCAAATCCCGGAAGAATAGTGTCCAGTGTGTCCACTGTCCTCAGAGTCCACTCCTGAGTGCTCACATACAGGCTGCTGTGGGTTGGGCACTGGGCAGCAGCCAGCAGGAGAGTCACAGACCATCCGTGTCCTGTCCAGCAGTGCCACTGCCAGTCTGCCAGGCCAGCATTATCTTCCATCAACATCAGACAGGTAAACGTCTAAGTTCTACTAGCTAGCTAGTACAATTAAAGACACTCGCTGTCAGTGTCCTGAGTCTGGCAATCTGTGACATAACTAACTACTCTACTAGTTAGTTATTTAATGTATCTGATGCACAGCACCAGGCACATTCATGTGGACTTCACAGCAGTGAAAAAAATGCCAAAATTACTGTAGTAATTTATATAAAATAATAATGATGGTGGACCTAAACAACATTAAGTGACCAATGACCATGCCATTTAATTAATTATGGTTTATGTATGTATGTAGTATGTATGTATTGATTCCTTTGTATGATTTTTGGTTTTGCTCATCGTCATCACTTCCCCACACATGCACTGCAATGCATGGCATCATGGCTGCGGCATGGCATGCAGCCATGATGCCATGCATTGCATGTGGGGCAGTGTGATGAGCAAAACCATAACTAAAATCTTACAAAAAGGTGTCAATGAAGTTGTGCGATGTGAATCAATCACTAAGGCCCCTTTCACACTGGGGCGGTGGGTGCGTCGGCGGTAAAGCGCCGCTATTTTTAGCAGCGATTTACCGTAAATTTTGCGGCACTATTCGGGCGATAGCGGCCCGCTTTTACCCCCGCTAGTGGCAGAGAAAGGGTTAAAACCACCACAAAGCGCAGCTGCAGCAGCGCTATGCCGGCGGTATTGCCGCGTTGCCCCATTGATTTCAATGGGCAGCAGCGGTTTAGGAGCGGTGTATACACCGCTTCTCCACCGCTCCAAAGATGCTGGTAGCAGGACTTTTTTTAGCGTCCTGCCAGCGCACCGCTCCAGTGTGAAAGTCCTCGGGCCGTTCACATTGGAGAGACAGCAGCGGCTCTTTCAGGGCGCCTTGCAGGCGCTATTTTTAGAGCTGTAGAGCCTGCAAAGGGCCCCAGTGTGAAAGGGGTCTAAGACAGTAAGACGACATACAGGAGTACAGTCATAAAAACCATAATTAATGAAATGGCATACATTGTCATTTGTGTCAACAATATACTGTCTCATGTCATGGAAGAATGGCAGCTGTCCAATAAATCTGTAGTGCTTGTGACAACGCATTGAACATGATAGTTGCAGCTCAAGTTGGGAAATTCCCCCATGTGAGATGCTTCGCCCACACACTGAATCTTGCGTCCCAGCGGGCACTGAAAGTGGCCACGCTCTCCAGGCTTCTTGGCAGAGTGCAACCAATATCCACGTTCTTTCACCGCAGCACTAGAGCAAGCCACTGTCTAAAAGAGAAACAGAAATGTCTTGGCCTAAAGAGTCATAAGCTGATAACTGATGTGTCAACAAGATGGAACAGCGCATATGACATGGTCGAGAGGTTCTTAGAACAACAACCTGCAGTCTGTGCCACATTGCTGTCTCCAGAAGTCAGAAAAGGAGAGTCCGATCTTTGCACTCTCAATGAAACAGATGTGTCAAATGCAGAGGAGGCTGTGAGTGCAATAAAGCCACTGAAGGATGCAACCATGCTGATGTCAGAAGAGCGCAATCCAACAGTTTCTCTCATTGCCCCTCTAAATGCATAACTCCTCCAGAGCATGGCAGACACCATGGGAGACACACTCATGATCCATGAGATCAAGAATGCCATCAGAACAGATCTGCAGAAGAGGTACAGCAGTGAGGCAGAGAAGAAGATCCTTCATACAGCCTCTGCACTTGATCTTCGCTTCAAGGGACTGCCTTTTATCCTCACAGAGGTGGAAAGATTGGAGATATACAGAGGAGTGACTGAGGAGGCTGCATCTTCATGGAGGTAATTCAATTAATTTGAATTTCATCATGTTTCTTAAAACTGTGTACAGTAGCACTAGCTAGCTTAGCTACATTGTTGTAAGCCACACATCTGATGCGGTGCGGGAACTTCACCGAGTTCGATTCCTGTGCTTTTTCCTCACCCCATTAGAATCGCAGGCAGTTGACAATGTGTTTTCTTAATGCTAGTATATTCTATTCTTTTGTTCAAACACAGATTACATCTAAGAGGACACATGAGGATCAAGTGCCTAGGAGAAAAGGAACTCTGGAAGAAGAAGAAAGTTCACCCATTGAGGACAACCACTCTCCATCTCCTCCCAAAAGAAAGGCCAGATCGCTGCTCATGACTTTGCTGGGAACCTCTTTTACTGACACTGAAGGTACAATAGAACCCAAGACCCCCTATGCCAAGGCTGAAGAGGAAATGGAAAAATATTGTAAAGCCCCACCTCTGCCTCTCACTGATGGCCCTTTGAACTGGTGGCGTGAGCATGCGATCATATTTCCCTTCCTTTCTCAGCTGTTGAAGCAATACTTGTGAATCCCTGGCACAAGCATGTATGCAGAGCGGGTTTTCTCCACTGCAGGAGATGTGGTAACTGCAAAAAGAAGCACCCTCAAACCCCAGAGCATGTGGATCAACTAGTGTTCTTATGGAAAAATCTACACATTCCCAAATGCTGAGCAGCATTGCTTGCAGTGATCCATGTTTTGTTTGTTTTTTTCATTTTGTTATTTAATGATTTTTGGCACATCCAGGAAGTCTGTCAGATGTCTGTCGTATCTGAGTGTCTGCCAGTGCCACTGGCACTGCCCTGCCCACTGCCAGTCTGCCACACCACACCATTGTTATATATTTTGTTTATAGCACTGCCACTGAGATTCTGTTTTGAAGATTGTCCATAATATTCAGTTTCAAAAAGTGTCTAGGGGTTACGTTAACCCTCAGCCAAATTGAGCCAAATACTAAAAGTTCCACACAAATGATGCCAAGCCTCATTCCCTCTCCCCCCTCTGCCCAGTCTCTCCCCTCCCAGTCTACCCCTCTCCCTAGTCCCTCCCCCCTGTCCCCCCCACCCTTCCCTCTCCCCCTCTCTCCTTTCCCCCTCCCTCCCTCTTCCATTCCCCTCCCCCCCCTCTCCCCCTACCCTTGACTCTCCCCTTCCCCTCTCTCCTTTCCATCTTTCTCTCTCCCTCTTTCCTTCCTTCTTTCTCCCTCCCTTCCTCTCCCCCTCCCCTTCTCTCCACATCTCTCCCCTTCTTTCCTTCTCTGAGAGAAGGAAAGAAGGAGTGAGAGAGAAGGAAAGGAGAGAGAGAGAGAGAGAGAGAAGGAGAGGGGAAGAGGGACCTGGGAGACTCCCTATCCTTCTTTCCTTCTCCCTCTCCTTCTTTCCTTCCCCTTTCCTTCTCTCTCTTTCTCTCTCCCCTTCTTTCCTTCTCTCTCTCCCCCTTCTTTCCTTCTCTCGCTCTCCCCCTCTTTCCTTCCTTTTCTCTCTCCCTTCTCTCTATCTCCCCTTCTTTCCTTCTCTCTCTCTTCTTCTTTCCTTCCCCTTTCCTTCTCCCTCTCTCCCCTTCTTTCCTTCTCCCTCTCTCCCCTTCTTTCCTTTTCTCTCTCCCCTTTTTTTGCCTTTTCTCTCTCCCCCTTCCCCCCCGTCTCTCTATCTCCCCTTCTCTCTCTCCCCCCTTCTTTCCTTCTCTCTCTCCCCCTCTTTCCTTCCTTCCTTCTCTCTCTCCCCTTCGTTCCTTCTCTCTCTCCCCTTCGTTCCTTCTCTCTATCTCCCCTTCTTTCCTTCTCTATCTCTCTCCCCTTCTTTCCCTCTCTCTCTCTCCCCTTCTTTCTCTCCCCTCTCCCCTTCTTTCCTTCTCTCTCTCCCTTCTTTGCCCCCCCCCCTCTCTCTCCCCTTCTTTCTCTCTCTCCCTTCTTTCTCTCTCTCTCCCCTTATTTCTCTCTCTCCCCCTCTTTCCTTCCTTCTCTCTCTCCCCTTCCTTCCTTCTCTCTATCTCCCCTTCTTTCCTTCTCCCTCTCTCCCCTTCTTTCCTTCTCTCTCTCTCTCCCCTTCTTTCATTCTCTCTCTCCCCTTTTTTGCCTTCTCTCTCTCCCCCTTCCCCCCCTCTTTCTCTCCCCTTCTTCCCTTCTCTCTCTCCCCCCTTCTTTCCTTCTCTCTCTCCCCCTCTTTCCTTCCTTCTCTCTCTCTCCTTCGTTCCTTCTATCTATCTCCCCTTCTCTATCTCTCTCCCCTTCTTTCCCTCTCTCTCCCCTTCTCCCCCCTCTCTCTCTCCCCTTCTTTCCTTCTCTCTCTCCCCTTCTTTGCCCCCCCTCTCTCTCTTTCTTTCTCTCCCCTTCTTTCTCTCTCTCTCCCCTTCTTTCTCTCTCCCCCTTCTTTCTCTCTCCCCCCTTCTTTCCTTCTCTCTCTCTCTCTCCTTCCCTCCCCCCATCCACCCCCCCTCCCCTTCCCTCCCCTCCTCTGCCAATGCCAACCCCCTCTCCCCCTCCCCCCTTCTCCAACCATCCCCCACTCCCCCCCTTCTCCAACCATCCCCCTATCCCCACCATTCCCCTTCCTAATCTCTACATCCCTCTTTCTTTCTTTTTTTCCCTCACCCTCCCTATGTCATTATCAAGTCAACAAGAGCTTATATAACCTTTTAACGCCAGTTACGCCACTCTAGCGCCAACTTAACATAGTCAGTCACACACTCTGTTCTGTTGACTGACTGGCAGTGGCAGCTGGCAGGTGTCTGTGGCAGTGGCAATTGCAAACAATCATCACGAGTGAACCTGGAGCATATGATATTATATTTGTTAAAGCTTTTCTAGCCCTGGAGAAGAGATGGAGAATGTTTTTTCTATTGTGTCCATGTAGAATTTTTACACTAGTAGTGTGTCATCATGTCTGTCTGTCTGTCTTTCTAGGGGTTTAACCTTCAACCAAATAAATTCTGTATTTAAATTCCAGACAACTGACGCCCGCCAAGCCACCAGAGGAAGGCAAATCCTTGAAAGAATAAATTGAATCCTAAAACCTGGAGTAAATCTTTATTGGATCACACAAATACACACACAAAAAAATAAAAAATACACACCGACCTGACCTCATGTCTGACTGTGGCTGTGCCATTGCCCGCCTGACCTGTGGCCTGCCCTTTATCATGATTATGATTCAGTGATGTGTGTGTTTTTTTTGGTATTGTGTATATACTTGTGATCCCATAAAGATTTGCCCAAGGTTTTCAAATCCAGTTGACGATTTCTTCTGTCAATGATTTTCCTTCCTCTAATGGTGGCTTCGCTTGGCTTCAGTTACAGGTGTATCGTGGTAGAGTGCAGGTAACGTTTTCTGTAAAGTGACTGGGTGACAACTTTGAGAGCTTACAACGCCGATCTAGCCGTCGTCCATCTGTGTTGACTGGCGCTGGTGTTGGCAGAGTGGCAAACAATCATCACAGTGAACCTGGAAGTTCTGCAACACAGTGTGTGTTCCAGGTTCACTGTGATGTTTGCCAGTCAGGAACTGGAAGTAGCTCTGTTTTGTAGATGACTACATGTGGGTGTTGTTTACAAGTTATATTTTACATTTTAATATTTTCTTTTATGAAGAATTTAACTACTGCACCAGCACTATACAACAGTCTGACGTCACAGTACTGTTTTAAATAAATACCGTTGTCTGCTGCACTGTTCATGTTCAGACTTTGCTATATGAGGAAACTTACTTAGTGTAATTTTTTTAAACAGCAGATAAAAATATATATATTTCTTCAATTTCTGACTGCTTGAATTAATTCTTTGAAAAGTTAAAAACCATGGGCACTTGAGTATTAATCGTGATGCATCGTGATGCATCGTGATGCATCGCGGAATCGAATCGAATCGTGGACAGGGTAGTTGTAATCAAATCAAATCAAATCGTGAGACCAGTGAAGATTTGCACCCCTAGTGCTGACTGGTCTTTCAGCTGTTCCCTGTGTCCTGCTCACATCTTGTGTTTTCTCTTGTTGCTGATCTAGATTATTTATGACCTGATCCTGTTTCTGCTTGACACCAGTTCCTGACCCTGGCCCTGCTTCTGACTACGTCTTTGCCTATGATTCTGTACCTCACTGCTCGCCCGCTGCTGGCCACGCTTCTGTCTCTGACTCTGGCTTCACGTCTCGTCCGAGTGCCTGCCTGGCTATCATTCACACCAACTCTGCTCACCACGGTGTGTTCCTGTCTCAATTCTGCTGGGAGCTCTAACAACCTACACACCCAAAGACCTGCAGCGCACAAGGAGTGCCCCTTTTTTTTTTTCCTTTATTTTTATAAAAAAGGCATAGATACATAATCCAGTATAAGTCCAGTCATACAATGTCCGACAATAACACATTCTGATTCCGTTAGATTGAGACTGAAAACCAGTATCAGGTGTATACAAACATATGTGATATTACAGGTATGTTCCAGCCAAAATTATATCTTTTACATACATAGTAAAGCAAGGTGGCTTAAAAGTGGACCTCCTTGCATAAACATCAAACTGGTCATAAACAAAATGGTATTGCATTAAAGTGCTTAAACGTTTTCAGACAAATATATTACATAGTATATTAGTAAACTTTTCCGGCTCACCGTATATTAAGTATTCACTGTATCTCCATCAACGCCGTCACCACGGCTACGTAGCAAGCATACAGTTCGGTCTAGGCCTCTAGGGCCCCCCAGAGGAGTGCCCCTTTAACCTCGGCTGGACCACTGACCATGGCTACTCTTCCTGACCTGATGTTTCATTAGCCCACCTGGGATCGCATTTCCTGCTGAAAGTTCTCCTATTAACACCTTCCGGCACTCAGGTTCCTCCTGCCCCTCGGTACCCTCTATTCCACCTTCAGTGAGGCCTGGGCTGGAGATACAAGAGAGACCAACCTTGTCATTTCAGTCTCCTATCAGGTACTTGACTTTCACTTTAAGGTCATCACAGAGGACAAAGGGGGCACTCTTTACATCTGGAGAAAAAAAGATTTAACCTCCAAATATTGGAAAAGCTTATTCACAGTAAGCGCTGTGAAAATGTGAAATCATTCTGGCCAGTTCAGGGGATTGCACATTATATAACTGGATATTAATATTTCTAGGTAATAACACCAGGGATTAGCCTCCACATATGGAAAGGCTTCTTCACAGTAAGAGTCATAACTAGTTCTGGCCAGCTCAGTAGATTGTTTAAAAACACTGATCTCCAAAATGTGCCCCTTTTCCAGCCCTTATCTGGCCCTGGGGTCACTATTCCTCCCAATGGTGTGAGGCACTATTCCTCCCACTGATACCAACAGTGGTATATAATTATTGCCACTGACACTAATGATGGAGCACTATTCCTCCAACTGATATTAATGATGAGCACTATTCCTCCCACTAGTAATAATGATGGGGCACTATTCCTGCCACTGATACTAATGATGGAGCACTATTCCTCCAACTAATATTAATGATGAGCACTATTCCTCCCACTAGTAATATGATGGGGAACTATTCCTGCCACTGACACCAATGATGGGACACTATTCCTCCCACTGATACCAATGATGGGGCACTATTCCTCCCACTGACACCAATGATGGGACAGTATTCCTCCCACTGACACCAATGATGGGGCACTATTCCTCCCACTGATACCAATAGCGGTACATAATTATTGTCACTGACACTAATGATGGGGCATTATTCCTCCCACTAATATTAATGATGAGCACTCTTACTCCCACTAGTATCAATCATGGGGCAATATTCCTCCCACTAACATTAATGATGAGCACTATTCCTCCCACTAGTATCAATGATGGGGCACTATTCCTGCCACTGACACCAATGATGGGGCACTATTCATCCCACTGACACCAGCAACAGGGCACTATTCCTCCCACTGACACCAATGATGGGGCCCTATTCCTCCCACTAGTATCAATGATAGGGCACTATTCCTCCCACTGACACCAGTGATGGGGAACAATTCCTCCCACTGACACCAATGATGGGGCACTTTTCCTTCCTCTAATACAAATGATGGAGCACTATTCCTCCCACTGACACAATGATGTGACACTGGTCCTCCGGTCCTCGTGCTCTATTGCTGGTCATCCACCAGCAATAGAGCACGATTTCTTCCGCTGAGATCAATAATGGGGCACTATTCCTCCCACTGACACCAATGATGGTCCACTATTCCTCCTACTGACACCAATGATGGGGCACTGGCTATTCCTTCCACCTATACCAACGATGGAGCATCATTCCTCCTCCTACTGACAACCAACCCTGAGGCCATGTTTATTCTCACTGATGCTCAGTCTGGGACGTTTTCTACCCCCACTAGCTACAATCCGACCCCCCTAAAGTCAATAAGACTGTAAACTGGCTCTTTGTTTGGAAAGTTTGGAGACCCCTGTATTAAGACAAGGTTGGATACATTCCTAAATTAATGAAATATAACTGCATATTAACATTTATAGGTAATACCACCAGGGATTGTTGATCCAGGGAATATCTGATTACCTTACAGGATCAGAAGGATTTCTTTTCCCCTGCTGGAACAAATTGGACATTCTATATTGTTTTTTTGTTTTTGTTTTGGCTTCCTCTGGATCAGCTGGGGTTGTGTTTATGGAGGTTTTTCATTTAATTATTCTATTAGTTGGACTGGATGGACTTTTTTGTTACTATGTAACAACACGCTTCGTAGTGTTACTTTTATCAGCATCTTGACACTGTAGTTGTTCTTCACCCACTAATACAGTTCTTGGGAAATCTACTTCCAGATGGCTACGTCTCCTGTCTGAGGATGGAAAGACTGAGTGCGGAGCTCTGGAATATGTTGGCTATGGGGAAGTCTAATATGGATTAACAAATGGAAACAAGAGCTTTTTTTTCGCCTGGCTACAAAGCTGTTCCCAGCGCAGAACCTGTCCTCACACACTGTTCTCATTGTTTCCCCTCCATTGCCTCTTGTCACTTCTCCTTGTCAGAGTTTAATTAGGACAACGAGCTTTCACAGGCTCATTTGTCACTTCACCAGCCTACTAACACTTCCTAACGATGGGAGGTTTAGAGAGCCTTGTGGGTGTGCAGGGTGGTGAGAAGAGGGGGGCTCGTACGGGAACACTTTATACAGAAGGGGGCAGAGGGCGCCACTTAACAAGGTCGTTGGGGTCATTTATCAAAGTCTCCAAAGCGCAGACGTGCTGCGGCTGAAAAAAAAAAAGACTCTTATGCAAACAGCACCTGCATTTCCCCCCATTCATTGTTTTGCGATGTAATTAAAAGGCCATCAAAATAATAAGAAAATGCTATAACAAAGCTGAAATTCAAATGCTGAAGATAGTAGGTTTGAGCTTTTTTTTTTTTTTTTTTTTTTACTGGCATAAGTCCTAGTGAACATGTATCCCATTTATATTATCATTATATTGTTTTTATCTGTAATGTTGTTACATTTTTGTTCGAATATACAATAGTACTATCACAATCAACAGTACTTTATAATAAGCCAGGGGTCTCCAAATGTTTAAGTATGAGGGCCACTGGGCCATAACTTATATTTTACTTATATTTGTGAAAAAAACAGTTTTATAAATGAACAAATTTAATCCCCCTTACATCAGGGTCCCCGTTAGAGTTATCTCTTACATCAGGGTCCCCTTTAGAATCCCCTCTTACATCAGGGTCCCCGTTAGAGTTCCCTTTTACATCAGGGTCCTCGTTAGACTTCCCTCTAACATCAGGGTCCCCGTTAGAGTTCACTCTAACATCAGGGTCCCCGTTAGAGTTCACTCTAACATCAGGGTCCCCGTTAGAGTTCACTCTAACATCAGGGTCCCCGTTAGAGTTCCCTCTAACATCAGGGTCCCCATTATAGTTCCCTCTCACATCAGGGTCCCCATTAGAGTTCCCTCTTACATCAGGGTCCCCGTTATAGTTCCCTCTTACATCAGGGTCCCCGATAGAGTTCCCTCTTACATCAGGGACCCCGTTAGAGTTCACTCTACTATCAGGGTCCCCGTTAGAGTTCCCTTTTACATCAGGGTGCCCATTGGAGTTCCCTCTAACATCAGGGTCCCCGTTAGAGTTCACTCTAACATCAGGGTCCCCGTTAGAGTTCCCTCTTATATCAGGGTCTCTGTTAGAGTTCCCTCTTACATCAAGGTCCCTTTTAGAATTCCGTCTTACATCAGGGTCCCCGTTAGAGTTCCCTCTTACATCAGGGTCCCCATTATAGTTCCCTCTTACATCAGGGTCCCCGTTAGAGTTTGCGCTAACATCAGGGTCCCCATTAGAGTTCCCTCTTACATCAGGGTCACCGTTAGAGTTCCCTCTTACATCAGGGTCCCCGTTAGAGTTCCCTCTTACATCAGGGTCCCCGTTAGAGTTCACTCTACTATCAGGGTCCCTGTTAGAGTTCCCTCTTACATCAGGGTCCCCGTTAGAGTTCCCTCTTACATCAGGGTCCCCGTTAGAGTTCACTCTACTATCAGGGTCCCTGTTAGAGTTCCCTCTTACATCAGGGTCCCCGTTAGAGTTCCCTTTTACATCAGGGTCCTCATTAGAGTTCACTCTAACATTAGGGTCCCCGTTAGAGTTCCCTCTTATATCAGGGTCCCCGTTAGAGCTCCCTCTAACATCAGGGTCCCTGTTAGAGTTCCCTCTTACATCAGGGTCCCCGATAGAGTTCCCTTTTACATCAGGGTCCCCATTAGAGTTCCCTCTTACTTTAGGGTCCCCATTAGAGTTCCCTCTTATATCAGGGTCCCCATTATAGTTTCCTCTTACATCAGGGTCCCCATGATAGTTCCCTCTTACATCAGGGCTCCGAGTAAAATCTTGCTGGAGGTCAGATTTGGGCAATGGCTGTAATTTGGAGGCCACTGCAATAAGATATGGAAAAAGTATACAATATAGATCATAGCAGGAATTATCAGATATAAGGCCCTGCACATCAAAGCTGATAAACCATGAAGTGAACATTATTAATGTTTAAGATCTATACAATCTTATGGGGAAATCGACAGTCATTTATACTTATATTAATATATGGTAAACCTTTGAAGGGTTAGGATTTTTTAAAAGTTCACCTACATTAAGACAAAATCTCCAAGTCAACCCCACTGCTGTAGAGCAGGCAACCCTGAATGTTTGTACTTGCTACAGTAGAGATTGGTGCTGGGGACAGGAGTTGAGATTGGTGCTGGGGACAGGAATAGTGATTGGTGCTGGGGACAGGAGTAGTCATTGCTGCTGGGGACAGGAGTAGTGATTGGTGCTAGGGACAGAAGTAGTAATTGGTGCTGGGGACAGGAGTAGTGATTGGTGCTGGGGACAAGAGTAGTGATTGGTGCCGGGGATGGAAGTAGCAAGTGGTGCTGGGGATGGGAGTAGCAATTGGTGCTGGGGATGGGAGTAGCAATGGGTGCTGGGGATGGAAGTAGAGATTGTTGCTGTGACAGGAGTAACAATTGGTACTGGAAATAGGAATAACGATTGGTGTTGGGGACAGGAGTAGTGATTGGTGCTGGGGATGGGAATAGAGATTGGTGCTGGGGACGGGAGTAGAGATTGGTTCTTGGGATGGGAGTAGAGATTGGTTCTGGGAACGGGAGTAGAGATTGGTTCTGGGGAAAGGAGTAGAGATTGGTGCTGGGGATGGGAGTAGAGATTGGTGCTGGGGATGGAAATGGAGATTGGAGCTGGGGACAGGAGTAGAGATTGGTTCTGGGGACGGGAGTAGAGATTGGTTCTGGGGACGGGAGTAGAGACTGGTTCTGGGGACGGGAGTAGAGATTGGTGCTGGGGACGGGAGTAGAGATTGGTGCTGGGGACGGGAGTAGAGATTGGTTCTGGGGATGGGAGTAGAGATTGGTGCTGGGGATGGGAGTAAAGATTGGTGCTGGGGAATGGAGTAGTGATTGGTGCTGGGGACGGGAGTAGAGATGGGTTCTGGGGACGGGAGTAGATATTGGTGCTGGAGATGGGAGTAGAGATCAGTACTGGGGATGGGAGTAGAGATTGGTGCTGGAGATGGGAGTAGAGATTGGTTCTGGGGATGGGAGTAGAGATTGGTGCTGGAGATGGGAGTAGAGATTGGTTCTGGGGATGGGAGTAGAAATTGGTGCTGGAGATGGGAGTAGAGATTGGTGCTTGAGATGGGAGTAGAGATTGGTGCTGGGGATGGGAGTAGAGATTGGTGCTGGGGATGGGAGTAGAGATAGGTGCTCCGACAAGATTAACAATTGCTGCTGAAGATGGAAGAAGCCCATGATGCTGGGGACGTGAGTAGAGATTGGTACTGGGACAGGAGTAACAATTGGTACTGGAAATAGGAGGAACGATTGGTGTTGGGGACAGGAGTAGTGATTGGTGCTGGGGATGGGAATAGAGATTGGTGCTGGAGATGGGATTAGAGATTGGTGCTGGAGACGGGAGTAGAGATTGGTGCTGGAGACGGGAGTAGAGATTGGTGCTGGGGATGGGAGTAGAGATTGGTTCTGGGGACGGGAGTAGAGATTGGTTCTGGGGACAGGAGTAGAGATTGGTTCTGTGGAAGGGAGTAGAGATTAGTGCTGGGGATGGGAGTAGAGATTGGTTCTGAAGATTGGAGTAGAGATTGGTGCTGGGGATGGGAGTAGAGATTGGTTCTGGGGATGGGAGTAGAGATTGGTGCTGGGGATGGGAGTAGAGATTGGTGCTGGAGATGGGAGTAGAGATTGGTTCTGGGGATGGGAGTAGAAAATGGTGCTGGGAATGGGAGTAGAGATTGGTTCTGGGGATGGGAGTAGAGATTGGTGCTAGGGATGGGAGTAGAGATTGGTGCTGGGGATGGTAGTAGAGATTGGTGCTGGAGATGGGAGTAGAGATTGGTGCTGGGGACGGGAGTAGAGATTGGTGCTGGGGAAGGGAGTAGAGATTGGTTCTGGGGACGGGAGTAGAGATTGGTGCTGGGGATGGGGGTAGAGATTGGTGCTGGGGATGGAAGTAGAAATTGGTGCTGGGGATGGGAGTAGAGATTGGTGCTGGAGATGGGAGTAGGGATTGGTGCTGGGGATGGTAGTAGAGATTGGTGTTGGGGATGGGAGTAGAGATTGGTGTTGGGGATGGGAGTAGAGATTGGTGCTGGAGATGGGAGTAGGGATTGGTGCTGGGGATGGTAGTAGAGATTGGTGCTGGGGATGGTAGTAGAGATTGGTGCTGGGGATGGGAGTAGAGATTGGTGCTGGGGATGGGAGTAGAGATTGGTGCTGGGGACGGGAGTAGAGATTGGTTCTGGGGATGGGAGTAGAGATTGGTGCTGGGGATGGGAGTAGAGATTGGTGCTGGGGATGGGAGTAAAGATTGGTGCTGGGGAATGGAGTAGTGATTGGTGCTGGGGACGGGAGTAGAGATCGGTTCTGGGGACGGGAGTAGATATTGGTGCTGGAGATGGGAGTAGAGATCAGTACTGGGGATGGGAGTAGAGATTGTTGCTGGAGATGGGAGTAGAGATTGGTTCTGGGGATGGGAGTAGAGATTGGTGCTGGAGATGGGAGTAGAGATTGGTTCTGGAGATAGGAGTAGAAATTGGTGCTGGAGATGGGAGTAGAGATTGGTGCTTGAGATGGGAGTAGAGATTGGTGCTGGGGATGGGAGTAGAGATTGGTGCTGGAGATGGGCAAGGATGTGGAATTCCCTTCCACAGGCGGTGGTCTCAACGGGGAGCATTGATAGCTTCAAGAAACTATTAGATAAGCACCTGAATGACCGCAACATACAGGGATATACAATGTAATACTGACACATAATCACACACATAGGTTGGACTTGATAGACTTGTGTCTTTTTTCAACCTCACCTACTATGTACCTATATGTAACTATGTAGATGGGAGTAGAGATTGGTGCTGGGGATGGTAGTAGAGATTGGTGCTGGGGATGGGAGTAGAGATTGGTGCTGGAGATGGGAGTAGAGATTGGTTCTGGGGATGGGAGTAGAGATCGGTGCTGGAGATGGGAGTAGAGATTGGTGCTGGGGATGGGAGTAGCGATTGGTGCTGGGGATGGGAGTAGAGATTGGTGCTGGAGATGGGAGTAGAGATTGGTGCTGGAGATGGGAGTAGAGATCGGTGCTGGAGATGGGAGTAGAGATTGGTGCTGGGGATGGGAGTAGCGATTGGTGCTGGGGATGGGAGTAGAGATAGGTGCTCCGACAAGATTAACAATTGCTGCTGAAGATGGAAGAAGCCCATGATGCTGGGGACGTGAGTAGAGATTGGTACTGGGACAGGAGTAACAATTGGTACTGGAAATAGGAGGAACGATTGGTGTTGGGGACAGGAGTAGTGATTGGTGCTGGGGATGGGAATAGAGATTGCTGCTGGAGATGGGATTAGAGATTGGTGCTGGAGACGGGAGTAGAGATTGGTGCTGGAGACGGGAGTAGAGATTGGTGCTGGGGATGGGAGTAGAGATTGGTTCTGGGGACGGGAGTAGAGATTGGTTCTGGGGACAGGAGTAGAGATTGGTTCTGTGGAAGGGAGTAGAGATTAGTGCTGGGGATGGGAGTAGAGATTGGTTCTGAAGATTGGAGTAGAGACTGGTGCTGGGGATGGGAGTAGAGATTGGTTCTGGGGATGGGAGTAGAGATTGGTGCTGGGGATGGGAGTAGAGATTGGTGCTGGAGATGGGAGTAGAGATTGGTTCTGGGGATGGGAGTAGAAAATGGTGCTGGGAATGGGAGTAGAGATTGGTTCTGGGGATGGGAGTAGAGATTGGTGCTGGGGATGGGAGTAGAGATTGGTGTTGGGGATGGGAGTAGAGATTGGTGCTGGGGATGGTAGTAGAGATTGGTGCTGGAGATGGGAGTAGAGATTGGTGCTGGGGACGGGAGTAGAGATTGGTGCTGGGGAAGGGAGTAGAGATTGGTTCTGGGGACGGGAGTAGAGATTGGTGCTGGGGATGGAAGTAGAAATTGGTGCTGGGGATGGGACTAGAGATTGGTGCTGGAGATGGGAGTAGGGATTGGTGCTGGGGATGGTAGTAGAGATTGGTGTTGGGGATGGGAGTAGAGATTGGTGTTGGGGATGGGAGTAGAGATTGGTGCTGGAGATGGGAGTAGAGATTGGTTCTGGGGATGGGAGTAGAGATTGGTGCTGGGGATGGGAGTAGAGATTGGTGCTGGGGACGGGAGTAGAGATTGGTGCTGGGGATGGGAGTAGAGATTGGTGCTGGGGATGGGAGTAGAGATTGGTGCTGGAGATGGGAGTAGAGATTAGTGCTGGGGATGGGAGTAGAGATTGGTGCTGGGGATGGGAGTAGAGATTGGTGCTGGAGACGGGAGTAGAGATTGGTTCTGGGGATGGGAGTAGCGATTGGTGCTGGGGATGGGAGTAGAGATTGGTGTTGAGGATGGGAGTAGAGATTGGTGCTGGAGATGGGAGTAGAGATTGGTGCTGGGGATGGGAGTAGAGATTGGTGTTCAGGATGGGAGTAGAGATTGGTGTTGGGGATGGGAGTAGAGATTGGTGTTGGGGATGGGAGTAGAGATTGGTGTTGGGGATGGGAGTAGAGATTGGTGCTGGAGATGGGAGTAGAGATTGGTGCTGGGGATGGGAGTAGAGATTGGTGCTGGGGATGGGAGTAGAGATTGGTGCTGGGGATGGGAGTAGAGATTGGTGTTGGGGATGGGAGTAGAGATTGGTGTTGGGGATGGGAGTGGAGATTGGTGCTGGGGATGGGAGTAGAGATTGGTGCTTGGGACGGGAGTAGAGATTGGTTCTGGGGACGGGAGTAGAGATTGGTGCTGGGGATGGCAGTAGAGATTGGTGCTGGAGATGGGAGTAGTGATTGTTGCTGGAGATGGGAATAGAGATTGGTGCTGGAGATGGGAGTAGAGATTGGTGCTGGGGATGGGAGTAAATATTGATTCTTGGGATGGGAGTAGAGATTGGTGCTAGGGATGGGAGTAGAGATTGGTTCTGGGGATGGGAGTAGAGATTGGTGCTGGGAATGGGAGTAGAGATTGGTGCTGGGAATGGGAGTAGAGATTGGTTCTGGGGATGGGAGTAGAGATTGGTGCCGGGGATGGGAGTAGAGATTGGTTCTGGGGATGGGAGTAGATATTGGTGCTGGAGATGGGAGTAGAGATTGGTGCTGGGGAACGCTATGTGTGGTGGAAAACTAACACTTCACATCACCCTGAACACACCATCCCCACTGTGAAACATGGTGGTGGCAGCATCATGTTGTGGGGATGCTTTCCTTCAGCAGGGACAGGGAAGCTGGTCAGAGTTGATGGGAAGATGGATGGAGCCAAATACAGGGCAATCTTAGAAGAAAATCTGTTATGCTGTGTACACACGAGCGGACTTTTCGACCGGACTGGTCCGACGGACAATCCGACCGTGTGTGGGCTTCATCGGACCTTCAGCGGACTTGTTCTGTTGAAAATCTGACGGACTTTAGATTTGGAACATGTTTCAAATCTTTCCGCCGGAACTCCGCCGGACCCAGTTCCTATCGAGAAATCCGCTCGTCTGGGAAGCTATTGGCTACTGGCTATGAACTTCCTTATTTTAGTCCGGTTGTACTTCATTATGTACGAATCCGTCGGACTTTGGTGTGATCGTGTGTAGGTAAGTCCGTTCGTTAGAAAATCTGTCGTAACTCTGTCGAAAGTCCGTTGGAAAGACCATCGGACTTTTGGTTCCCGAAAAGTCCACCCTTGTGTACGCGGCATTAGAGTCTGCAAAAGACTTGAGACTGGGGCGGAGGTTCACCTTCCAGCAGAACAACGACCCTAAACATACAGCCAGAGCTACAATGGAATGGTTTAGATCAAAGCATATTCATGTGTTAGAATGGCCCAGTCACAGTCCAGACCAAAATCCAATTGAGAATCTGTGGCAAGACTGGAAAATGGCTGTTCACAGACGCTCTCCATCCAATCTGACAGAGCTTGAGATATTTTGCAAAGAAAAATGGCCAAAAATGTCCCTCTCTAGATGTACAAAGCTGGTAGAGACATCCCCAAAAAGACTTGCAGCTGTAATTGCAGCGAAAGGGGGTTCTATTATTGTAAGTATTCTAAGTATTGACTCCGGGGGGCGCCATACAAATGTACCCCACACTTTTCACATATTTATTTTTAAAAAGAATTGTGAAACATTTATCATTTTCCTTCCACTTCACAGTTATGTGTCACTTTGTTTTGGTCTATCACATAAAATCCCAATAAAATACATTTACATTTAACATGACAAAATGTGGAAAATTTCAAGGGGTGTGAATACTTTTTCAAGGCATTGTATTAGTTGTACTAGCAAGTTTAATTACACTAACAATTCGAAGCCAAACTCCAGCTAAACACTTTATAGTCAGTTACAGCAATGCTTTTTTTTTCCTTTTGGGAAAAAGGTTTTACATAAATAAATAAAAGCTGACCATTGTAAGCACCCCTGCCAGTGGTAAATGCTATGTCTCCATAAACTCCATAAACTGATACATTTTGCTGGAGAGTTTGTTCTTTTGAAAAACAACAGACTTACTGGCTGGATCACCAGATTAAAAATAGAAGAAAGAAAATCTAAAAAGAAAACAAAACGAATGCAGCCATCACATCTAAGAATTGGTAAGCCGTAACATCATCAATTTTTGCTTCTGGGTTTAATACCGCTTTAACGTGTTACTAAACCCAGGAATCTGCATTCACTATATCTGGTCTCCCACAGTACACAGAACATGGAAATGTAATTATTTTTAGTAAATACAAACGGCTAAATACCTTTTCTCATCAGCAGTACATAGCAGTCTTGTGACTTCTATCAGTGTCTGGTTAAAGCTTGTAGGAGGAGATTTCATTCTACTCTGACTGTCCTATGAGGCTGCAGGACCCCTGACCCTCTGTCTGGACAGTGCTGATTGGCCTTGTGCTGATCACATGCACTCTCCCACCCCTGAAAAAAACTCTAGCAATAGACTCCAAACCGAGCATGTGCAAAGTGCCCCCAAGGCTCTGTACTATCAGGAGAATCCTTGGGGACACATTCGCCTCACAGCCTTAAAGGGCTGATTTTTTTTCTATGTTGGAAGGAAAATTACATTTTTTTTTTTTGCTTTTGAAGGTAAATGAGAGATCTGGGGTCTTTTTGACCCCAGATCTCTCAATAAAGAGGATGTTTTATTTTTTTATTTGTTTCCAGATTTTCTATGCAATAGATGCTTATTAGAAGTTTTTCATAGTATCATTTGCGATATATGTTGTTATGAACGATTGTTTGGTCTATATATTTCTCGCAATTCGAAATCCCTGTATTGTAAATAGCGCTATACAATTTACACCTGCAATAAAGAGGACGTACCATGCCCTATTCCTAATATAAGGGATGTTTATATTCCTTATAATAGGAATAAAAGTGTTTAAAAAAAAATTAAAGGAACAGTGTAAATATAAAAAAGTAAAATAAATAAGGATTTTTTTTTTTAAAGCGCCCTGTCCCTCTGTGCTTTGATGTAAGCGAACGCATACGTCAGTTGCGCCCACATATGTAAATGGTGTTCAAACCACACATCTGAAGTATCGCCACGATCGTTAGAGTGAGAGCAAAAATTCTAGTACTAGACCTCCTCTGTAACTTTAAACAGGTAACCTGTAATAATGTTTAAACCGTAGCCTATGGGATTTTTAAGTGTTTCTCGCCATTCCACGAGCAATTTTTAAGCGTGACATGTTAGGTATCTATTTACTCGGCGTAACATCATCTTTCACATTATACAAAAAACTGGGCTAAAACAGGGCTAACTTTACTGTTTTGTTTTTTAATTCAAAAACATTTTTTTTTTCAAAAAATTGCGTTTAAAAGAGCGCTGCGCAAATACAGTGTGGCATAAAATATTGAAATGATCGCCTTTTTATTCTTTAAAATCTCTTCCAAAAAATATATATAATATTTGGGGGTTCTAAGTAATTTCCAGCAAAAAATACTAATTTAAACTTTTCAGCAAATAGTTCCAGAAAAGTCCTGGTCTTAAAGTGGTTTTGAAGGTAAAAGAGAGATCTAAGGTCTTTTTGACCCCAGATCTCCCAATAAACAGGATCTATCTGCCCTATTCCTATTACAAGGTGACCTGGAAATTTATAGATAGGCAACTCCTATCCTCATATTGATTAGTGGTTCCAAATAAATAATAACTACTGCAGTAGGGAACAGACACAAAAGATATACTCAGCATCTTTCCAAATAACTGTTCTGCTTTATTATGATGCAATTGAAGGTTTTTATACACATGATTACGTAGGTATCACATTAATATTACAATTGTACGTTTATGGTAACAAGGGGCGTAACATAGGCAGGCTAATTCTAATCAGGACGCAAAAGAATGCAAACATGTAATGAAAACATTATTAGTGCCGTGTGCACAGTGAGGGCAGTGTGCAATACATACAAAATAGAATACAATTATATACAGAACTTACACTTTTCCTTTACAGTCTCCTCTCTTTTGATCAATATTTTGATCACTAAAAACACCTGCTATCACCTTTAACCTGGAACCTCCACACGCTTAGGTGGAGGTAGTCCTGGCCAAAGAGGCAAAACTCCATTGTGGAGAATATAATAGCTGAGCAGCTTTTTTCATTACAAAATTACTTTTCATTGTGAAAAACAAATGATTGATCAGACATATTTACAGAGTACTGGCTGTACACTCCTGTGGCCAGAATGGCCTGCTAGCTTAATTGTTGGCATGCTGACTTATCAGCATATGTAAACACAGACAGTTCTACATAAAATGGAAGTACAAAAGACAAATATGACTTCAACATGGCTACATGGCTAAACTACTTTTCAAATCACATTATATATATATATATATATATATATATATATATATATATATATATATAAATATCCCTTACAATTAGTATTTGAATAAATAGTACCCTAGACTGTGATTCCAAGAGGGCAACAAATCAAACACAGAGATTTCTTTCTAATGTAGTCATTTTTGCAGTGTCTTGTGTGGATCCAGGTGACTTGCCCTTCAAGTTTTGCACAACTGTACATGAAATAGATGCTGTATTGAGTCTCCAAACATTTCCTCTATATAAATGTCTCTTAACAATCCACAAGTCACTTGGCTTTAGTTTTAGATCCTTCCAAACTGTAAGGATCTGGAATTGGGGAGAAAACACATAAATGAGTTTGCCAAAAACCTTAAAAGATCAGCAACATTCTCTGTGAGATCCGAATGGAGGACTTCAGCTGCTGAGACAAAATATAAGCAAGTGAGTAACACACTCCCAAACCAAATCCCATAGGGAGAGAGCCATAACTGCTTGTGACTGATGACACGGTCCATCTGTCAAGCTGGAGGGAAAAGAGTGACTGGCAGACATAAAAGAACAAATTTTTCCAAAATCCTGTTTCTTAAGAAGTTGCCCCCTGTGGATCACTTGTTCTTCTCATTTTGGGGTCTTTAAAGTTGAATTATTAATCCCAGCTATACTGGGCCAGAACTAGGGTGGAATCTGTGAGTTGCACAGACCCATCAAGTGTCCGGGGCTGTAAATGCAGCATCCTTAGTCACCTGGTCTGCTTCCATGTGTGAGTTTTAATGTTAGTATGGCTACCTCCAGCAAGAACCTGGAAGGCTTAAAACAGCCAATCAAATTAATTTAGCATGCTTGGTTGGTTTACCAGCCGAAGTAAAAACACACTTCTGGCCCTGCAATTGGAACTAAAAGTTCTCTATATCTCGACTATCTATATAAATATTTATACGCTTTTTATAGCTCACAGTTTTTGCTAAAACGTGGAGCTCTGCTTCTTGAGCTGGGGAAAAATGATCCAATGACTCTAAATACAGAGTGTCCTTCTGGGTAATAAACTGCATACTCAGTATGGGTATTGCCATCCTCAGTAAAAAACCGGGATCAAATCTACGGGATCAAATCTACCGGGATCAAAAAACGAAATATCTGGGTGTTCAGGGAGTGTGTCCTGCACTGGGCTCACAGCAGCTGATTCCTACGTCATCAATTTAACATATGTGGTCTCCAGCCTCCTCCAATAGAGGCAATAAGGTGGCTGGATTCAAATGTACGCATTTTTCATTGTTAGATTTGTACATAAACAAACAAAACAAATTCATATTTTGAACCTTTCATTAGACAAACATTTAGTTAGCTGTATATTTGCTACGCAGAATGTGGGCCCATTAGAAATTAAATATTTGACCAAAATAATGTCTAACTTTGTCTAATAGCACCTTTGCATAAAGCTACAGCTCTGATATATCGAGGTGAACCCTTCATTAGTGGGTCCAGCTTGCATAAATATATTACAATGGCTTGTTTTGTATCATGCTGTTTGTGTAAGAACTCCAGTTTCATGTTTCAAAAAGACAACCTTTTCCTGGCAATATTATAAATTTCTCATTGCTTGCTCTGTTGTTAGTTTTAGCTAGATAACACAAGTCCTTAGTTTCCATCTGACATTCTTTTCCTGATGTCATAACATAATAAATGATAACAATACCCTGTGGTCATGCAGAGATGTCCAATAAATCCAAAGTATTCTTCTGCTTATACCACTGCACCTACAAGGAAAAGGAGCGGATCATTTCACAATCCACACATTCTGCTTTGGATTTAAAATAAATAAATAAATAAATAAATAAATAAATAAATAAAAGGACCAACATTCTGTATATGACAGAACAGAAAGCTCTCAGCCACATCAAAAACTATAAAACAACTGGCTGCAGGTGGCATCTATCCTAACAGGGTGTGTGGACTTGATGTGATGGGTCTGTTATATTTAAATTGTATTTATTATTACTCTCACATCATGGACCACACATCAAGTTTTTATCAAACCTTTAGATTTAATTTTTGTAGAAAAACTTCTTATGTATGCCATCCATCTTGGCTTTGTTAAATATTATGGCAGCTGTATTCCAATTAACAACCTTATCTTAATCTTTTTTTCTCTCAATAAGGGTTTATTTTATAAATGTAAAATTACAAAATTGTTATCTTAATCTAAACTAATCCCATTTTACAAATTTCCCCAATAACCTGGATTTCATTTCCAACCAAAGGTTGTCTAAACCAGTTAGGATATATCTATATTAATAAAAATGTTAAACTCATATCAGAAATTAATACTCAAGTGATAATCTCAATATAACATCCTAATTCTAATATATATCCACAGATATATTTCTTTAAAGGAGGACATTTTACTTAAATTCCCGTTTTTTAATGCACTGTTTTCACTATCAAAGGATATTTAAATTTGTGTAATACACGGTTAAATGAAACCTTCATTTTAGCATGTTTGGAAAACAGATTCAAAAATAATTGTGATCACATTGTTTATCATTAGATTAATTAACCCGGCACATTTTGTTAATAATGTTTTGTCTAAAAAACAGAAATTGACATGGTGTCCTTCCAGCTTATCACTGATCTCTCATCCCAGCTACATTCTTTCATGAGGGCGCAAAGGAGGGGGTCACATCTGCATACATGACACACACAAGAGATAGAACTAAAGGTTCCAGCATTCACACACATACAAGAATATCTCTCTAAAAGCGCTTCCATTTTCCCATTTGTACAGAACACATGCATATCATTCTCTCACTTTCTTTTAACTCTTTAATATTTCCTTGCTTAAATTCTGCTGTCCTTATTTTGTTGTGATATCCTTTGCATCCCATGTATTGTAATCCCATACTTCACATACTCTCGCTTCTATGATTCTATGATCAGACGGGCAGCTCGACCCATCTTCCCTCTCTGACAACATATAAATTATTCTGTTTTACCTCTCATTTGTCTGTTTTGTCTTTACTAGTTGTAGTGCCTGACCCCAAATTCACCCCACAACTTAACATCAAAATTTCCCTTATAGTCTAGTGTTAATTGTCACCCTTGATCCATCCACCTCACATTGATAGCTGTTTCTCTAGCTGTATACTCTGCATGATTCTTAGTCCCTGTGGACTTTGGTGGTAACCCAGTTACCCATTGTGGATCCATGTCCACTTTAACCATTAATCTTGGGGCTCAGTATAGGCAGAACCGCACCTTCGGTTCATATATTTTATAGCGTTCCTCTTGCGCTGGGCATTTTTGAGGGTCTCTTACCCTTCATTCCCTTACTTAATTTAATGCCCATAATGACTGGCCAGTCTTCTCTTTTCTCTACTTGTGCTATACCCTCTTGCCTCTAAACTATTTTATCTAGCAGATGTATTACATATACCCATGAACAGCACTTTTCCTGCCTTTCTTATCTATAAGACTCAGATGGACAGTGATAACATAACATATAACCATCAATCAATACAGTTCGATTAAGGGGAGTAAAATAGGTACCCTTTGTCCCGAAAATGCCTTACCGATCAAGGAAGTCTGATAACTCAAATGTAAGCAAAAGGCTTACCTCAGCCGGCTGATTATCAGAAAATCAGAAAATGATCAGAAATTATTCCTGGATTGTCTTAAGCTTCTTGTTTCGGATTCTCAGGGTCACCTATAAATCCCCTCCTAGGCAAAACTCTCCATCTAAAATGGAAATTTATAGATAGGCAACTCCTATCCTTATATTGATTAGCGGTTACAAATTATTAATAACTACTGCAGTAGGGAACAGACACAAAAGATACACTCCGCATCTTTCCAAATAACTGTTCTGTTTATTATGATGCAATTGAAGATTTTTTTACACATGATTACGTAGGTAACTCATTAATATTACATTTGTACGTTTATGGTAACAAGGGGCGTAACATAGGCAGGCTAATTCTAATTCGGACACAAAAGAATGCAAACATGTAATGAAAACATTATTAGTGCCGTGTGCACAGTGAGGGCAGAGTGCAATACATACAAAATAGAATACAATTATATACAGAACTTACACATTTCCATTACAAAGGGATAAAACAAAAGTAATCAAAAAAATAAAAAATAAATTGAAGTGACAGTGTAAAAATAATAAAACAAATAAGATTTTTTTTTTTTTTTAAAGCGCCCTATCTCTCCAAGCTCGCGTGCAGAAGCAAACGCATACGTAAGTCGTGCCCGCATATGTAAATGGTGTTCAAACCACACATGTGTGGTATCTCCACGATCATTAGAGTGAGAGCAATAATTCTAGTGCAAGACTACCTCTGTAACTCTAAACTGGTAACCTGTAAAAAAATTTAAAGCGTGACATGTCAGGTATCTATTTGCTTGGTGTAACATCATCTTTTACATTATACAAAAAAAATCTGGGCTAACTTTACTCTGTTTTTTTTATTATTAAAATCTTTTTATTTTTTCCAAAAAAATTGCGTTTAAAAGACCGCTGCACGAATACAGTGTGACATAAAATATTGCATCGATAGCCTTTTTATTCTCTAGGGTCTCTGCTAAAAATATATATAAATAAATAATTTTTTTTATATATATAAATTGTCACTCTTTTTTTTCTTTATAGCGCAAAAAATAGAAACCGCAGAGGTGATCAAATACCCCCAAAAGAAAGCTCTATTTGTGGGAAAAAAAGGACATCAATTTTGTTTGGGTGCAATGTTGCACGACCGCGCAATTGTCAGTTAAAGCGACGTAGTGCCGCATCGCAAAAAGTGCTCTGGTCAGGAAGGGGGGTAAAATCTTCCGGGGCTGAAGCGGTTAAAGTGTCGCCTATGGAGATTTTTAAGTACCGTAGTTTGTCACCATTCCAGGAGCGTGCGCAATTTTAAAGCATGACATGTTAGGTATCTATTTCCTCGGTGTAACATCATCTTTTACATTATACAAAAAAACTGGGCTAACTTTACTGTTTTGGGTTTTTTTAAATTTAAAAAGATAGTATTTTTTTCCCCCCACAAATGCGTTTGAAAGACCGCTGCGCAAATAAAGTGTGACATAAAATATCGCAATGATCGCCTTTTTATTCTCTAGGGTCTCTGCTAAAAAAAGATATATATATATATATATAAAATATTTGGGGGTTTTAAGTCATTTTTCAGCAAAATGTTCCGGAAAAGACCTGGTCTTAAAGTGGTTAAAGCGGAGGTTGGGCCGTTTTTTTGTTTTTGTTTTTAAGGTCAGCAACTACACACACTGTAGCTGCTGACTTTTAATAAGGGCAGTTACCTGTCGAGCGAGCCAGTGATGTCGGCCCCCCGAGGCCGATCCGCCCACCGGACCTGGTGCCGGTGCCGCCATCCTAACAAAGGGAAACAGGCAGTGGAGCCTTGCGGCTTCACTGCCCGTTTCCTACTGCACAATGTGCGAGACGCGTGGCGCTTCGTGAATGGACGCCTGTCTACTGGGACACACACACACATGTCCCAGAAGACATCGCGCCCCATCTCCCAGGAGACAAAACGCGAGGGAGGACAAGAACCACGGAGTAGTAAGGGGAAGATTAGGACGATCTGCCTAGCAACAGCCATTACTGGTAAGTAAACAAATTTTATTTTTTTCAAATGTTTTTTAATGTATTTTAAGGAGCTTTTGTTATGTTTTTTTTTTTTTTTTTTAGGGTGGACCTCAGCTTTAAGGTTTACAGTTGTTTAGCTGCAAGATGTTACAATTGAGGGCGATTTGCATACATATAGGAAACACTGCCCTATTGATTTGTATAAGGAAAATACAATATACCGCAAGCTTTGAATGAACTGTATCGTTTGCAACACATCCAAACGTGTTCTGTACTTACATAGCTGCACAAATTTGTAGTTTGTTTTAATTCTTCTTGCAGCCAACGCTGTCAGGCTCTTACATAAAGCATAACACGGAAACGGGCAGCCTAGCTAAGCGCTGCGTCCTGCCAAGGGGGACACACAGAGCCGAACTTCACCAGATGCTACTGAATTCAGGAAAACAGCTGGAATTAGGAAGCAGGTGTATTTTGGAGCAAAAATAAAGGAGACGACTTCCTGCCTGTTTTTTTTTTTGTTGTTTTTTTTAATCTTGATGATTTTATACTCTGGAGATCTGTTTTCTCACTGATGGCCAAGAAAAAACTTGGAGAGAAAAAGACGTGTCTCAAGGCTAATCCAAAGAGCTTAGCAACATCACAGCGAGATGATTTAAATCCCAAACTGTTTGGTTCACACACAATTCCATCAGTGCAATCATCACAATGTTGTGAGAGGTTGTTAATCTTCATGTATCATTTTATTTGGCAGAAGAAAGGCGTCCCCGAGTTTAATAATGTAGAATCACAACGAAGTGTTACTATGGGAATCTTCTTAATGGAAAATAAATCTCTTAAAAACCCCCAACTCCACTTATAAAAATTGTAATTGTTTCTTCACCTGATAGCAGGGTGAAGATACTATTTTAGTCGACTAAAATACGACTAAAATTAAAACAATTCAGATGACTAAAATATGACTAAAAAAGACTATGACTAAAACTAAATTGAAATTCGATGTCAAAATTAACGCTGCACTACCACATAAGAAAATGATTAAACTTTTTTTAATGTTAAATTTACTTATATACCTTCTCTTGTAGAAATGTTATACCGATCTGAATTTATAACATAAAACCTCTGAAGAAGGACTTTCAGTCTGTAACATGTAAGATATTATATACACTGTGTGGATTGCCGCCAGTCCTGTCTGCATCAGGATGGTGACCTATCTATACAATTGTAATATTCAGGGTATTTACTATGGCTCTCATGCTTTAAATGTATTGTTCTTATATGTATGTTATTGACAATTTGTAATAAAAAAATGTATACTTTTTTACTTTGGTTTGATCTGTCTATTAATGCCCCTGAGGGGTCTTTCACTGTCCCCTTGGTACAAGTTGTTTTTTCTATGGATTTCAATATTTGGGTCAGACAGACCAAACCTTTTCACACACAGTCCCATCCCTCTCCCACTTTTTGTTTTACATAAGAATATGTAGGGGGCATCTACTAAGCTGCTGAAAGAAAAAAAAATAAGAAAAAGGCTTTTCTTTTTTTTTTTCCTTAATATTTAATGTTGGTAAAATATTCAGGTAATATGTGCAATGGCATTACAGCCAATAGAGCCTACCATTTTTTTTATATATATATATATTTTTTCAAGCTGTACTTCTGTTTGTATAAAAGCAAAATTTGTGTTTGTTTATGAAACGTGGTCTTATTTATAAAGACATTATATACAGTATCTCACAAAAGTGAGAGTAATATTTTTTCGTTGAATAAATTAAAACTATTTTAGTCTACTAAAATACGACTAAAACAATTGAAATGACTAAAATATGACTAAAAAAAAGACTATGACTAAAACTAAATTGAAATTTGATGTCAAAATTAACACACTACCAAATAAGAATATGTAAGGGGCATCTACTAAACTGCTGAAAGAAAAAAAAAATATGAAAAAAGGCTTTTCTTATTTTTTTTTCCTAATATTTAATGTTGGTAATATATTCAGGTAATATGTGCAATGGCATTACAGCCAATAGAGGTTATACTTCTGTTTGTATAAAAGCAATATTTTTGTTTGTTTATGAAACGTGGTTTTGTTTATAAAGACATTATATACAGTATCTCACAAAAGTGAGTACACCCCTCACATTTTTGTAAATATTTTATTATATCTTTTCATGTGACAACACTGAAGAAATGACACTTTGCTACAATGTAAAGTAGTGAGTGTACAGCTTGTATAAGGCCCCTTTCACACGGGGCTGTCCGTTTTCCCTCCTCCGCTTTCTCAGCGGGGATCGCTCCGTTGATCTCCACTGAGCCGGCAGATGACAAGTCCGTCTTTGCACTCTGTGAAGGGACGGACCCATTAGAGAGTCCGCTCTCCCCTATGGGGGGATCAGATGATTACGGACCTCCTGTCCATTTTCATCCGATCAGATCCGCCAGACGGATGGAAAATAGGACATCCATCCATCTGGATTTTGCGGAGCGGATTGGATCGGGGCGGATCTGATGTCAGTGGACATGTCATCACTGACATCCGACGCTCCATAGAGGTGAATGGAGCGACCGTTGAGATCCGCCTGAAAAAACTGACAGGCAGATCTGAACGGTCCGCATGTGTGAAAGGGGCCTAACATTGTAAATTTGCTGTCCCCTCAAAATAACTCAACACACAGCCATTAATGTCTAAACCACTGGCAACAAAAGTGAGTACACCCCTAAGTGAAAATGTTCAAATTGGGCCCAATTAGCCATTTTCCCTCCCCGGCGTCATGTGACTCGTTAGTGTTACAAGGTCTCAGGTGTGAATGGGGAGCAGGTGTGTTAAATTTGTTGTTATCGCTCTCTCATACTGGTCACTGGAAGTTCAACATGGCACCGCATGGCAAAGAACTCTCCGAGGATCTGAAAAAAAGAATTCTTGCTCTACATAAAGATGGCCTAGGCTATAAGAAGATTGCCAAGACCCTGAAACTGAGCTGCAGCACGATGTCCAAGACCATACAGCGGTTTAACAGGACAGGTTCCACTCAGAACAGGCCTCGCCATGGTCGACCAAATAAGTTTAGTGCACGTGCTCAGCGTCATATCCAGAGGTTGTCTTTGGGAAATAGACATATGAGTGCTGCCAGCATTGCTGCAGAGGTTGAAGGGGTGGGGGGTCAGCCTGTCAGTGCTCAGACCATACGCCGCACGCTGCATCAAATTAGTCTGCATGGCTGTCATCCCAGAAGGAAGCCTCTTCTAAAGATGATGCATAAGAAAGACCGCAAACAGTTTTCTGAAGACAAGCAAACTAAGGACATGGATTACTGGAACCATGTCCTGTGGTCTGATGAGACCAAGATAAACTTATTTGGTTCAGATGGTGTCAAGCGTGTGTGGTGGCAACCAGGTGAGGAGTACAAAGACAAGTGTGTTTGTCTACAGTCAAGCATGGTGGTGGGAGTGTCATGGTCTGGGGCTGCATGAGTGCTGCTGGCACTGGGGAGCTACAGTTCATTGAGGGAACCATGAAAGCCAACATGTACTGTGACATACTGAAGCATCCTAGAGAAGCATGATTACGACTGCAAGCTACGCAATTACGAAAGGCCCAACAGCCGAAAGGACATCATTTTGGAGAAGGTCATCGCCATTTTGCAGAGTGATTTTTCGGTGGAACAATTAAAGGACCAAATCCGAAAACACAGTGAACAAGACCAGGTGGAGTACATACATCAGATCAGAAAAAAAAAAGTAAGCAATATTTGGATCTAACCAATATGTATATGTTCTTTCTCCAAGTAACTCTAGAGAATTATATATAATGTTTTCTAAAATCTTTGTATGACTTGTTATTCTAAAGATGAAGGTAAATATAAAGCAGATATGATTTCAATATACAAATACCGTACATACCGTGACTCCACAATAGGGATAAAACTATTTCGCAGAAGGGAGTTTAACAAGACTCATGGCAACTCATTAAAATTAGAAGAAAAGAGGTTTAACCTTAAACTTCGCAGAGGGTTCTTTACTGTAAGAGCAGCAAGGATGTGGAATTACCTTCCACAGGCGGTGGTCTCAGCGGGGGGGCATCAATAGTTTCAGGAAACTAGAAAACTAGAAACTAGAAACTGACATATAATCACACACACATAGGTTGGACTTGATGGACTTGTGTCTTTTTTCGACCTCACCTACTCTACCATTAGTCAGGAGCAAACATTGACATCAGACCAACTGCAAGGTTGGTTAACTAATGTAGCAAAATGGATACTAGAAACAGATGGGACTCGGGGTGGCTCAATAAATGGTGTATTGTTTCTTTTTAGAGGAAAGTGAGTGTGGTGAGCTCACCCAGGATGTTTGTTTGGAGCCATAGGATCTGACTCCTGGACCCAGCACAGACCTTCCCATTGTGGACGTCCAATCCCCTGATGCGAGTCACACTGAGGGCCAAAGCGACTCAGAAGAGAAAGAAAGTATTCGGGAGCCTTTGTTTGTGCAAGTAAGTATTCTTGGAATATGGCTTCAAATGTGTATACATGTCGTGTTTAGATGTCCAAACAGAACACCCACTCCACACATTAGTGTAGTGCATTAACATTAGCATAGAGAAGGAAGAGGTGGAAGGAGCTGGCAGTGTTGCTAGGTACTCGAGTTTTGGAGACCAGGGCCAAGATTACAGAGTAGTTGCAGTGTGTACATTCCTAGTAGTGTATGTGTCTGAAGGGCAGGCAGATTGCAAGCAACAATAGACTGGGTAGGTAAGTATTTCCTGAATTTGACTAGTAACGTGACCATAACTCACTATATGTAGAAGCCCAGAGGAAGGGGTTGCACCCCCGAAACACGTCCATTGATACCCTATGATGGGAGATAGCACATGTTGACACACTGTGTGTTTTGTGGGTTTAGAAAAAAAGTTGTTTGTAACTACACACATTTGCGGCATGGGATCATAAGGGAAATTTGATTGCCTTTACGTGTATGTGGCTTCAAATTTTGGCTTTTAGAGGGGTGAGATCATCCCATATGAGGAAGGCAACATCCACACAGTCTTGGGATACTAATGTCTCATTTGGCCTTTGCTTTACCAACATCAAAATTTGTAAGTTTCTGAGTTTGGGATGTGTATCTAATGTTTTAGAACATGCCTGTTTAGCCACAAAAAAAGGGGAATTAATGCAAAACATACATGTTATACACCAAGATGTTGGTTTGTTTTAAAACCTAAAAACGCACACGTGTGAATGTGCTTTGATTGAAATGTTTTTTACTAAACAATGTGTGGCTTATTATTTAATTGCTCAATACCAGCGTATTTGTTGTAGTTACAGTTACAATGTGCTTTTAAAAGTGGCCAACTCCTGCAATTTTTAGTCCTCAAAAAGATGTGAAGAGTTGAAAAGGCATAATGTTTTTGAATTTCATGCATTAGATCCATTAAGAACAAAAACATTGTATGTGTGTAGCAGACCCACAGCACACCATAATAGTTAGCTGAAGATGATATTGTCACCTCATGTAGCAAATAAGGTACATTTGCACTATTGGAGCAAGTGACAAAAATAAAGCCCATTTTTGAACATAATAGACAGATAAGAAACACGGACAATAGTAGTTCAAATGAAATATGAGTTTATGATCTCAAAATTATATTAGGCATTATCAGCTACAATTTGCTGCCAAGCCACTGCCCCTCTACCCACAAAATAATCAAGGTATTTCTGCCGTAAATCTCTGTCAATTTGTGAGGGCAATCCAGCACGAGCATTTTCAATAGGCGTCAGCACACCCACAGATCCCGAGCTGCAGCCTCTTCAGCTGGGCCTGCCACTGCAGGGTCCACATCACTTGGCAGTGAGGTAAGGTAGCTGGTAGCATTCCTCCTTAAAAAATGAAAAAATACAACAGCACAGGACCACATGGTTGATCTTGTAGAGTGCCAGGTTGATTGGGGTCAAAAACAGCCTGAAACGACTCGATAGGATGTCAAAGGCGTTTTCGACCACCCTTCTGGCACGAGAGAGCCTGTAATTGAATATTCTCTGCTCTGGGGTGAGGTTCCTCATTGGAAATGGCTTCATCAGATGTTCCCCCAGAGAAAAGGTCTCACCTGCAACAAAAACAAAATTGAGGCCCTCGACATTCTCCTCAGCAGGTGGCAAGTTTAAGGTGCCATTCTGGAGCCGCTTGTAGAACTCTGTCTGCATAAATACTCCTCCATCAGAGTTGCAGCCATTCTTCCCAACATCCAGATGCAAAAACTCATAGTTGGCAGACACTACACCTAGCATGACTATGCTGCAAAAGCCCTTATAATTAAAATAATATGAGCCGGACTTGGATGGTGGGACAATCCGGACATGCTTGCCATCAATAGCACCACCACAGTTGTGAAAATCCCACTGATGATGGAACTGGGCTGCAACGTCCTGCCATGGCTCTGGGTTGGAAGGAAACTGTGGATTAAAAAAAGAAAAAAGAAATTACTACTTCTGCACATAACATTGCAAGCAGATTTGACACAAATATGCTTAGCCAACATAAGGATAAATAACTCCCAATGTATCTATGGAGCCTAATGTCCCATACACATGATACGAAAATTGGACGACAGATCGTCTGACTTTTTTTGCTTGCTAGTCGCAAGTAGAAATTTAATATGTTACTAAAGTTATGAAAATTCTCATGCAACAGGATAAAAATTCGTAAGTGATGTCATGTGTTGTATTGTATTTGTATTGTATTTTCAGCTGTACTGATTAATCGAAAATCCTACGATCTGGTATCGTTCTAGAAAAATTCTTGTGCTTGTCTGATTGAATAATAGCGGATGAACTGTCATAATCGGCTATCGAAATATGTGTACTAATGATCAGATTATTGCACGATCGCTTTGAAAGCGGTATATTTTGTACGATTTTCAGATCCTGTGTACTGGCCATAAAGCCGACCATACGTGGGTCGAAAAAACATTCTTTTGAAAATCTTATCTAAGAGTTTTAGTTTGAATTTTGCACCAATAGTGGGGCCGCAGCAACGAATTTGAGTGATCGGGCATGTTGGAAATTTTTTGAAAAACAAACGATTTTCTAATCAATGATGGAAGAACGTGCGAGCAATATAATCGAAAAAGAAATGCTCATGAGTGTGACAAAAGTAAATTCACAGAAAGATTCCCGGACATGAAAATTCTTTTCTGCAGCAACAGGAGGTGAAATTGAAGGCTTGGTTGGTAAAATTTCTAAATCAATGGTGGCGCCATCAGATCACAAAATGCACAACATTTCTGATTTTTGAAAGGAAATTTGCTTGGAATTCGACCCATGTATGGCCTGCATTAAGTCTCGCACACATGATCCGATTGTTGGCCAACCGAGCGTCTGATTTTTGTCCAAAGGGCGTGTGCCAGAATATTCGTCTTGCATACCAACGGCACACAATTGTAGGCCAACAAACACGAATGTAGTGACGTACTACAAGACTATAAAGAGGAAGTTCATTTCTCAAGTGCCACCCTTTGGGTTCTGCTAATTTTGTGCTAGTCGAAGTTTGGTGAGTGTTGATTTGCGCTTTTAAGTTTGTCATTTTCAGTTCGTTTCTGAACAGCCATTCATCAACCAACCATGTTGCGGAATCGGAGGAGAGAATGTGCTATTATTGGGTTTGGAGTTACTGCTTTGACCCAAGTCCAGTCCAGGAACAGGAGGAGGAGGAGATCTTGGACCAAAAATTGGTTGCTTAATCGTGATCGATTGTAACGTAGAAAGTTTTTGTCTCCTATTATATTGATAGGTTTTTACAGAATGTCAAAATGTGCTGCAATTTGGACAGTGTGTATCCAGATTTTTAGCTTATGACACTTCTTACCTGTCCACTGGGCAGTGCCATCTTAAGAGCATTATAGGCCCCTGGGCAATACAGTGCTCTGGGGCCCTGTCTACACAATCACGCACGACTGTCTATCAAATGCAGCCTTACTGTGCCCGTGAATGCAGCCTCACTGTGCCCATCAAATACAGCCTCACTGTGCCCATCAAATGCAGCCTCACTGTGCCCACTATTGCAGCCTCACTGTGCCCGTGAATGCAGCCTCACTGTACCCACCACTGCAGCCTCACTGTGCCCGTGAATGCAGCCTCACTGTACCCACCATTGCAGCTTCACTGTGCCCACCATTGCACCCTCACTGTGCCCGCCATTACAGCCTCACTGTGCCCATGAATGCAATCTCACTGTGCCCACAATTGCACCCTCACTGTGCCCATGAATGTAGCATCACTGTGCCAATTAATACAGACTCACTATTGCCTGGTAACACACACACAGCGGGTATCTCCTCCTGTGTATCACGGAGCTGGCTGGGTCTGTGTTCGGCGGCCGCTCTGTAATAAGGTTCTGCCCCCCTAGACCGACTCGTGTGATAGGCAAAACACTGATTCAATCTACTATTACACGAGCCGGTCTAGGGGGGCAGGACCTTGTTACAGCGCAGCCGCTGAACACAGACCCAGCCAGCTCCATGATACACAGGAGGAGGAGGAGGAGAGAGGGAAAGAGCAGAGCGCTGCAGCCACAACTCAAAGTGGCCCCAGGAAAGGCGGCCTACACGGAAATTTCCCGGTAGGCCAGTCTGGCCCTGGCTGGGGTTGCTGGGCAGGTGGGGCCCCCCAGGCAAGTGGGGCCCCCGGGCAACTGCCCAGCGTGCCCATGCCAAAAAACGGCCCTGCTACTGGGCTGCCAATAGTGTAAGTAAGGAGGAGCAGGCTGAAGTATCACAGATTATTTATGCAAACAGCTCTTGTGGAAGTGGAGAGGGTTACCTGTCCAAAACATCTACCCATTACCTCCCCCCACCCTAAAATTTTGCTAATGGGCCAACAGAGGGGGTGATGAATCAGATAAGTTGACCTTACACTTTTGTCTTTAAATACTTTAAATGTTATCCTTATGTTGGCTAAGCATGTTTGTGTCAAATCTGCTTGCAATGTCATGTGCAGAAGTAGTCATTTCTTTTTTTCTTTTTTTAATCCACAGTTTCCTTCCAACCCAGAGCAATGGCAGGACATTGCAGCCCAGTTCCATCATCAGTGGGATTTTCACAACTGTGGTGGTGCTATTGATGGCAAGCATGTCCGGAACCTCCCACCACCCAACTCTGGCTCATATTATTTTAATTATAGTGTCTGCCTACTATGAGTTTTTGTATCTGGATGTTGGGAAGAACGGCCGCAACTTTGAAGGAGGAGTTATTATGCAGACAGAGTTCTACAAGCGGCTCCAGAATGGCACCTTAAACTTGCCACCTGCTGAGGAGAATGTTGAGGGCCTCAATTTTATTTTTGTTGCAGATGAGGCCTTATCTGGTGCAGCTCTCCATTGAAACCAATCAGCTTCCAGGTTTTGTTGTCAAAGCTTAAAGGGGTTGTAAACCCTTGAGGTTTTTCACCTTCATACTGTACATTCTATGCATGAAGGTGAAAAACCTCCTGTGATGTAGCAGCCACCCTAAGCCCCCCTTTTACTTACCTGAACCAGGCCTTTCCAGGGACTGGGACGAGCACTCCAGCACAAGCCGGAGTCTCAGTCCTGATTGGATAGGTTGATAGCAGAGCAGCCAGGGGCGGGGCCGAGTCCTGCTGTCTGTGTCAATATACGCAGCAGCAGGACATGGGAGCGCGCCCGCAGGAGGGACCCCAGAAGAGGAGGATCGGGGACACTCTGCAAAACTGCACAGAGGAGGTATTACATGTTTGTTTGATTTTTTGTTTTTTTTGTAAAACAAACCTTTACATATCCTTTAATTGAACAAGTTGAAGTTAGAAACTGATTGGCTACCATGCACAGCTGCACCAGATTCTGAGTGCACCATCTTTAGTAAATCCCCCCATAGACTTACCTGGATCAAATCTTAAAGAGAAATAACATGCATTGTCTTTAACGCTTTTGTAGAATTGTAAGAGAAAGATGGATTTTGGAGGAAGTCCTGTCCATAATAGATAGAAATGCTCCATGGTCACTGTAAATTCCCCTTGATGGTGAAATTTGAAGGCCACTGGTGAGTAGATATATTAGTAGTATATTGAAATTGTGATTTTTATGATGTTTCAGAATTATAGTATATATCAGATGACATACTGGTCAGTTACTCATCTATCGTGAATTCATTTAGATTAGGGCAAACCAATCAGAAAACATGCCTGGCAGATTTCCAGGATTCAGCTATAGTTCATCTACTAGAACAGGGTTGCCAACCTCCCACTGCATTTTTTACTTTTAAAAAATGGCAAATTTACTGATGGAGCACATTTTTTACTGACAACCTGAAAAATGACTCCTATTGAAAACTAACAAAATCAATATTTAAACACTATAAACGTGAAATGTAAACACTGTCAACACCCATACCAAGTACAGTAATTTGCCTGATTTACACTTAAAAAGTCAACACAGCATGACAAATTATCAGCCCCTAATATTTACAACTGACAGTTGTAAAAAAAAAAACAGAATTTTTGAACTGTCAGTAAATTTACTGACGGTTGGCAAATTTGTACTAGGTTGACAAACATAAAGAGGCCATGTCAGAATAGAATTATGGGAGCTTCCACTGATGCAGTTCTTATCCTTTTTTCACTACTTAGTGAGTCGCACATAATCAGAGTTGCATACTTCTTCCAATATGATATCTCACCACCAAGCCATTTTATTTCATTAAACTGTCCCTAGTAAGTCACAACAAACCTTCCTTTCCCTCCCCTCCCTTGATCTTCCTTCCCCTTTTCATCATGCACACAGGGCTTAAAAAATGCCCCCCCCCCAGGATAGTCGGGACATCAAAGTGTAAGCCAGTGTAAACCGTCTCACTGTCACTTACCCCATCTAGGAAGTGGGCAGGCGGGCAGCGTGTCTGGAAGCTTTCTTCCTCCTCCTTTGTGTTTGGATCACTGCAGTTTCCACCATGCATCAACCCCCTCCTACTCCTAGGCGTCCAATAGGATCAAATGACCTTTCAGCCAATCGTGAAACGGGTATCAGACCTGCACTTCCTGATTAATAGAGAGGTGATTTAGTGTTAGAAAAGCGAATATTCATTTGCTTTTCTAACACACCTGGGTGGGCTCCGAGCTCAATGTTCTGCGCCCCGAGCCCACCCTATTTTGAAGCCTATTAGCGCCTAGGGCTCTATTCTGGTGCTTAAAAAAAAAACCCCGCCGCTGTAATTCATGCACCCGGTGCCCTAAAAGGGGCCGGACACAGGAATACGGGGTGGTGACGGCGTATGAACCTATCCATTACTCATATAGGGGGTGGCGTGGAGAGAAGGGGTGGCGCCCGGGCACCCCTAATGGATGGGCCCCCCCTGCCCACAGGTATGGTAAGGTATATGGTCCAAGCTGGCCCAATGTAAAACATGTCATACCTGGAATTCATCTTTAAAAAGGAAGTACAGAACAACCCCCCGATCATTTTTCAGGGAGCTCCAACCTTTAAAAACATCCAATCTCCTAGTAAAGTTCATTCTATTCATGAAAAGCCAATAGTCCCCAAGATACCTACTCTACTTGGATGTTTAAAAAGGAAATACAATGTTGTATTTCCCAATGTCTTGGCCTCCAGACCATCAAGTCAAAACGTCACCTCTGATGTTTCATACAGTAGAGGAATCAGTTGGCCCATTGGATCTTTTCCCAATTGCTCCTCCCAATATGTAACATACGTTCCATCACGTCCCTGTTATGTTGGTAGGGCCATAGAGATCCTTTTTATCCGGACAGGTTTCCTACAATCAGTTCTCACTCCCGGATCACTGCTGACGGAGGTAATGGGGATGATTTACTGCAAGTGCAGCTGCTCCAGAGCTTAGTAAATGAGCAGAAGCTCTGCTGACTTCCATTATCCAATCATGTTCAAGCAAAAATGCTTTTTTTTTATATTTTCCTTGCACATGATTGGGTATTCTTTGTATAGTGAAGCTTTACCACATTTACTAAGCTCTGGAGCAACTGCAAAGTGCACAGTCTAGTTGCCTTTAGTAAATCAACCCCAATGCCTCTCTGCCTTTGTTGACATCATATGACAGGACCCCTTTGGGCCCTGGAAGCTCTCAGCCCATGCTTTATTTCTTAGGACCAGGGCTGGTGCAAGGATTTTTGACACCCTAGGAGAAACCTAATTTTGCAGCCCCCATTGGCTTCACCCCTGACTCCACCCCTTTTGCCCTCCCCATGTGACAGGAGGCAACGCTATGCAGGAAGCATCGACTCTGCTTCCTCTAGCGCTGGCTCCAGTGCTGCACTGCGCCTCTATTTACACTACCGGTCAGACGTAGCAGCTGCCTGAGTTAATTACATGCTGCAGACACAGACTGAAACCAGTGACTGGGGTCCCCTAGGCAGCAGTGCACCCTAGGCGGATGCCTAGTTTGCTTACTGGTCTTGAAAAAAAATGGAGTGTGTGCCAAAAAGTGTTTTTACTCCATTTGGGAAAACTTGGTCTGTCCTGTATGTGCAAGATGTCCTTCCTATATTAAATTGGTAGACCACCAGGACATTGCTGAAGTCAGATAATGGGGTTGATTTACTAAAGGCAAATAGACTGTACTCTTTGCCAAGTGCAGTTGCACTCTGCAAGAGCAGTTGCTCCAGAGCTTTGTAAATGAGCAGAAGTTCTGCTGACTTCCATCATCCAATCATGTGCAAGCAAAAATTCAGTTTTTTTAATTTTCCTTGCATGTGATTGGGTATTCCTTGTAAAGTGAAGCTCCACCTCATTTACTTAACTCTGGAGTAACTGCACTTTCCAAAGTGCACAGTCTATTTGCCTTTAGTAAATCAACCCCAATATCTCATATTGTTTTTTTTCCCTGGTTTTGAAGAAGCAGGAAAACATGCAAAACGTGTTGACAAAGTTGCACATGGGGGAAATAAAGTTATATGGTGTGGTGGCCCTCATTTAAAGTATAACTAAATGATAGAGTGGAGAGGTTTTTATTGCCATGTGTGCTCACATTAGGGGGATTCACCCTCTTCTATTTATTCTGTCTACTCTACCGGTATCACCGAGAGTGAAATTAAATCCCAAATTCTGAGTTGTCAACCAAACAGAAATAGGGGGAAATCTTCCAATGAGGACACTAGTTCTGGTGACAACCAGGAATTCCCTTATCTTGGAGGGATTTCCTCTCACTTCCTGTTTTGGCTATGGAACAGGAAGTAAAGGGAAATCTCACCATGGGACACAGATGGTAAAAACTGACAGTGGTTATAACCTTCTAAAATTAAAAAAAAAGTTTTGCCTTTAGTTCTACTTAACTACTTCAGTCCCAGAAGGACTTACCCACTTCCTGACCAGGCCATATTTTGCAATACGGCACTGCAACGCTTTAACTGACAATTGTGCGGTCATGTGACGCTGTACCCACACAAAACTGACGTTCTTTTTTTCCCCACAAATAAAGCTTTCTTTTGGTGGTATTTGATCACCTTTGCGCTTTTTATTTGTTGAGCCATAGACAAAAAAAGAGCGACAATTATGAAAAAAAAACATTTTTTTTTACTTTCTGCTATAATACATGTCCAAAAAAATATAAAGAAAACTAATATATTCATCAGTTTAGGCCGATATATATTCTTCTACATATTTTTGGTAAAATCAATCGAAATAGGTTGAACGGTTTGCTCAAAAGTTATCATGTTTACAAACTATGGGATAGATTTAGAGACTTTTATTTATTTATTTTTTATTGTTTTTACTGGTAGTGGCGGCGATCTGAGATTTTTAGCGGGACTGCGACATTGCGGCAGATAAATCTGACCCCAAATTACATTTTTTGGGGGAAAGTGACATTATTACATTGATCAGTGCTATAAAATTGCACTTATCAATGTATAAATGACACTGGCAGGGAAGGGGTTAACACTAGGGGGCGATCAAGGGGTCAAGGGGTTAAGTGTGTTCCCTCAGCGTGTTCTAACTGGGGGGGGGGGTGGGCTGCCTGGAACATGACAGAGATCACTGTTACCTGTCAGAACGGGGATCCGCCTTGTTTACATAGGCAGCCCCCTTCTGCCTCTGTATAACGCGATCGTGGGTCGCTGGCGGACATCGACACCGCTATTTCACATGCACGGACCGATGTACACCTATGGCGATTCACGCTATCCAGCCACCTTGCCGCAGTATAACTGCGGCGGGTGGTCGGGAAGCGGTTAAACAAGTTTTGATATACACTTGTAACTACCAGTCATTTAATGAAATAATGATGTATGTGATGATATATGTGTATATTTGTGTAATAGTAAACTATATATTTTTGTATCTTGGAGACTTCTGTCTGTAAATTTCAAATTCCTCTTTAATATTAATGCATTACAAATGCTAAGAATCTACTGTAAGCATGGTGGTACTTTAAAGTGGTATTAAAGTCTAGGCTTTTAAAAAAAAAAAAAAAAACATGTTAAACATACTTGCTCTGTGTAATGGATTTGCACAGAGAAGCCCCGATCCCCCTCTTCTCAGGTCCCTCTTTGGCGCTCCTGGCCCCTCCCTCCTGCCGAGTGCCCCCACAGAAAGCTGCTTGCTGTGGGGGCACTCAAGCAGGCTCACTCCTGAGCCGCTGCCCTGTGTGTCCAGTCATACACAGAGCAGCGGCTCGGCCCATCCCCTCTCTCCTCATTGGTTTACTGGCTGTATTTGTCAGCAGCAGGTGCCAATGGCGCCCCCTCTGCTGTCTCAGCCAATGAAGAGGGAGAATCCCCGGAGAGCCAAGGTTTTTGTGCACATCGATGGATCGAAATGGGGCTCAGGTAAGTATTAGGGGGGCTAATGCACACAGGATGCATTAAGATAAAAATACCTCCTGCCTTTGGAAGCACTGTCCCAAATAAAGAAATATATTAGGAAGATCAATATTCAGAGATATCTAGTTACTAATCCATACCGTAACTCATCTAGAGCTGCGATTTCAGGAACAGTGCATTCCGGACCTTCAAATCCCTCTCTGTTCAACCCTCCAGCTCAAATGCCACCCGCCATCAACATGTTTAGAGATCTAGTACTTAAGATTTAGCCACGCCCCCTCCCAAAAAGATATACAACCATTTTTTTTCCAAGGCAGGTCTTAAGTCTCTGTGTGAGAGACAGGATCTCGTTATCCACCCCGCGGATAAAGGTGGCAGGATAGTGGTACTAGACAAAGAGGACTATGAAAAGGAAATGCTGAACATTTTAAGTGACACTGAAACATATAGGGAATTCCCCAATAATCCCACGAGGACCTATAAAAATGAATTAACTGCACTTGTTAACAAAGGTTTTGAGATTTTTGTTTTAAATAAAAAGGAAAAAGAGTTTTTTAATTCCTCACACACCCCGTATTCCAACTATATATTACCTACCCAGAGTCCATAAAAATCCATTGTGCCCTCCAGGCCGGCCTATTGTGAACGGCATAGACTCCGTCACTTCAAGAATAGGACGTTATGTGGACTTTCACCTACAACCTCTTGTGAAGAAGACCTTGTCATATCTCAAAGACACCAGAGATACTATTAAGGTGTTGGATGCTATAACTGTGCAGGGCGATTGTATCATTGCCATGGCTGATGTCGCCTCCCTACATACCTGTATCCCGCAAGATCTAGGTATAGAAGCAGTTGGCCATTTTTTAAACCAAGAGGCGACTATTACCCACACTCAAAGTAGCTATATTATTGATCTATTGAAGTTTGCCACAGAACACAACTATTTCTGGTTCAACAGTCGTTATTATCTACAACAGAGAGGCGTGGCTATGGGGGCCAAATTTGGCCCCAGCCTCGCAAATCTCTTCATGACCAAGTGGGAGGAGGATGTCGTTTATGCCAAGGGGGGATCTCAGTTGATCCTTTGGGTAAGAAACATCGACGACATCCTCCTCCTATGGGATGGCGGATCAGAATCATCGACAAATTTCTTTTCAGAACTGAACCAGAATGACCGTGGCATATCACTCACATTTGAGTATAGTAGACAGAAAGTTAATTTTCTAGATTTAGAGATCGAGATTTGTGACAACCATTTTAAATATAAAACGTATTTTAAAACCACCGATCATAATGGGTTTATACCGATCGATAGTTGTCACCACCACTCATGGCTAAGGTCAATTCCACAGGGACAATTTTTAAGGTTACGTAGGAACTGCACCGACCTTGATACTTTTAAATCTCAGGCGGCAGTTTTACGTAAGAGGTTTTTAGATAAGGGCTACAGACAGACAGACAGACGTAGATCTTCAACTCGATAGTGTCATAGAAATCGAAAGAAATACACTACTGTCTGAAAAACCTTCCCCCGAATCGAAAGATTCTTTTAAACGGTCATTAGTGAGGACATACTCCGTGCAGCACAAACAAGTCAAATCGATTATAGACAAACATTGGGGTACATTGAGGAACGGTCGGGTTTCAAGTTCTCTGTTACCTGAATGCCCGAAGGTGGTATACAGAAGTGTACCCAATTTGCAGAGCAAAGTGGCACCCAATATAGTCAATCTTCCTGTCAGACCTTCTTTCTTTGGTAACTTGACAGGCTACTTTCCGTGTAAAAAATGTAAGGTCTACAAATATAACGTTCTTGGTAGAAATAAAACTACAGAGTTCAGATCTACCATCACTAATCAATCCTACCCCATTAAAAGGTTTTGCACCTGCTCCACAAAGAGCGCGGTGTACTTACTGAATTGCCCCTTTGGTAAGCAATATATCGGCCGTACCATCAGGTCATTTACAAACAGAGAGAGCATATTAGTAAAATCAAGGAAGGTAGCGTCAAACATACAGTCACTCGTCACTACCGGGAGTTTCATAATAGAGATCCCAGAGGTACAGAGTTTGTAATTATCGATTCATACATTCCTCCCTGGAGGGGAGGAGCTATCACCAGGGGAGTGTCTCGTCTTGAGACCTTTTGGATTTTTGAATTACAGTCCCAATCCCCCCAGGGAATCAATGTAGAATGGGACATTAACTCTTTTATAAATAAATCATAGAAGTCCAATATCATACTCTACTATCTGCATAGCATAGAGGTTTTTTGGGATTATGAGGATTTAATACTTATTTTTCATCCATTCACTATTGAAATTCAGTTGGATTCTTTATGGACTGTAAATATTTTAGTCAGGTGGCCGATGTTCGCACATTGAATATATTTAGGGGTGCTCTTTTTTCCTTTCGTATTTTAATTTATTATATATCTATATATATATATTTTCCAATGTATTTTTAATGTATTTTATGTGATCTGTCGGCATTTGTATCTATATTGTATCACTTTTGCTAGGATTCAACCCAGTGCGGCATTAAATCCAAATTTTATTAATATAAGCATATTTACTTATATTATCCACTCTTGCACAGACCTTCTGGGCAGTGTTTCATATACATCCAGTTATGTAACTTGTTTTTCCATTTAAATTTGGTTGCATTGATCCCATTCATTTAGTTCATATGTATATCAATTAACAATAACCAAACATATCATCATTATTGAAGGTATATACAACCTATATTTTTTATATCTTTAAGTTGTCCGACGTATGTGATATCACTACTTCAATATTGTAACATATTGCGTTTTTTGTTTTCTGTTTTTCGGTTTTTTATTTATTTTTATCCATTTTTCAATGGGATACACTGTTTATTTATTTCTCAGGTCCTCACAAGCCTCGATTGATCGAAACAAGGCTTGGAGTCGGCTGTCCTGCGTTCCAGATATTATTTCTGGTCCTCCTACCAACGTCCGAGTCTCATACATTGGGTCTGTCCATTCCCAGCTATTCATAGCGTGGCTTGGTTTCCGCCCGGACATGCATTCCACTACGCACTTCCTATCTCTTATGGCATGTCATTCTCGACATTTCTAACTTCACCGTTTTTTGGCCCCAGTCCGGCTTATATAGCGGGTCCACAGAGACCTATTTTATTCTGTGATTAATACTGAATTTTTGTTTCTAGCTTTTTGCTTTTAAGCAATAGATTTACTTCATCCTTAGCCCTTCAGAGTGAGGCTTGGAGCGACATGTGTCACTTCCGTTTCCTGTTCCTAAATGTTTGGTTGATACCATAGTGAGGCTTGAAACTCAAGCCATGCCGCCATCTTTGTCCACATTGGACATACAATACTAATTAGGACAAGCACGCACAGGTTTGTCTCCTAAAATTATGGGATATTTTATGTATATATATACGCAGTGGGACCAGCAGGACTACACCCCAGACGACATCTTCGTGGATGAAACGCGTCGGTTCGAGCCTGCTGTCCCCATTGCGTCATTTTATTGAATAACAAGCGCTTGTTTTATCTCTTCAAAATGTGAGTGCAAAATTTTAATTTTCATTAATAAATTTTGTGTTATGTGGATTCACGCTGTGCGTTTTTTTTCCTTTTTGGCCATTTATGTGTGAATCCATATGATGTTATATACACTTTGGAGCCTCCTCTCCTGTTGATCTGTGGCCCTTGTGAGAAGATTTGGAATTACTTCTTATCCAATTGTATCAACGCCTATTTCCATTTGGGTTCTTCCATCTTTGGTGTAGAATCACCAACAAACCTGTTTACCGTATTTATCTGCGTATAACACGCACAGGCGTATAACACGCACATTCATTTTAAGAGGGAAGTTTCAGGAAATAACTTAAATTTTAAATAAGGAACTTTGAAGCAAAATAAGGGTCAGTGCCCATCTGCAGCCTCACAAGTGCCATCAATGCAGCCTTATTAGTCCACATCAATGCAGCCTCACCATTGCCATCAATGCAGCAGCCTCACCATTGCCATAAATGCAGCAGCCTCGCCATTGTCATCTATTGACTTCCTATTACAGAGGCCGCCAAGTAAACAGGGGATTCTCACTGTATGTAATCTGACGGCACTCGTCCCGTCCCGCCCCCCCCCCTTTGCCTCCAAGGCAGCTGGAATTGAAGTATTGGCGTATAACACGCACACGCTATTTGCACCTGATTTTCATGGTGAAAAAGTGAGTGTTATAAGCCAATAAATACAGTAATTCATAGGGCGTATGTCCTATCAAATCTACACATTCCGGTAAGCCTCAGTGTTATTGGTGGCGGTGCTCCATCTCCCCTTTCCATGCACGTTTAGCGGTGGCTTGAAAATCACTACTTGGGGCATCAAGATACATATCTTTTAAAGACATTTTCATCCACTAAACACTTTTTTGTCACTCAGTGGATTTTTTTTTTCTACCACTATTTTTGTATTGAGCCTGTAATAAGGTGTTCACTGCATTTATATGTGTATTGCATGTATTTGTATAATCATTTGATATCTTAATACTATACATGTATTGTTTTTTTGTCACTTTATTAATATCTTAAAATTTGACCTATTGAGATGTTATTTCAGGTTATGTATGCACCTTAGATTACCCACTTTCACTAATTTATTTATTTTCAATTTGTCATCAGCGCTGCACCATCACTTTCCCACTCTTACTATATGCAATTGTCATTTGCGGTGCTGGCAGCTCCCTCTCTAGACAGCGCGGTATTTAGCACTTTTTTCAGGATAAACAATTAAAACTTTTTTTTTGTTTGCTCTGTTAGTGAATATTTTTACACATATATATTAACATATATTTACACATTTCACATTGAAAAAGCGCAAAAAAAAAAAAAAAAAATGTATTTAATTTGTAAATAACTCAATGCTTTGTACCATTGCTGACAGCTGAACTGAAAACAAAACAGTTGCAGTAGGTATCGGTTATTTGGTATCGATAAGTACTAAAAAAAAAGTAACAGTACTTGTATTCGTTGTAATAAAAATGGTATTGATACATCCCTAATTTTAATAATTCTAGATTCCTTATCAAAAACCCATTCTAATGCCGCGTACACACAGTCGGACATTGATCGGACATTCCGACAACAAAATCCTAGGATTTTTTCCGACGGATGTTGGCTCAAACTTGTCTTGCATACACACGGTCACACAAAGTTGTCGGAAAATCCGATCATTCTGAACGCGGTGACGTAAAACACGTACGTCGGGACTATAAACGGAGCAGTGGCCAATAGCTTTCGTTTCTTTATTTATTCTGAGCATGCGTTGCACTTTGTGCGTCGGATTTGTGTACACACGATCGGAAATTCCGACAACGGATTTTGTTGTCGGAAAATTTTATAGCCTGCTCTCAAAGTTTGTGTGTCGAAAAATCCGATGAAAAATGTGTGATGGAGCCTACACACGGTCGGAATTTCCGACAACAAGGTCCTATCACACATTTTCAATTACTGTGTAATTTAGAGTATAATAAAATAAGATGAATATAAGAAAAAAAACAAAAAACAAAAATATAAACAAAAATATAAAAATTAAGAATATGAAAAAAAAATATGAAAATTAACAATAAAAAACAAAAAAAAATATAAAAAAAAAAAAGAGGGAAGGAAAAGTAATTACTGAAACTGTTGTACATATGTGTAAGAAAAAATCATTTCAGTCCAGTGAAATGACTTAATAATTTCTAAAGGGATTTGCAGAAGGCTAAGGCATGGTCGAATTTCGAAAGAATTTTCTTTTGAAAATCAGAAAATTTGTGCGTTTTGTGATCCGATGGCGACACCATTGATTTCGAAATTCGACCAACCAAGCCTTCAATTTCACCTCCTGTTGCTACAGAAAATAATTTTCGTGGCTGGGAATCTTCTTTTCTTTCCGGGAATTCTCTTTTCTTGCAAATGCGCATTTCTTTTTCGATTACATTCCTCGCTCGATATAAGTGGCGGGGGCCCCTCTCCCGCCTCCAATAAAAGTGATCTTGCGGCGCAGAGGCCACTTTTATCTGAAACCGCTCACGGAAGAAGAGGATACCGGGGTTATGGTAGCTAGCTGCTGCCATAACAACGATACTCCTCTTCAAAGTACCAACGTATAACGACGGTGGGCGGTCCGGAAGTGAAAAAGCGGTTTGTTGAATTGAAAGAGTGGTTTGATATGTCAAATTTTTCAATATTTGCAGATCTTTTTTCCACTATTGAAAGTGATGGTGGAGTAGGGACTGTCCAAGATTTTAGAATGGCTTTACGGGATGGGATGTCAGCAGACATAGCTATGCCCACGTGGAAATTTTAGGTTTATGACTGGAGTCAACATATTCCGGAATGTCATTGTGACCAAAAAGTCATAACATCGGATGTTTAGCTATCTGTGTTGAAGTGATGCCAAAAATATAATTGAGGATTCGGTCTCAGAATGTTGATATCTCTGGGTATTCCCAAAAGCGTTGTAAGAGAGAATCTAAAACACTTTAACAAAAAAAAAAAGCTTGTAAAAAAAAAGAAAAGCTGCAAGTAAACTTAACCACTTAAAGCAGGATTCCGGCCAGTTAAAATTTAAAGTCAGCAGCTACAAACACTGTTACCTGTCCTGGGTGCCCGTGATGTCGGCCACCCGAGGCCGATCCGTCCCTCGGCTCCCAGCACGGCCATCCTAGGTAAGGGAAACAGGCAGTGGAGCCTTGCGGCTTCACTGCCAGTTTCCTACTGCGCACGCGCTAGCGGTGCGGCGCTCTGTGAATGGCCCCGTGGTTTTCTGGGAACACACACAGTTCCCAGAAGGCAACGGGGCCGCTCACTAAGGAGCAGAAGACGCCGCGGAATAGGAACAGGCAGATTAGGAAGACTGCCTAGCAACAAGGGTTCAGGTAAGTTTAAAAAAAACATTTTTTCAAATGTTTTTTTTACATTTTTTTTAGGATTTTTGGTGAATTTTTTTTTTTCAGGGTGGCCCTCCACTTTAAGGACCAAGCCTATTTCTGAGATTTGTTGTTTACAAGTTAAAAACTGTTTTGTTTTTTTTGCTAGAAAATTACTTAGAACCCCCAAACATATGTATATATATATATATATGTATATATATATATATATATATATATTAATATATATATATATTTTTTTTTCTAACACCCTAGAGAATAAAATGGCGGTCGTTGCAATACTTTCTGTCACACCGTATTTGCGCAGCGGTCTTGCAAGCGCACTTTTTTGGGAAAAAATACACTTGTTTTGAATTAAAAAAATAAACAACAGTAAAGTTAGCCCAATTTTTTTTTTTATATTGTTATGCCGAGTAAATTGATACCCAACATGTCACGGTTCAAAATTGCGCCCGCTCGTGGAACGGCGACAAACTTTTACCCTTAAAAATCTCCATAGGCGACGTTTAAAAAATTCTACAGGTTGCATGTTTTGAGTTACAGAGGAAGTCTAGGGCTAGAATTATTGCTCTCGCTCTACCGATTGCGGTGATACCTCATGTGTGTGGTTTGAACACAGTTTTCATATGCGGGCGCTACTCACGTATGCGTTTACTTCTGCACGTGAGCTCAGTGGGACGGGGCGTATTTAAAAATGTCTTTCTTTTTTTTCTTATTTATTTTACCTTTTATTTTTTATTTTTACACTGTTCTTTTAAAAAAAAATGGTGTCACTTTTATTCCTATTACAAGGAATGTAAACATCCCTTGTAATAGAAAAAAAGCATGACAGGACCTCTTAAATATGAGATCTGGGGTCAAAAAGACCTCAGATCTCATATTTACACTAAAATGCAATAAAAAAAAAACAAATGTCATTTAAAAAAAAAAAAAAATTGTCCCTTTAAGAGCTATGGGCAGAAGTGACTTTTTGACATCGCTTCAGCCCTGCAATGATATGGAGACGGGTGGGGGCCATCTTCCCCTCACTCGTCTCCATGTCAGGCCACAGGAAGATCCGATCGCCTCCACCGATACTGACGGCTCCGGTAAGCAGTGGAGGACACCGGAGCGCGGCAGGAGGGCGGGGGGCCCTCTCCCGCCGCTGATAAAAGTGATCCTGCAGCGAATCCGCCGCGGAGACCACTATTATCTTGAAGCAGACCGCCTGCTGAAGAAGAGGATGCCGGGGTTATGGTAGCTAGCTGCTACCACAACGATATTCCTCTTCAAAGGACCGACGTATAACGACGTGCGGCAGTCCGGAAGTAGTTAAAAAAACACCAGTAAATCGATACGCTCGGGTGTGAGTGATTTCCTCCTTGAAGCTTGTAGCTCTAAAACGCTCAACAAGCCAAAAACCCATTTATTTCAATGGCCCCTGTTCACATCTGAGCGTTGTGTCGCCTGAAGCACAATGCCTGCTGCTCAAAAAACGACATGAGCTTCTTTTTGGCAGATTACAAGCGTTTTTGTTCCCCATAGACTGCAATAGAAATGTCTGACTTGAGCGTTTTACAAGCGTTTTGTCGCTCGTTTTCTGCTCCCACTCCTAATTTCCTCTCCCACTCATCCCCCTAGTGCTTTCTATTGGCTAAAATAAAACGCCTGAAGCTGTAAAACGCTTGTAAAAAGCTGCAAAAACACTTAAAAAAAAGAAACGTCTTAAAATTGCCATTAAATTGCTACGCTCAGGTGTGAATGGAGCCGAACGTACAATGAAATGGAAGGGGGGGGGGAGGGGAGAGGTTTGGGAGCTCACAGAGGACATTACAAGAAGGCAGAAAAACACAGTAAGAAAGAATTTCATGAACAATTGATTACAGAGCCAAGTAGTGGATGTGCTTTAATTGGATTATCTTTGGAGAATAAGAATATTGTTTAGTGGAATTTTACCTGCTTCAGCCCCGGAAGATTTGGCTGCTGAATGACCAGGACATTTTTTTGCGACTCGGCACTGCGTCGCTTTTACTGACAATTGCGCGGTCGTGCGGCGCTGCACCCAAACAAAATTGACATCCCTTTTTTCCCCCACAAATAGAGCTTTCTTTTGGTGGTATTTGATCGCCTCTGTGGTTTTTATTTTTTGTGCTATAAACAAACAAAGAGCGACAATTTTGAAAAAAAAACACAATATTTTGTACTTTTTGCTATAATAAATATCCCCTTTTTTTTTAAAAAAAAGCAAATTTTGTTCTCAGTTTAGGCCGATACGTATTCTTCTACATATTTTTGGTCATAAAAATCGCAATAAATGTATATCGATTGGTTTACGTAAAAGTTATAGCGTCTACAAAATAGGGGATAGTTTTATGGCATTTTTATCATTTTTATTTTTTTTTACTAGTAATAGTGGCGATCTGCGATTTTTTTATCGGGACTGTGACATTATGGCTGACACATCGGACACTTTTGACACATTTTTGGGACCAATGGTATTTATACAGCGATCAGTGCTATAAAAATGCACTGATTACTGTAAAAATGTCACTGGCAGGGAAGGGGTTAACAGTAGGGGGCGATCAAGGGGTTAAATGTGTTCCCTCTCTGCGTTCTAACTGAAGGGGGAGGGGACTGTGTAGGGGAGATGACAGATCGCTGTTCATACTCTGTATGAACAGACATCTGTCTCTTCTCCCCTCAGAGAACCGGGATCTGTATGTTTACAAGCCATTTAACACAGGCAGTGGTGGTTAAAACGATCAGTTTTTATTTATGTAAAACCTTTATCCCAAAAGAAGAAAAAAACTGTTTGCTGTAACTGCTTATAAAGTATTAGCTTGAATTTGGCTTCAAATTATTAGTGTATCTAAATCTGCTGGTACATCTAACACCCCCCCCCCCCCGCACCCCACCCCAGACTGACAATGCTACCGTCTGCTGTGCCTCCTGTTCTCCCTCATCCAGAGTGAAGGCACTCTAAGGCCAGGTTCATATACAGTATCTCCCAAAAGTGAGTACACTGAAGAAATGACACTTTGCTACAATGTAAAGTAGTGAGTGTACAGCTTGTATAACAGTGTAAATTTGCTGTCCCCTCAAAATAACTCAACACACAGCCATTAATGTCTAAACCGCTGGCAACAAAAGTGAGTACACCCCTAAGTGAAAATGTCCAAATTGGGCCCAATTAGCCATTTTCCCTCCCCGGTGTCATGTGACTCGTTAGTGTTACAAGGTCTCAGGTGTGAATGGGGAGCAGGTGTGTTAAATTTGGTGTTATCACTCTCACTCTCACATACTGGTCACTGGAAGTTCAACATGGCACCTCATGGCAAAGAACTCTCTAAAGAATCTGAAAAAACAATTGTTGCTCTACGTAAAGATGGCCTAGGCTATAAGAAGATTGCCAAGACCCTGAACCTGAGCTGCATTACAGTGGCCAAGACCATACAACGGTTTAACAGGACAGGTTCCACTCAGAACAGGCCTCACCATGGTCCACCAAAGAAGTTGAGGTCACGTGCTCAGCGTCATATCTAGAGGTTGTCTTTGGGAAATAGACGTATGAGTGCTGCCAGCATTGCTGCAGAGGTTGTAGGGGTGGGGGGGGGGGTCAGCCTGTCAGTGCTCAGACCATACACCGCACACTGCATCAAATTGGTCTGCATGGCTGTCATCCCAGAAGGAAGCCTCTTCTAAAGATGATGCACAAGAAAGCCGAAAACAGTTTGCTGAAGACAAGCAGACTAAGGACATGGATTACTGGAACCATGTCCTGTTGTCTGATGAGACCAAGATAAACTTATTTGGTTAAGATGGTATCAAGCGTGTGTGGCGGCAACCAGGTGAGGAGGACAAAGACATGTGTGTCTTGTCTACAGTCAAGCATGGTGGTGGGAGTGTCATGGTCTGGGGCTGCATGAGTGCTGCCGGCACTGGGGGGCTACAGATCATTGAGGGAACCATGAATGCCAACATGTACTGTGACATACTGAAGCAGAGCATGATCCCCTCCCTTCAGAGACTGGGCCGCAGGGCAGTATTCCAACATGATAACGACCCCAAACACACCTCCAAGACAACCACTGCCTTCCTAAAGAAGCTGAGGGTAAAGGTGATGGACTGGCCAAGCATGTCTCCAGACCTAAACCCTATTGAGCATCTGTGGGGCATCCTCAATAGCAAGGTGGAGGAGCACAAGGTCTCTAACATCCACCAGCTCTGTGATGTCATCATGGAGGAGTGGAAGAGGACTCCAGTGACAACCTGTGAAGCTCTGGTGACCTCCATGCCCAAGAGGGTTAAGACAATGCTGGAAAATAATGGTGGCCACACAAAATATTGACACTTTGGGCCCAATTTGGACATTTTCACTTAGGGGTGTACTCACTTTTGTTACATATAAATAGTATTAAATTGTGTTTTTTGCCATCTGTGCCCCATTGGGGAGATTTCCCTTCACTTCCTGTCCCATAAGCCAAAACAGGAAGTGAGAGGAAATCCTTGCAAAGTGAGGAAATCCCTGGTTGTCACCAGAACTAGTGTCCCCATTGAAAGATTCCCCCTTTGTTCCTGTTATGGTGACCACTCAAAATTTGTGATTTTTCTTTCACTTTCGCTCTCTATGATTATAATGGTTACCAGGATGAATAGAGAGGGTGAATTTCTCTAACTAAAGTTTCTTTTTGATTGAGTGGAGGGGGATTAGGACACCTGCTATATTTATAGTGTGGTTTGTGCCCCCCGTTAGGGAGATTCACCCTCTCTATTTGTCCTCTTTTCTATTATCACTGAGAATGAAAGAAAATCCCAAACTATGAGTTGTCACCAGAACAGGAATAGAGAGAAATTCTTCCAACAGATACATTAGTTCTGGAGACAACCAGAGATTCCCTCACTTTGGACGGATTTCTTCACACTTCCTGTTGTGGTTATGGGACAGGAAATGAAGAGAAATCTCCTCATTGGGACACAGAGGGCAAAAAGAAACAAGAACTGACAGGGGTTGTATTATATCCCTCCCGAATTGAAAAAAAAGAAGTTTGCTGTTCTGCTTTAAAAACTAAAGATACCTAATGAAGGGAATCTCCTAAAGACCAAATATTCTGCACTTCTTCCCAGACAGGAGCATTAGGAAACGAATGTGATATTTATCCCACATAGGTGATCCTGAAACAAAGATATCTGCCCTCCATCTATAGGGGACATACACATAGATATCTGCCCTCCCTCTATAGGACACAGACATAGATATCTGCCCTCCCTCTATAGGGGGGACACACATAGATATCTGCCCTCCGTCTATAGGGGACACACATAGATATCTGCCCTCCATCTATAGGGGACACACACAGATATCTGCCCTCCCTCTATAGGGGACACACATATAGATATCTGTCTTCCATCTATAGGACACACACTCAGATATCTGCCCTCCCTCTATAGGGGACACACACGGATATCTGCCCTCCATCTATGGGGGACACAGACAGATATCTGCCCTCCCTCTATAGGGGACACACATAGATATCTGTCCTTCCTCTATAGGGGACACACAGATATCTGCCCTTCCTCTATAGGGGACACACAGATCTCTACCCTCCCTCTATAGGGGACACACACATAGATATCTGCCCTCCCTCTATAGGGGCACACCCATATATCTGCCCTCCCTCTATAGGGACACACACATATATCTTCCCTCCATCTCTAGGGGACACACACATAGATATCTGCCCTCCTTCTATAGGGGGACACACACAGATATCTGTCCTCCCTCTATAGGGGACATACACAGATATCTGGCCTCCATCTATATGGGACACACATATATATATCTGCCCTCCCTCTATAGGACACAGACATCGATATCTGCCCTCCCTCTATAGGACACAGACATAGATATCTGCTCTCCATCTATAGGGGACACACACACACACACAGATATCTGCCCTCCCTCTATAGGACACACACATAGATATCTGCCCTCCCTCTATAGGGGCACACACAGATATCTGTCCTCCCTCTATAGGGACACACACATATATCTTTCCTCCATCTATAGGGGACACACACATAGATATCTGCCCTCCTTCTATAGGGGGACACACACATATATCTGTCCTCCCTCTATAGGGGACATACACAGATATCTGGCCTCCATCTATATGGGACACACACATATATATCTGCCCTCCCTCTATAGGACACAGACATCGATATCTGCCCTCCCTCTATAGGACACAGACATAGATATCTGCCCTCCATCTATAGGACACACACACACACACACACACACACACACACACACACACAGATATCTGCCCTCCCTCTATAGGACACACACATAGATATCTGCCCTCCCTCTATAGGGGACACACACATAGATATCTGCCATCCATCTATAGGGGACACCCACACAGATATCTTCCCTCCCTCTATAGGGGACACACATAAATATCTACCCTCCATCTATAGAGGACACACACATAGATATCTGCCCTCCTTCTATAGGGGACACACACATAGATATATGCCCTCCCTCTATAGGACATACACATAGATATCTGCCCTTCCTCTATAGGGGACACACAGATATCTGCCCTCCCTCTATATGGGACACACAGATATCTACCCTCCCTCTATAGGGGACACACACATAGATATCTCCCCTCCCTCTATAGAGGCACACACAGATATCTGCCCTCCCTCTATAGGGGACACACACATGGATATATGCCCTCCCTCTATAGGACACACACACACACACACACAGATATCTACCCTTCCTCTATAGGGAGCACACAGATATATACCCTCCCTCTATAGGGTAAGCACACATAGATATCTGCCCTTCCTCTATGGGGGACAAACACAGATATCTCCCCTCCATCTATAGGACACACACACACAGATATCTGCCCTCCCTTTAAAGGGGACACACACACATATCTACCCGTTCTCTATAGGGGACACACAGATATATACCCTCCCTCTATAGGGGACAAACACATAGATATCTGCCCTCCCTCTATTGGGAACACACACAGATATCTGCCCTCCATCTATAGGGGACACACACACAGATATCTGCTCTCCCTCTATAGGGGACACACACATATATATCTGCCTGCCTCTATAGGGGCACACACAGATATCTGCACTCCCTCTATAGGGGACACACACATAGATATATGCCCTCCCTCTATAGGACACACACACAGAGATATCTACCCTTCCTCTATAGGGAACACACAGATATATACCCTCCCTCTATAGAGGACACACACATAGATATCTGGCCTCCCTCTATGGTGGACAAACACAGATATCTCCCCTCTATCTATGGGGGACAAACACAGATATCTGCTCTCCCTCTATAGGACACACACAGATATCTAAATGCCTTCCCTTCCTCTATAGGGGACACACAGATATCTGCTCTCTCTCTATAGGGGCACATACATAGATATCTGTCCTCCCTCTATAGGAGACACACACAGGTATCTGCCCTCCCTCTATAGGGGACACACACACACATATCTGCCCTCCCTCTATAGGGGACACACACATAGATATCTGCCCTTCCTCTGTAGGAGGCACACACAGATATCTGCCCTCCCTGTATAGGGGACATGCATTGATATCTGCAGGGGGCAAACACATAGATATCTTCCCTCCCTCTATAGGGGGCACACACACACAGATATCTGTCTATAGGGGACACATCTGATCCTCCTCTACAGGGAAAAAAAATCCTAATATCTGCTCTCCCTCTATAGGAGACACACTCACAGATGTCTGATCCTCCTCTATAGGGGACACACACACAGATATCTGCTTATAGGGAGCACATACAAATATCTGATCCTCCTCTATAGGGGACACACACACACATATATCTGAATATCTGTGCTTCCTCTGTAGGGGACACACACAAATGTCTGCCCTCCCTCTATATGGGATACCCACATATATCGGTCCTTCTATAGGGTACACAAACACAGATGTCTGTTCTTTTTATATAGGGTTCACACAAAGATACCCGACCCTCCTCTATAGGACACACACACATATCTGATCCTCCTCTATAGGACACACTCACAAATGCCTGATCCTCCTCTATAGGGGACACACACACACAGATATCTGTATATAGGGACACCCAGATATCTGTCTATAGGAGACACATACAGATGTCTGATCATTCTCTATAGGGGACACATACAGATATCTGTCTATAGGGGACACATACAGATGTATGATTATCCTCTATAGGTGACACACACACACACACACACACACACACACAGATATCTGTCTCTAGGGGACACACATAGATGTCTGATCCTTCTCTATAGGGGACACACATACTCACACACAGATATCTGTTTATAGGGGACACACACAGATATTTGTCTATAGGGGACACAAGTAGATGTCTGATCCTTATCTATAGGGCACACACACACACACACACACAGATATCTGCATATAGGGACACATACAAATGTCTGATCCTCCTCTAAAGGGGCACACACAGATATCTGTCTATAGGAGACACATACAGATGTCTGATCATCCTCTATAGGGGACACACACAGATGTCTGTCTATAGGGGACACATACAAATGTCTGATCATACTCTATAAGTGACACACATACACACACAGATATCTGTATATAGGGACACATACAAATGTCTGATCTTCCTCTATAGGGACACACACAGATATGTGTCTATAGGGGACACACACAGATATGTGTCTATAGGGGACACATGCAGATGTCTGATCAGCCTCTATAGATGACACACACACACACAGATATCTATCTATAGGGGACACACATAGATGTCTGATCCTTCTCTATAGGGGACACACACACAGATATCTGTTTATAGAGGACACACACAGATATCTTTTTTATAGGGGACACAAATAGATGTCTGATCCTTCTCTATAGGGGACACACACAGATGTTTCTGTTTATAGAGGACACACACAGATATCTGTTTATTGGGGACACACACAGATATCTGTCTATAGGGGACACATACAGATGTATGATTATCCTCTATAGGTGACACACACACACACAGATATCTGTCTGTAGGGGACACACATAGATGTCTGATCCTTCTCTATAGGGGACACACATAACCATACACAGATATCTGTTTATAGGGGACACACACACAGATATTTGTCTATAGGGGACACAAGTAGATGTCTGATCCTTATCTATAGGGGACACACACACACACACACAGATATCTGCATATAGGGACACATACAAATGTCTGATCCTCCTCTATAGGGACACACACAGATATCTGTCTATAGGAGACACATACAGATGTCTGATCATCCTCTATAGGGGACACACACAGATGTCTGTCTATAGGGGACACACACAAATGTCTGATCATGCTCTACAGGTGGCACACATACACACACAGATATCTGTATATAGGGACACATACAAATGTCTGATCTTCCTCTATAGGGACACACACAGATATGTGTCTATAGGGGACACACACAGATATGTGTCTATAGGGGACACACACAGATATGTGTCTATAGGGGACACATGCAGATGTCTGATCATCCTCTATAGATGACACACACACAGATATCTGTCTATAGGGGACACACATAGATGTCTGATCCTTCTCTATAGGGGACACACATAGATGTCTGATCCTTCTCTATAGGGGACACACACACACAGATATCTGTTTATAGAGGACACACACAGATGTGTGTGTCTATAGGGGACACATGCAGATGTCTGATCATCCTCTATAGATGACACACACACAGATATCTGTCTATAGGGGACACACATAGATGTCTGATCCTTCTCTATAGGGGACACACATAGATGTCTGATCCTTCTCTATAGGGGACACACACACACACACACACAGATATCTGTTTATAGAGGACACACACAGATGTGAGTGTCTATAGGGGACACATGCAGATGTCTGATCATCCTCTATAGATGACACACACACAGATATCTGTCTATAGGGGACACACATAGATGTCTGATCCTTCTCTATAGGGGACACAAATAGATGTCTGATCCTTCTCTATAGGGGACCCACACAGATGTATCTGTTTATAGAGGACACACACAGATATCTGTTTATTGGGGACACACACAGATATCTGTCTATAGGGGGCACACACAAATATCTGTTTATATTGGACACACACAGATATATGTCTATAGGGGACACACATAGATGTCTGATCCTTCTCTATAGGGGACACACACACACAGATATCTGTTTACTGGGGACACACACAGACATCTGTTTATTGGGGACACGCATAGATATCTGTTTATATTGGACACACACAGATATATGTCTATAGGGGACACACATAGATGTCTGATCCTTCTCTATAGGGGACACACACACACAGATATCTGTTTATTGGGGACACACACAGGTATCTGTTTATTGGGGACACAAACAGGTATCTGTTTATTGGGGACACACACAGATGTCTGATCCTTCTCAATAGGGGACACACACACAAATGTCTGATCCTTCTCTATAGGGGACACACACACAAATGTCTGATCCTTCTCTATAGGGGACACACACACAGATGTCTGATCCTTCTCTATAGGGGACACACACAGATGTCTATCTATAGAGGACACCCACAGATGTCTGTTTCAGGGACACACACAGATAACACAGATTTGGGATCATCTCATGAATGAACAATCCAGTAAATGACATCAGTGTGATGAGCACATCTGTACAATCACATTGTTACATTGTAAAGAGAAGAGGGTGGGGCAGGGATGTCTCTTTCAGCCAATCAGAAGAAGTTTCTTCCTCCAATGACACAATGAAGTTGAGTTATTAAAGGGAGAGGAGCTCCCCTGTCTGTCCAGAGAGGGATTCCAGGGAAATCCTGTACAGAGCATATCCAGAGCTTTCCTCCACTCCACCTGACCACTGCACCCCACAATGACCACCAATGGGACCATAGAGAACGGGCTGCCGGACAAGAAGACGCCTCCGCTACCAAAACCCATCACCAACCTGGAAATCCAGCACAAGCAGGTATAGTCCTGATCCTATACATCACATTATATCACACTTTATATAGGTAGCAGACTTTAATTGGGTTGTGTGATAGCCTGTATGTGTGTGTGCAGAGATGATCATTGCTGTGATGGGACTGATATAAAGTAACAATAGAAAATACAACAATACAAAGTAATGATATAAAAGTAATCATTTTTTTTATAGCAACAATACAATGTAAGGATGTAGAAGTAACGACAAAGTAATGTTATAAAAGTAATGATACAAAGTAAGGATTTAAAGGTAACAATGTAAAAGTAACGCTACAAAGTAAAGATATAAAATGAATGATACAAAGTAATAATATAAAAAAAAAATACAAAGTAATGATATAAAAGTAATCATTTTTTTATAGCAACAATACAATGTAAGGATATAAAAGTAACGACAAAGTAATGTTTTAAAAGTAACGCTACAAAGTAAAGCTATAAAATTAATGATACAAAAGTAACAATATAAAAAAATGATACAAAGAAATGATATAAAAGTAATGATTTTAAAAGCAACAATACAAAGTAACAAAGTAAAAGTAACGATACAAAGTAAGGATTTAAAAGTAACAAAAGAAAGCATCGATACAAAGTAATGATATAGAAGGAATGATACAAAGTAACAATGTAAACGTATTTATATAAAGTGACAATACAAAGTAACACGATAAAAGTAATGATACAAAGTAATGTTCCATTTTTCCTACCACATACCTGTGCGTGTGTTCTCTATGTGGCATTGTGCCTACTTGTTTCATTTATCTAAAGCTGGCCATACACTATACAATCCAATCTCTGTACAATCTCTGTACAATCTTCTATAGGGTGCATTTACACAGACATTTATCACTCCAGCAGCGAGAGGCTGCAGATTCCTGCGACTGGAATGACAGGTGTGCAAAGAGTCTGCAGCCGCTCGGCCTGTGCAGTGACAGCCAGCGATGACCTGCGGAGATCGAGGCTGGAAGCTGACAGATCTGCCCCCAACCTCAGGTGATCGATCGCTGGCAGTGTGAACGTTGTCATTTTATGGGTTGGGGGGAGGGGCACAGATCTTTGCACACACCTGTCATTCCAGCCACAGGAATCCACGCTGTGTGCTGATCACCCTCATGGCCCGTACACACGATCCGAGAATCAGATGAAAGATACCGCTATCGAAACGATCGCACGATAATCGGATCGTTAGTACACAGCTTTCGAGAGCCGATCGCGACAGTTCATCCGATTTATTATCCGATCGGACAAACGCGAAAATGTTTCTCGTACGATACCAGATCATGCGATTTTTGTTCAATCGTCCGAAAATACAATACAAATACATTACAACACATGAAATCTATTCCGATTTTTTTATTCTGTCGTATGAGAATTTTTGTAGCTTTACTAAACTTTTCAGATTCGATATGTGACTAGCATGCAAAAAAAAAACAAAAAAAAACGGACGATCTGTCATTCGATTTTCAGATCGTGTGTGCGGGGCGTTACGCTGGTCATACACCATCCAATATATTATAGGCGGACCATACACTATGCAATCTGGTTGTTCAATCTCCTTTAATCTGGCTATACATATGCAATCTGATTATATAATCTTCTTAAAGTTGTCTATATACTACTCAATCTAATTGCACAATCTCCTTAAAGCTGGCCATACATTATTCAGTGTGATTGTACAATCTCCATAAAGCTGGTCATACACTATACAATCTAACTGTACAATCTCCTAAAGCTGGCCATATACTATACAATCTGCCTGTACAATCTCCCTAAAGCTGGCCATACAGTATACAATCTGATTGTACAATCTCCCTAAAGCTGGCCATATACTATACAATCTGATTGTACAATCTCTCTAAAGCTGGCCATACACTATACAATCTGACTGTACAATCTCTCTAAAGTTGGCCATACAGTATTCAGTCTGATTGTACAATCCCATTTAAAGTAGCCATACAGTATACAATCTGAATGTACAATCTACTTAGGGCTGACCATACATTATTCATTCAGTGTGATTGTACAATTCCCTTAAAGCTATCCATGCGCTATACAATCTGACTATACAATCTCCCTACAGCTGGCCATAACACTAAACAATCTGACTGTACAATCTCCTTAAAGCTGGCCATACAGTATTCAGTCTGATTGTACAATCCCATTTACGCTAGCCATACACTATACAATTTGAGTGTACAATCTCTATGCGATCTCATTTAGATTTAGAAGACAAAACGAAACAACCCATTCCATTCGAATAAAACCAGGCAGGCCTCTGTGCTATGTAGTTAATAGTAGATCTAAAGGACATTGTACAATCAGATTGTATAGTGTATGGTCACCTTTTTAGATTTTCCAAAACTATGCAATATGATGACAAATCTAAACAATCTTTTCAATCATTATCAAATCAGGCAGGTCCTTGTACTGCATAGTCGGTGGTAGATCAACAAGAGATTGTACAATCAGATTGTAAAGGATATGGTCACCCTAAAGATGGGCATACACTGTGTTTTTTTTTTTAATTTTTTGTTGTTGTTGTTCAAGCAAAATTGCAAGGTTGTGCAATCAAATTGTAACGTGAGCTTTGGGCTTCCCATATCTATGTATTACCTAAATAATTCATTGCATTTGTATCAAATCAGGGAGGCTCTTAGGGCCACATAGTTCATGGTAGATCTGTAGGAGATTGTATGATCAGATTGTATAGTGTATGGGCACCTTAACTCTAGTTGGTTATTGGATAAATTAATCGATATGATGTCTGTGTATTATTTTTTATACAGAATACATAGTATATAGTAGATAGGATTGTTCAGTGTTAGGAGAGGATGAGGCTCCATCCACACATAGACATCATGACACAAGTCACACCCCGTTCTTTTCAATGGCCCTCCGTTCGAAACGGTGCGATTTGAAAAGACGCCTTCACTACTTTGGTGCCACTTTTGATGCGACTTCGATCCACTGATGTTGTCTCTGTTTGAGGCAACTTCACACTCAACGGATCCGAGTCCCATGAAAGTCCCACTTAGACATGTGCACTGCCGAAAAATGTCTTCGTTTTCGTTTCATTCATTTTTTTGGGTTTTTTTTTTTTTCCTTTTTCGGGTCATTTGTTATGATCGCAATTTGGAAATTCAAAAAATTCGAAAATCCGAAAATAAGAAAGGAATTCGAAAAAAATAACTGACTAACTAATAATAACTAAACTATTAAATTATAGGGATTGGAATTTCCTTTCAAATTCGGCTGTTAGTGAACGTCACAAATAATAATTTATCCGAAGTTACGAATTATCCAAAATAACGAATGCCGCATCTAAACAAATGGAACAGAATGAATTAATAATAAATAATAATAATAAAAAGTTATTATAATTGTTATTTATTATTATTAAATTCATTTGTTATGTTCCATTCATTTCAATACGAATTTATCCGAAGTTACGAATCATCCCAAAATAACGAATGCCGCATCGAAACGAATGGAACGTAACAAATGAATTGAAAAATAATAATAATAACTTTTTATTATTATTTATTATTAATTCTTTGCACTACATTTGTTTAGATGCGGCATTCGTTATTTCGGATTAATTCGTAACTTCGGATAAATTCGTATTCGTTCCTTTCAAATTTGGCTGTTAGTGAACGTAACGAATACGAATTTATCCGAAGTTACGAATTATCTGAAATAACGAATGCCGTATCGAGACGAATGGAGCGCAACAAATGAATTTAATAATAATAAATAATAATAACTTTTTATTATTATTACTTATTATTAATTAGTTGCGCTCCATTTGTTTAGGTGCGGCATTCGTTATTTCGGATAATTCATAGCTTCGGATAAATTCGTATTCATTCTGTTCACTAACAGCCAAATTTGAAAGGAACGAATACGAATTTATCTGAAGTTACGAATTATCCGAAATAACGAATGCCGCATCTAAACAAATGGAACAGAATAAAATAATAATAATTAATAATAATAAAAAGTTATTATAATTGTTATTTATTATTATTAAATTAATTTGTTATGTTCCATTCATTTCAATACGAATTTATCCGAAGTTACGAATCATCCCAAAATAACGAATGCTGTATCGAAACGAATGGAACGTAACAAATGAATTGAAAAATAATAATAATAACTTTTTATTATTATTTATTATTAATTCTTTGCACTACATTTGTTTAGATGCGGCATTCGTTATTTCGGATAATTCGTAACTTCGGATAAATTCATATTCGTTCCTTTCAAATTTGGCTGTTAGTGAACAGAATGAATACGAATTTATCCGAAGTTACAAATTATCTGAAATAACGAATGCCGTATCGAGACGAATGGAGCGCAACAAATGAATTTAATAATAATAAATAATAATAACTTTTTATTATTATTACTTATTATTAATTAGTTGCGCTCCATTTGTTTAGGTGCGGCATTCGTTATTTCGGATAATTCATAGCTTCGGATAAATTCGTATTCATTCTGTTCACTAACAGCCAAATTTGAAAGGAACGAATACGAATTTATCCGAAGTTACGAATTAATCCGAAATAACGAATGCCGTATCTAAACAAATATAGTGCAAAGAATTAATAATGAATAATAATAATAAAAAGTTATTATTATTGTTACTTATTATTTTTCAATTCATTTGTTACGTTCCATTCGTTTCGATACAGCATTCGTTATTTTGGATGATTCGTAACTTCGGATAAATTCGTGTTGAAACGAATGGAACGTAACAAATTAATTTAATAATAATAAATAACAATTATAATAACTTTTTATTATTATTATTTATTATTAATTAATTCTGTTCCATTTGTTTAGATGCGGCATTCGTTATTTCGGATAATTTGTAACTTCGGACACATTCGTATTCGTTACGCTCACTAACAGCCGAATTTGAAAGGAAGAAATACGAATTTATCCGAAGTTACAAATGATCCGAAATAACGAATGCCGCATCTAAACCAAAATTTAAACCTAAATTAAACCTAAATTAAACCTAAATTAAAAATAAATAATAATAATAAAAAGTTATTATTATTGTTATTTATTATTATTAAATGTATTTGTTACGTTCCATTCGTTTCAATACGACATTCGTTATTTCACAGCGCAGCCATTGGCTCCCGCCATTGTCAATCAAATCCAATGACGCAGGGGGCGGGGCCAAGTCCGGCATTCGTGTCTATGGATGCAAATTCTGGACTCGGGACAAGGTAACCCCCCCCCGGGAGAGAGCTTCTCCTAGGGGATTATCTGATGTGGGGAGGAGCCGCGAGAGTCGCCGGGGGACCCCAGAAGAGGAGGTTCGGGGCCACTGTGCAAAATGAGCTGCACAGTGGAGGCAAATATGATATGTTTGTTTTAAAAAAAAAAAAAAACATAATGCTTTACAATCACTATAAGTTATTAACAGTTAGTTACTATTTCAGATTTTCGAATTTTCGTATTTTTGAATTTACGAATATTGGAATTTACGGATATTCGGAAAAAAAATTTGTTAAATGGGTTTTCGTTAATACGGATATTTCCGAAACAACAAATTTGTCAAAATTCATTAAAAAAACATATCCGGGATGAATTTACGAATATTGGAATTTATGGATATTCAGAAAAAATCGTTAAACGGGTTTTCGTTAATTTGGATATTTCCGAATTAACGAATTTGTCGAAATTCGTTAAAAAAAAACAAATTCGGAACGAAACTAATTGCACATGGTTGTCCTGGAAATCGTGCGACTTTGGAGACACACTAGTGTGAATGGAGCCTTAGATGCTTTCCTTGTTGTCACCTGTAATGAGTAAACATTTATATTTTATTTTTCAATTCTACATCCTGAAAAATATGGATACATAGTAAATATTTACATTAAATTGTAAATATTATACAAATAGTCCTCTGACTACACTCATAGAAAGAGACAGATGGACAGAACGGGTCCCATACACACAATGATGCACAATGTCAGGTGTTTTTTGTTTTTTTTTGCCCATCGTCACGCTACACGCATAGGGCGCCCCATTTATTCCCGCCTGTGACAAATGCGCCAAAGTAGCTCATGCACCTTTTAGAGCGCCGATCTTTGCACTGGTTTTTAACTGCGTGTTTTTTCCGCACATAAAATAAAACGCACGTCTGCTTGCTGTGTTTGGGTTGCCATTAGCAACGAATGGCGCCACAAGCGTGACACACCTGTTTGTGCGTTCACAAAAATCTATCGTGCGAACGCAGCCCCTGGCGTACACCTGTCGCTGAATGACACCAAGGGGCGTATTTATAAAGCAGTGAACCTGACATTCAACCAATTTTTACTGCAGGTGAATAATCCTGGTGATTGTGTTTAACTACTTAAGGACCGGGCCTATTTTTCAGACTTGGTGTTTACAAGTTAAAATCTTTTTTTTTTTGCTAGAAAATTACTTAGAACCCCCAAACATTTTATATATATATATATATATTTATTTATTTATTTATTTATATTTATTTATTTATTTTTATGTTTTTTACACCCTAGGTACCCCAGATGTTTTGGAACTACATTTCCCATGATGCTCAACTACACTGCAGAGTGCAAGAGTATTATGGGAAGTGTAGTGCCGAGGTTCACCATCACTACCCTAGAGAATAAAACGGCATTTGTTGCAATACTTTATGTCAGATCGTATTTGCACAGCGGTCTTACAAGCGCAATTTTTTGGGAAAAAACAAACAAACTATTTTTTAATTATAAAATAAGACAACAGTAAAGTTAGCTCAATTTTTTTCTTTTATTGTGAAAGATAATGTTACGCCGAGTAAATTGATACCCAACAGGTCACGCTTCAAAATTGCGCCCGCTCGTGGAATGGTGACAAACTTTTACCCTTAAAAATCTCCATAGGCGACGTTTAAACATTTCTACAGGTTACCAGTTTTGAATTAGAGGAGGTCTAGGGCCAGAATTGTTGCTCTCGCTCTAACGATGGCGGAGGATACCTCACATGTGTGGTTCGAACACCATTTTCATTGGTGGACGTGACTCCACCATGCCTTCGCTTCTGCATGCGAGCACGGCTGGACGGGGCGCTTTAATTTTTTTTTTCCCATTTTTATTGTACTTTTTTTTTTTTTTTTTTTTACACTGTCCTTTTAAAAAAAAAAAATGGGTCACTTTTATTTCTATTACAAGGAATGTAAACATCCTTTGTAATAGAAAAAAAGCATGACAGGTCCTCGACCAGCCTCGTTTTGGATTTTAGGTGTTTACAAGTTTAAAATAGGTTTTTTTGCTAGAAAATTACTTAGAACCCCCAAACATTATATATTGTTTTTTTTCTAACATCCTAGAGAATACAATAGCGGTCATTGCAATACTTTTTTTTGCACCGTATTTGCGCAGCGGTCTTCTAAGCGCACTTTTTTTGGAAAAAATTCACTTTTTTGAAAAAAAAAATAAGACAACAGTAAAGTTAGCCCAATTTTTTTTTATATTGTGAAATATAATGTTACGCCAAGTAAATTGATACCCAACATGTCATGCTTCAAAATTGCGCCCGCTCGTGGAATAGCGTCAAACTTTTACCCTTAAAAATCTCCATAGGCGACGTTTAAAAAATTCTACAGATTGCATGTTTTGCGTTACAGAGGAGGTCTAGGGCTAGAATTATTGCTCTCACTCTACCGGTCGCGGCGATACCTCACATGTGTGGTTTGACCACTGTTTTCATATGCGGGCGCTACTCACGTATGCGTTCGCTTCTGCGTGCGAGCTCGTCGGGACAGGGCGCTTTAAAAAATTTTTTTATTTTTTTTTATTATTTATTTTATTTTATTTTATTTATTTTTTCACTGTTTTAAAAAAAAAAAAAATTTGGATCACTTTTATTCCTATTACAAGGAATGTAAACATCCCTTGTAATAGAAAAAAGCATGACAGGTCCTCTTAAATATGAGATCTGGGGTCAAAAAGTCCTCAGATCTCATATTTAGACTAAAATGCAAAAAAAAAAAAAAAAAGTCGTTTAAAAAAATGACATTTAAAAAATTTGTGCCTTTAAGAGAGTGGGCGGAGCCGTCGTAATGATGTCGCTCCGGCCGTCACATGGTATAGAGACGGGTGGGCGCCATCTTGGCCTCACTCGTCTCAGTACCTCAGCGGTGACAGGTCCCGATCTCCTCCGCCGCTACCGACGGCTCCGGTAAGCGGCGGAGGGTGCGGGAGAGCGGCGGGAGGGGGGGTGGCACCTCTCCCGCCGCCGATAACGGTGATCTCGCGGCGAACCTGCCGCTGAGACCACCATTATCGTTTACAGAATCGCTCACTGTAAAGATGGATATCTCGGTTGTGGCAGCAGCTGCTGCCGTTACCGAGATATCCATCTTCAAAAAAATGACGTATATATACAGTGAGCGGGGCTGAAGTGGTTAATGTGAGATCTGGGGTCAAAAAGACCTCAGATCTCACATTTACACTAAAATGCAATAAAAAAAAGTCTAAAAAAAAATTCCCTCTAAAACCATTGGGCGGAAGTGAAGGTTGATGTCGCTTCCGCCATCCAGCGGTATGGACCTGAGTGGGGGCCATCTTTCCCTCACTTGGCTCCAGGCTGTTAAGGGGAGAGGACCCGATCGTCTCTGCCGATACTGAAGGCTCCGGTAAGCAGGGGAGACCAAAGGAGCGCGGCGGGAGGGGGCCCTCTCTCGCCCCCCGCCCCCAATAAAAGTGATCTTGCGGCGAATCCGCCACAGAGACCACTTTTATCTGAAAGCGGACCACCCGCTGTTGAAGATGATACTGGGGTTATGGCAGGGGTCATGGTTATCTGCTGCCATGAAAATGGCATTCCACTTCAAACAGCCGATGTACAACGACGGCGGGCGGTCCGCAAGTAAATGACCATAATTGATCCTCCAGCAGAAAACGTCACATTCACTGCTTTGTAAATACAACAAGTGTGGGGATATATATATATATTTTTTACGGAGCTTGTCTGCCATGGTCCAATTTGGCATATGTGACAAACAGATACTTTAACTACCCAGGACAATTCTTACATTTCGCTCCTACAATTTAGAACCCCCAAACATTATATATGGTTTTCTTAACAGAGACCCTAGGATATAAAATGGTGGTCATTGCAACTTTTTGTCTTGCACAGTATTTGCGCAGTAATTTTTCAAACGCGTTTTTTTGGGGAGAAAAAAAACTTTCATGCATTAAAAAAACCAAAAAAAACCCACACACATTATAGTTAATTTTTTTGCATAATGTGAAAGATGATGTTATGGCGAGTAAATAGATACCTAACATGTCACACTTTGAAATTGCGCACACTCACGGAATGGAGCCAAACTTCGATACTTAAAAATCCCCATAGGTGACGCTTTAAATTTTTTTACTAGTTACCTGTTTAGATTTACAGAGGAGGTCTAGTGCTAGAATTATTGCTCTCCCTCTAACGTTCGCGGCGATACCTCACATGTGTGGTTTGAACGTCGTTTACATATGTGGGCGCGACGTATGTATGCGTTCGCTTCTGCGCGCGGGGACGGGGACGTTTCAAATGTATTTTTATTTTTTTTTTTTAATGTTTATTTTACTTTTATTATGCTATTTTGACACTTTCTTTTTACTTTTTTTTATCACTTTTTTTAAAAAAAATTTTAATCTAAAAAAAATGTGGGATATTTATTATAGTATTATAGTAGAAAGTTAAAAATATTGTTTTTTTTTCAAAATTGTTGCTCTTTTTTTCGATAATAGCGCAAAAAATAAATACCGCAGAGGTGATCAAATACCACCAAAAGAAAGCTCTATTTGTGGGGGGAAAAAAATGATCAAAATTAATTTGGGTACAACGTCGCATGACCGCACAATTCTCATTCAAAATGTGACAGCGCTGAAAGCTGAAAATTGGCCTGGGCAGGAAGGGGGTGAAAAATGCCCGGTATGGAAGTAGTTAAGGGGGTGTGTCCTATGCCTACATACTGTTGCTAATAGATGTCCCTCATTCCCATCACAAAAAATAGTAGGGAGGTATGTGTCTGGCCTTTTTTTTTTTTTCCTGCCTCTAAACTCCCCTGTGTGTCCATGCGCACATAGGCGTTTAGAGGAGTTTAGAAGCAGAAAAAAATAAAAACAGCCAGTGCACCGAGGAGCGGCAGAGTTTTGGCAGAAAAAAAACAGTCGACATGCCTAAACGCGCGTAAACGCACCTAAGCGCTAGGCGCATTTAGCTCTTTACCGTTAATTCATTTCAGTGGCCCGAATAAATTATTATTCTGGACAACAAAATGAATTATTGCCCAAAGCACTTGGCGTGCCTGAACGTGTTACACGAGTTTACAAGTGACAAGTGTTTTGTCAGGAGAGATTGCAAAACATTGAATGTGCATGAGGCTAAAAATAGCAGTACAGTATCAGTTTAAATTTGAGAACCAAAAATAATGCGGTTCTTTGCCTTTCAAAAAAAAAAACACAGAAAAAATGGCTGTTAGTAGAGTCGCTTCCCGACTGGCTCACGCAGATATACTGCGGCAGAAGGGCGCGTACAGACAGATTAACGTACCTGTACGTTGCCCTTCAAGAGGTGGGTTGCGGTCGCGCGCGCGCTGGCCAGGAGCTCCGTGACCGTGGGTCCCGCGTACCCGATGTCCGTGGGGATACCCGCGATTGTCTCACGGTGAGGGAGAATGGGGAAATGCTGATGTAAACAAGCATTTCCCCGTTCTGCCTAATGACACTGATCACCGCTCCCTGTAATCTGGAGCGGTGATCAGTGACGTGTCACACACAGCCCCTCCCCCCACAGTTAGAATCACTCCCTAGGACACACTTAACCCCTTCACTGCCCCCTAGTGGTTAACCCCTTCACTGCCAGTCACATTTAGAGCGTAATCAATGCAAATTTTTTAGCATTGATCGCCGTATTAATACCAATGGTCCCAAAAATGTGTCAAAATTGTCCGATGTGTCCGCCATAATGTCGCAGTCACGATAAAAATCGCAGATCGCCGCAATTACTAGTATCAACAAAAATGCCATAAAACTATCCCCTATTTTGTAGACGCTATAACTTTTGCGCAAAGCAATCAATAAAAGCTTTTACCAAAAATATATAGAAGAATACGTATCGGCCTAAACTGAGGGAAAAAAAAAAAAATTTTATATATTTTTTGGGGATATTTATTACAGCAAACGTAAAAAAATAATTGTTTTTTTTTTTTTTTTCAAAATTGTCGCTCTTTTTTTGTTTATAGCGCAAAAAATAAAAACCGCAGAGGTGATCAAATACCACCAAAAAAGAAAGCTTTATTTGTGGGACAAAAAGGACGTCGATTTTGTTTGGGAGCCACGTCGCACAACCGCGCAATTGTCAGTTAAAGCAACGCAGTGCCAAATCGCAAAATGTGCTCTGGTCAGGAAGGGGGTAAAATCTTCCAGGGCTGAAGCGGTTAAAAATATAAAAAATGCAAATTCAAATACAATTTATAAAAATAACAAAACAAAAATGTAAAAGCATACCAGTCACCCCGCAAACGCATGTGAATTGCAAACGCATGCACGTGTATGTAAACAACCTCACATGTTGAGTAATGCTGCAATCTCATGATCGGAGTTTCGGCCAGCAAAAGACCGATGAGAGCTTTTGGTCAGAAAATGCGACTGTGTGTACGCTCCATCGGACTTTTGCTGGCCGAATTCCAGCCAGCAAAAGATTGAGAGCATGCTGTCAATTTTCCAGTCGGAAAAAGTTCCTATCCGAAAATGCGATCGTCTGTAGCAATTCCGACGCGCAAAATTCCTACGCATGCTCGGAAACAATTCGACGCGTGCTCGGAAGCATTGAACTTCATTTTCTTGGCTCGTCGTGGTGTTGTACGTCACCGCGTTCTTGACGGTTGAGAGTTCAGCGAACTTTTGTGTGACCGTGTGTATGCAAGGCAAACTTGGGCGGAATCCTGTCGGATCATATCTTTTTCCGACGAGAATTCGGCGTAAGTAGTGAGAGCGATAATTCTAGGGCCATCGTCCATTGTGAGCCATAAGGCTGCATTCACACCTGAGCGTTTCCAGCTCGTAAAACGCTCATCTCAAAAGTTCCATAACGCCCAACAAGCAAAATCCCATTCATTTCAATGGCCCCTGTTCACATCTGAGCGTTCTGCCGCCTGAAGCTAAAAAAAAGCATATTCTTTTTAGGCGGATTACAGGCGGTTTTCTGCATTTTACATTGGTGACCTTTTGACCTGTACAAAATCGTGTCAAAAATCGGGGTAAAATTGTGTGACTTTCTGCCTGAAAACGAATGCAGCCTAAATTGATAACTAGGGATGCACCGATACCGAGTATTTTCATGAGTACTCATACTTGTGCAAACGCTCTCATTACCCGAAACTGATACATTGCGCAAAATGATTGGGCACAAATCGCACTTCAAAGAACGGCATGCCAATTGAACGGGAATGCGGTGGGATTCCTGTCCGCACCGCATGCGATTTCCCGCACTGCCCCTGTGTGAACCCAGGCTGATATCACTATGACAAGCCTGAGTTCACACAGGAGCTGGGGGAAACTGCATGCGATTCGGACAGGAATCACACCGCATTCCTGTTCAAATTGCATATGATTCTTTGCAGTGCTTTACTAAAACTCACGAACGATTTACTAACTGCTAAAACCAACAACCAGTACTCCATACTTCTACTACTTGACCTCTCTGCGGCCTTTGATACTGTTGACTACCCGCTCCTTCTCAATGAACTACATTCCCTTGGCCTCCGAGATTCTGCTCTATCCTGGTTCTCTGGCTATCTATCACAGCGCTCCTTCAGTGTCACCTACAACTCTGTTTCCTCCTCTACATTGCCCCTTTCTGTGCGGGTCCCCCAAGGCTCTGTTCTTGGACCCCTTTTCTTCTCTATCTACATTTTCTCCCTTGGACACTTGTTGACCGCCCACGGCTTCCAATAGCACTTATACGCTGATGACACCCAAATCTATCTGTCTACTCCTCACCTCACTCCTTCAGTCTCCTCTCGCATTACTAACTTACTAACTGACATATCAGCATGGATGTCGCACCATTTCCTTAAACTAAATCTCTCTAAAACTGAGCTACTAATATTCCCCCCCCCCCCCCCGCCCGTGCCCCCCTCCATGACTTTTTTATCAAAATCAACAATGCAACTATCAGTCCCTCCCCTAATGCCAGGGTACTCGGTGTAATCCTAGACTCTGACTTGTCATTTCAGCCTCAAATCCAATCGTTGTCAAAAATTTGTAGAATTCACCTCCGTAACATCTCTAAAAATCGCCCCTTTTTAACAAATGAAACCACCAAGCTCCTCATTCACTCCCTTGTTATCTCTCGCCTTAACCATTGCAACTCCCTTTTCATTGGCCCGCCTCTCCATAGGCTCCTCCCCTCTTCAGTCTATCATGAATGCTGCTGCCAGACTTATCCACCTTACCAACCGCTCAGTGTCCTCCACCCCTCTCCTCCAATCCCTACACTGACCACCAACCCTCTCCTCCAATCCCTACACTGACCACCACCCCTCTCCTCCAATCCCTACACTGACCGCCACCCCTCTCCTCCAATCCCTACACTGACCACCACCCCTCTCCTCCAATCCCTACACTGACCACCACCCCTCTCCTCCAATCCCTACACTGACCACCACCCCTCTCCTCCAATCCCTATACTGGCTCCCAATCACCCAGCGAATTAAATTCAAAATACTAACCACAACATACAAAGCCATTCACAACTCTGCCCCGAGCTACATCACCAATCTTGTCTCCAAATATCACCCAAATCGTCCTCTTCGCTCTTCTCAAGACCTTCTACTCTCAAGCTCTCTCGTCTCCTCCTCCCATGCTCGTCTCCAGGATTTCTCCAGAGCCTCTCCCATCCTCTGGAACTCACTACCTCCACCTGTCCGGCTATCCCCTACTCTTGCTACCTTCAGGCGATCCCTGAAAACTCATCTCTTCAGGAAAGCCTATCACGCCTCAAACTAATCTTTTACCACTTCCATCAGCTCATTCCCCACAGTTACAACCTTTTGTACCGCCTGCCCCACCCTATTAGATTGTAAGCTCTTCTGAGCAGGGCCCTCTAAATCCTCTTGTATTTTATTGTATTATAACTGTATTGTCTCCCTTTTATATTGTAAAGCGCTAAGTAAACTGTTGGCGCTATATAAATCCCGTATAATAATAATAATAATAAAAGTGCGATTTGCACCCATTCATTTTGTACAGACACAAATCGCACCGCAAAGTATTGGTACTTGGTATCGGAGAGTACTTGACTGAAAGTATCAGTACTTGTGTCACCTCAAAAAAATTTGGGGTATTTCTTTCTTTTTTAAATAATTTCCCAGTCATGCAAAATTTTAAGGAATGATATGTTTGGTGTCTAATTACTTGACATAACCCTGTGTTTCATATTTTACCAAAGAATGGATATTATATTGTGTGCACTAAAATACATTTTAGTGTATTTTTTACTGATATATGTTTGAGAAACCTAAATGTAAAAAATAGCAACTGTCGCTGTTTTATTCTATAGAGCCTCTGCTGTCAGAAGATATGTATTTATATGGGGTGGAGGTTGTTTTAAGTAGTTTACCTGCAAAAAAAATGCAGATTTTAACATGTGTGCATAAAACTTAAAAAATTGCTCTGGATGCAAGGTGGTTAATTGCGGGAGGAATCACCTCCTATAACCTCCCAATAATTCCAGCTCTGGTTATCAGTACTGGCTACATACAAAGTTTTAGGATGGCCATGTATGGGCTGAGACTGATTCATGATATAAATATGCTTTTACAATTTATATACGAAGCATAAAAGCAGATCTTGAGAGACATACTTTGCAAGAGATCTGAAATTTTATTCATGTTCATCCAAGAGAAACAAACATAATCACCAACGTTAGGTATAAATAGCTAAAAAAAAAAAAAAAAAAGATCTAATTAAATCTTCCTCTAAAATAAATATAAACCTTACCTGCAGATATAAATAGAAGCCACATACAACTATCAGAGTGTCTTTGCAAGAGTGGTCCTTCCCTAATCTATGAGGAATCTCCAGCAGGAGGAAGGAGGTCCTGATTCCTTTATATAGATCTCTATATCACTAGAGCAGTGATTCTCAACCATGGTTCCTCCAGAGGTTGCTAGAGGTTCCTTCAGCATTGGGCCATTTCTGCCCCTCGGATAAGTTCCCACCGACACCTTTGATCTTTTTAGCTATCTGTAAGGAAAGAATTCTTCCCACTGACCATCACACTAATGTATCATGAGTTGTAGATCTCAAATTTTTAGCAGGGGTTCCCCGAGAGTGGAGAACTATTTCAAGGGTTCCTCTGTGTTGAAAAGGATGAGAAAGGCTGCACTAGAGGGATCACCAACAGGAGGAAGGAGGTCCTGATTCCTCTATATAGATCTCTATATCACTAGAGGAATCCCCAGCAGGAGGAGGGAAGTCCTGATTCCTCAACATGGCTCTTTATATCACTAGAGGGATCACCAACAAGGAAGGAGGTCCTGATTCCTTTATATAGATCTTTAGATATCACTAGAGGGATCACCAGCAGGAGGAAGGAGGTCCTGATTCCTCTTTATAGATCTTTATATCACTAGAGGGATCACCAGCAAGAGGAAGGAGGTCCTGATTCCTCTATATACATCTCTATATCATTAGAGGGATCACCAACAGGAGTAAGGAGGTCCTGATTCCTCTATATGGATCTTTATATCACTAGAGGGATCACCAGCAGGAGGAAGGAGGTCCTGATTCCTCTCTATATAGATCTTTATATCACTAGAGGGATCACCAGCAGGAGGAAGGAGGTCCTGATTCTTCTATATAGATCTCTATATCACTAGAAGGATCATCAACAGGAGGAAGGAGGTCCTGATTCCTCTATATACATCTCTATATCATTAGAGGGATCACCAACAGGAGTAAGGAGGTCCTGATTCCTCTATATAGATCTTTATATCACTAGAGGGATCACCAGCAGGAGGAAGGAGGTCCTGATTCCTCTATATAGATCTCTATATCATTAGAGGGATCACCAACAGGAGTAAGGAGGTCCTGATTCCTCTATATAGATCTTTAGATATCACTAGAGGGATCACCAGCAGGAGGAAGGAGGTCCTGATTCCTCTATATAGATCTTTATATCACTAGAGGGCTCACCAACAGGAGGAAGGAGGTCCTGATTCCTCTATATAGATCTCTATATCATTACAGGGATCACCAACAGGAGTAAGGAGGTCCTGATTCCTCTATATAGATCTTTATATCACTAGAGGGATCACCAACAGGAGGAAGGAGGTCCTGATTCCTCTATATAGATCTTTATATCAGTAGCTGGATCACCAGCAGGAGGTAGGAGGTCCTGATTCCTTTATATAGATGAAGAAATGTTTTAATTATCATCTAGCATAAATTCTGCACCACATCCCCTAGTAGATAAATATATAATTTGAGGAATAAGGTTTTTGAGATTTTTTAGGTGCACATTTACAACAAAGTTTTTTAGAGAAAAATATGAATTTATTAGAAAAAATATTAAAAACAAACATCCAAAGATGAATATTTGATATTACAGTACATTTACAGGTGCAAACTGATTTAATCTCTACACGTTTCACCTTGGTTATTGGCTTCTTCAGGAGAATTTTTGATATCAGGCACAGTATACACTGGAAATAGAAAGAGTTTTTAAGAAGAAATAACATAATAAACAGTCGAAGTACATAACAGGTATACAACAAACATATACAGCTTTAAACATTCATGAATTGGCAAAGTGCATGGCGTCAAAACTCCAGTATGGTCATATAGATTACCTGTATATTCAAAAGCTATTTGTTTATGTATGTTTGTTGAGGCTCTGGAGTCATAGGGGTATAAAGAATCAGATCATCAGGTATAACCATAGAGGGGGATGTATCTTTAAATACTCAACTGCTTATATGGTCCAACTGAAAGGGGGAGTAATACGAACAATTAAATCTGGGAATATAAAAGATAATCCCCAAATCATTATCGTTATTATCAAAAAAGGGAGACTAGTCTCTGGTTTTACCCCACAAACAGGATCTTTTGATGTGTTCCGGGACTTCAGATTGATTGATACCTTCCAATCCCAGAGTAGATAGATAAATTAGGAAGAGATGGTGAGAGAGATGAAATGGATTAGTTTCTGAGATTTCAGAAAGTCAAAATATGACCCTTGAATCAGAAAAATATATAAATAATCCAATCGCTATTCAGTTATTCCAAAAGCTTCAAGGCAATTGAGAAAATAATGCTATCAGGATACATAAAGTTACCTTAAACCAAAGGTTCCATAGTATGTCTCTCCCCTTCCTATGGCAGGCCACAAATGAAGACCAAAACCGGCATGTTTATACCCCCCTCCACCTTCCTGTTTGTGAGCCGCTTTGGCGCCAGAAGGAAGGTGAGGACGCTTTGTGAACTCCAAAAAACTCCGCAATGGAAGGGACGTGGGGGGAGAGAGGATTTGAACTGGGAGGGGGGATGGGGGGGGGGGGCAAAGATTCCTGCTGGGAGGGTGGATTTTTATTGTATTTATTTGTATTAAATTTATATTTGGGGGGGTAAGCATGCAGATTTGTGCTCACTGGGGAGGGGGATCTTTGCTGACATATAGTGCTCTTACATTCTGGGGTGGGGCGCAGTTGGGTATGCTCTCCCTGGGCTCTAAATGACCTTGTCTCAGCACTGCATGGGCCCATTTAAGGATATGTTCACATGGGCATTAGAAATCAAAGTAAATGTAAACTCTCACTCTAAAACAACACATACAGTTTAGAATAGAAATGAAAGGTAAAACATGTGTGTTTGTGTGTATATATATATATATATATATATATATATATATATATATATATATATATATATATATATATATATATATATATATATATATTACACACAGTATCTCACAAAAGTGCGTACACCCCTAATCACAATATACTGAGCACCTTGCACTTTGAAATTGTGTATTAAGTTGAACATTTATTCTTTTCACGCATGTTAAAGTTGTTTACTATTATGTTTATAGCACTTTATCACTAGCGCCCCCTAACAGTGGGTATGTGATCACTTATAAAAAAAGAAAAAAGGGTATTTACATAAATTATATATACATTATATCACAAAAGTGAGTACGCCCCTCACATTTTTGTAAATATTTTCTTCTATCTTTTCATGTGACAACTCTGAAGAAATGACACTTTGCTACAATGTAAAGTGGTGAGTGTACAGCTTGTATAACAGTGTAAATTTGCTGTCCCTTCAAAATAACTCAACACACAGCCATTAATGTCTAAACCGCTAGCAACAAAAGTGAGTACACCCCTAAGTGAAAATTTCCAAATTGGGCCCAAAGTGTCAATATTTTGTGTGGCCACCATTATTTTCCAGCACTGCCTTAACCCTCTTGGGCATGGAGTACCAGAGCTTCACAGGTTATCACTGGAGTCCTCTTCCCCTCCTCCATGACGACATCACAGAGCTGGTGGGTGTTAGAGACCTTGTGCTCCTCCACCTTCCGTTTGAGGATGCCCCACAGATGCTCAATAGGGTTTAGGTCTGGAGACATGCTTGGCCAGTCCATCACCTTTACCCTCAGCTTCTTTAGCAAGGCAGTGGTCGTCTTGGAGGTGTGTTTGGGGTGGTTATCATGTTGGAATACTGCCCTGCGGCCCAGTCTCCGAAGGGAAGGGATCATGCTCTGCTTCAGTATGTCACAGTACATGTTGGCATTCATGGTCCCCTCAATGAACTGTAGCTCCCCAGTGCCGGCAGCACTCATGCAGCCCCAGACCACGACACTCCCACCACCATGCTCGACTGTGGACAAGACACACTTGTCTTTGTACTCCTCACCTGGTTGCCGCCACACACGCTTGACACCATCTGAACCAAATAAGTTTATCTTGGTCTCATCAGACCACAGGACATGGTTCCAGTAATCCATGTCCTTAGTCTGCTTGTCTTCAGCAAACTGTTTGCAGGATTTCTTGTGCATCATCTTTAGAAGAGGCTTCCTTCTGGGATGACAGCCATGCAGACCAATTTGATGCAGTGTGCAGCGTATGGTCTGAGCACTGACAGGCTGACCCCCCCACCCCTTCAACCTCTGCAGCAATGCTGGCAGCACTCATACGTCTATTTCCCAAAAACAACCTCTGGATATGACGCTGAGCACGTGCACTCAACTTCTTTGGTCAACCATGGCGAGGCCTGTTCTGTGTGGAACCTGTCCTGTTAAACTGCTGTATGGTCTTGGCCACCGTGCTGCAGCTCAGTTTCAGGGTCTTGCCAATCTTCTTATAGCCTAGGCCATCTTTATGTAGAGCAACAATTCTTTTTTTCAGATCCTCAGAGAGTTCTTTGCCATGAGGTGCCATGTTGAACTTCCAGTGACCAGTATGAGAGAGTGAGAGCGATAACACCAAATTTAACAAACCTGCTTCCCATTCACACCTGAGACCTTGTAACACTAACGAGTCACATAACATCGGGAAGGGAAAATGGCTAATTGGGCCCAATTTGGGCATTTTCACTTAGTGGTGTACTCAGTAGTGTATTTAGGTTTTGTGCTGCCCTAGACTTGACTAAACTCGTGTACCCCTAATTTAAATATGACCCACCCCTTGCTGTTTAAGACCTGCCCTGAAATTTTCGAGTGGGAACACTAGTTCTGAGGGCCTGGTGGGGCGGGGCAATGGAATCTCTTAATTTACATAGATTTCCTCTCACTTCCTGTTTGGCTTTGAGACAGGAAGTGAAGGGAAATCTCTGCAATGGGACAGGGATGGTAAAAAATAAACTGACAGGGGTTATAACCCTCCCTTACTCTATCCAAGATGAAAATAAAACATGTTGCCTATAGTTCTACTTTAAGCACAAATTTCTGTCCTTTATGGAGAGGACTAAGAAGATATAACCATGCTAATGGTGCAGCAGAAAACATGTAGCACAGTAAGGAAGGTTTGTGGTCAAGGATAATAGGACAGTCATAATTGGAAGCGGCGCCCTCCTCCCTACCCCCACAGTTGCGAAATGCCAGTTGCCCGCATACCGGAAGCAGTGCGGCCGCTTTATGGGGGCGCTAGACTAATTTGCCTCTCAGCCCAGTCCGCCCCATAAAACTGGCGCTACACTCACCCGATGCGTCTGATTAAGAGTTCCTACTCACCAGAACAATATGACCTCTTTAATTAAAAAGAAGGTTGGGCAAGCTTTGTCTGTGCGTCTTTGGACTTGCTTGGATATCAATGGCAATGTATCAGGAAACCTTTGGGTATATGACCTCCTCTCCACCATAGTACCCCATTAAAAAGATAAAGGAGGAACCATAACGTAAAATTGTTTAATAAAATGCCATAAAAACAAGTAGCAAAGTGCCTGTTTACATTCAAAAGTGTCTTTTTCCGGCACTGAGGATAATCGCATAAGTCACTACGCAGGAACCATAAGCCACCCAGCCTGCGCTCGTGGGTCGCCGTGTGTTCCACTGCCAGGTAAAGATAAACAGAACCCAGGAGTGACGTGACCGGAACGGGCCGGTAATATTGTTCTTGGGAGTAGAAAATTGTCAGAAACCATGAAATCAGGCCGAGACAGAAGTACAGTGAAATCACACTTGTTTAATAATAAAAGTAAAAAGAACAAACGTAGTCAAAACATAGCCAGAGTTCAGGAATCGGAACGGATAATCAGACAAGCCAGAAGTCAGGGATCAATGTAGTGGAACAGCAAGCAGGATCTGGAGCCAGAAAGGATGTCAGCAAAGCAAGTCTTGAACAGAATCGCAGGAGAATGTTTCTGTGATGTTGACCAAGGCCAAGGCAGAGATCCTCTGCACTGGATGGCTCAAGTAGGCAGGACTAACGAGCAGGATATCATCAACAGCTGAGTAACTGTGGAGAGATAGGAGCTGGCAATTAGCCGACAGCTGAGTGGCCAGCTCAGAGAAAGAAGGGCTGAGCACAGCCCTGACAGAAATCTTAATCAGACGCATCGGGTGTAATTTGTAGAGCCTCATGGTGATGGTGTTATGATTTGGCAATTTATCACAGAAAAATGAATGGACTTTTGAAAGACTGTTCCTATTATTCTACTGTATTCACAATGTACTGAGCACGTTGCACTTTGAAAATGTATAAAGTTGAGCATTTATTCTTTTCACGCATGTTAGGTTGTTTACTATTATGTTTATAGCACATTATTACTAGCTGCACCTGCTACCATTGTTTACATTTACTCAAGCTAGCATGTCTATACTTTGAGGGGAGCAGCTCCAATTAATAATTTATTTGCACATTTAGTCTTTAGCGCAAGGTTTCATTCATTATTCACATACTGACTGTTCTCAGCTACATAGATAGAGGTGAGGATGGAGAAAAAGCAGCACACCAGTCTGCCCAGTGAATGGCCGGGTGGGGGAGGGGGTGGCGTGTCAGGACAAGTCTAGTCATTAAAGGAGAGCTGATACAGACACAGCACAGCTAGAAAACTGACCATGGCGTGTTCTCCTGCTTAGTGTGGTCAGTTTTTGATAGGAAAGCAGAGGGGCTGGCAGGAACACCAGGGATTTCACACAAAGGAAGCAATACAAAGACAACAGGAGACTTTCTCATACAAGTACATGATACAGCAGGCACATATCAGGAATATGAAATGTTGGGATTACATATTCTTTAAAGTTTGTGCAAATGCTGTTTTTTTTTTTTGCACATTTGGAAAGTGTTACAAGATATTAGGAAACTTTTCTTGAAGCTTTCTGAGTTCCTGCCAGTTGCTGAAGGGGTTGAGTTTATCTCTTTCAATGCCAAACACAACACTTTGTAGAAAGCAACAATTTTGCATTGAGATCATTTTCAGGGGTTGTTTTAGGCTGTTCTCCGGCTGGTTCATTGGAATTGTTTTTATTGTTCTTTGAAAATCCAATTATCTATCTTCTCTTTTTCCTTGTAAAGTGAACCGTGGAATTAATTTACAATCAGAAAAATTCTTCTGACAATAAATTCAGACACTACAAAGGTTTTACACTTGTCAAGCACCCCTCTCATGTTTGACAGGTGCTTGCTAAAAGTTTGCAATGCCATATTAGGGCATTTATTGTGCACTGGGTCTAATGCAAACCCTCCTGAGCATTGCAAGCAATGGAAACATCACATAGAGGTCAACTGTTTTAGGCTAGATTTGTTGGTTCACAGCTGGGGACCATGAAGTAGCTTGAGCAAAGGTAAAGGCAGACTAGAGCATTCTATAGGTTCAGGCCTGGGAACATGAAGTAGCTTGAGCACAAGTAAAGGTAGACTGGAACAGTCTACAGGTTCGCGGCTGGGGACCAAGAAGTGGGTTGAGCACAGGTAAAAACAGACTGGAACAGTCTACAGGTTCACAGCTGGGGACCATGAAGTAGCTTGAGCACAGATAAAGGCAGACTGGAGCAATCTACAGGTTCATGGCTGGGGACCATGAAGTAGTTGAACACAGGTAAAGGCAGACTGGAACAGTCTACAGGTTTACTGCTGGGGACCATAAAGTAGCTTGAGCACAGGTAAAGGCAGAAGGGAACAGTCTACAGGTTTACGGCTGGGGACCATGTAAATACTTGAGCAGAGCTAAAGGCAGACTGGAACAGTCCACAGGTTCATGGCTGGGGACCATGAAGTAGCTTGAGCACAGGTAAAGGCAGGCTGGAACAGTCTACAGGTTTATGACTGGGGACCATGAAGTAGCTTGAGCACAGGTAAAGGCAGACTGGAACAGTCAATAGGTTCATGGCTGGGAACCATGAAGTAGCTTGAGCACAGGTAAAGGCAGAAGGGAACTGTCTACAGGTTCACAGGTGGGGACAATGGAGTAGTTTAAGAAAGAAAAAGATGAAAAGATGCTATACTCACTGGATCGTGGTAAACAATCAGTCAATAGATGCAGCCTTTTGCAAAGTAGTCTAGCATTCACACCAAAGTGCTCCAGGGGCATGTTGCCCCCCTCCTCTCAGCTCACAGATCCATCCCCGCAGGGGGGAACCAGACAATCTCCTCTGGGCTCCAGATTTAAGAGCAACCCAACCTCCATCTGGGCACACCTCTCTAGGGATTGGCTAGGTCCTGTTCAATATTCAGGCTGGTCATTTGAATTCTCCCTTCCTAAGTTTCAGAAACTTCCTTGGAGGCAGAAGGAATCAAATTCCCAGCCTGTGAAGCCCCCAACAGACCAGACAATATCTACAATACAATACAATACAACACAATACAGTACAATATCTAGTAGAAAATATTTTTTTTATATAACAGATCCATCATACACTATATTACCAAAAGTATTGGCACACCTGCCTTTAATGGCATCCCAGTCTTAGCCCATAGGGTTCAATATTGAGTTGGCCCACTCTTTGGAATAGTCTACAGGTTTGCGGCTGGGGACCAAGAAGTAGCTTGAGCACAGGTAAAAAACAGACTGGAAAAGTCTACAGGTTCACGCCTGGGAACATGAAGTAGCTTGAGTACAGGTAAAGTTAGACTGGAACAGTCTACAGGTTCGCGACTGGGGACCAAGAATTAGGTTGAGCGCAGGTGAAGATAGGCTTTGTGGGAACAGTTTGGGGATGGCCTTCCTGTTCCAACATGACTGCGCACCAGTGCACAAAACAAGGTCCATAAAGACATGGATGAGCAAGTTTGGGGGTGGAGGAACTTGACTGGCCTACGAAAATGTCTTGGTATGCTGACGCCTTAAGAGTTCCCTTCACTGGAACTAAGAGGCCAAGCCCAACCCCTGAAAAACAACCCCAAGCCATAATTCCCCCTCCACCACATAATTTGAAGGGGTGGCTCAATGCTTTTGGCAATATAGTGTGGATGAGCGAATTTGGGGTGGAGGAAGTTGACTGGCCTGCACAACCCAATAGAACCCCATAGAACACCTTTGGGATGAATTAGAGCGGAGACTGTGAGCCAGGCCTTCTCATCAACATCAGTGCCTGACCTCATAAATGCTCTTCTGGAAGAATGGTCAAACTTTCCCATAGACACACTCCTAAACCTTGTGGACAGCCTTCCCAGAAGAGTTGAAGCTGTAATAGATGTCAAAGGGTGAGCCAACTCAATATTGAACCCTACGGACTAAGACTGGGATGCCATTAAAGTTTATGTGCGTGTAAAGGCAGGCGCCCCAATACTATTGATAATATAGTGTATGTCATATTTCTATACCCAAAAACATTTACATATAACAAAAATCAATAACTCTAAACATTTTATATCACAGAAGAGACTTATGCAGAGGAGCGGGGAAAGAAAAAAAAAATGTTTCTTTATATCTTTCTGACATTACGGCAAGTGGATCCTGAAGAAGCAATCTTATGTGCGAAACGCATTGATCCACAAAGTTTCTGTTGTATAGATGTACTATACTACTGTATGAAGACATAAAACATAAGGAAAAATATGAAATGTTTTTAATGTTCTTACATTTTTAGTTGTACTAATAGAATTGTATTTTTACATTATCATTAATTCATATTTGTTTTTCTAAGGCATATTATTGATCCTCCTATTCCAATTCTGTGATACAGAGACTGGAGGTTTATTCTTTCTTGGGGGGGGACATGCCGTTTCGACTATTGTAGAGGTCTCCCACCCATCTTTTCATTCATATTGTAATTGAATGTTATTAAAAATTACCTTTCCTTTTCAATCTGCAGCGCTGTCATTTTCTGTAAAATGCAATATGGCCACTAGGGGGTGTTCTGTACACAGATACACCCCCCCAGAAATGTAATTTTCTGCTTGTGACTGGCTCGCTGGTTTTCCCAGAAGTCTGCACTAAAATACAACTCAGATTTTGGGCATCCCCTGCAACAAAAATTTCTTTTTTGGCGAGATGCTCCCAAATGGAAATCACATGCGATGTATGTGTGGAGCGCTGCGTAAATTGACGGCGCTACATGGGTACCTTAAATAAAAATATAATAATAGATGAGCATCTTAATGAGACACAATGTACAGGGATAGGGACAATTGTAGACACGCACCCACACTCACTCAGGTTGAACTGGATGGACTGGTGTCTTTATTCAACCTTTGTAACATCTAAAAGGCATGCAGACCCTGCCACTTTCCTCATTAGAACCCTGCAAGTGCTGCAGCTGTTTGATAATTATAAAATCTCTCCCGTTCACATTACACTTTCCACATGGACACAGACAAATGAACAGCTTTTTCTCCGGGTTAAAAAAAGGTAGGAATCTGCAGCAAAGTCTGTTAAACTTCCTGTAATGTACAGAGTTCACCCAGAGGGGAAGGTTTTTTCTCAACAAAAGTGGAGTTACTTTTTAACCTCTTCGCTTCGGTGCCTACCGCCCCTTTAAGAGGTTTATGATGCCGGAGGTGGGGGCGGGGCTTAAGATCACATTTCCGCCGTGATTGGCTGTCAAGCAGGGATCGGGAGCTTTCGGTTAGGCGCCAGTAACTGTGCCGGGAGCGCGCACGTGCTCTCATAGCACAGCTCTAGTGACAGTAATTCACTCAAATATGTGGCCTCTCGGCGCGAAGGACCAGGCGTCGAGAGGCCGCATATTTGCGCGTGGCCGGCGCCAAAGGGTTAATTTGCTGAATAGAGATTCTCAACTCCTTTAGCAAGTCAACCTCTTTATTTTGCTCCTTATTTTAATATAATTTCCAAGCTGTCTGCGTCCCTGTTGGGAGCTTCACCCTCTCTGTGGGTTCCGATGACCATTGTCTTTGATACAGAAAGTAATGAGAAATCCATAAATTAATCCAACTGAACCTCGAGCCAAACACTTATCTCATGGTTGCAATGCTGTAATTACATGCAAAATCCTTGTTAACCAATAAAAGCCTTCAAAAAAGGCATTCAGGACTCCTGGAACCTGTTGCTCTACCAGCCTCCTCCGCAGATCACTTTTCAGAGGGGTGGTGGAGACTAATTATACCCACTTTATCCAAAGCTAAAAAAAAAACTATTGTGTTCTCCATAACATTGAGGCGCTCCATCTGTGGCCCTCTAGCTGTTACGGAACCGCAAGTCCCATGAGGCATTGCAAGTCTGACAGTTACAAGCATGACTCCCCAAGGGAGAGGCATGATGGGACTTGTAGTTCCGCAACAGCTGAAGGGCCGCAGGTTGAGCAAGCATCTAACCCTTTGATCCAGTCAATATACATCAGTAAGTAATTGAGAACATGGTACGTAGGTCTATCTTTTGTATATATTTGGAAATTTACCAATGACACCGTCTTCTCGTCCTGCAGATCTTTATTAATAACGAGTGGCATCAATCATTGAGCGGCAGAACATTTCCCGTGCACAACCCCACCACCGGGGAGAAGATCTGCGATGTGCAAGAAGCAGATAAGGTGAGAACCGAGTGCTGCTCTTTGGTATAATATTGGGGGACACCTCGATCGTCATCAGTTGTGAGGTGTAATGGTTTTTTACCAATTCAAATAAAAGTCTTCAGTAACCCACAGGAGCCCGTTCTGATAGTGCCTCTCTAAGCGCCAATGTTTCCCCTCCGGTGATCCACTACTAATGCGGGAGCCGGCATCTGAAATGTTCATCCAGAAGTCGTGGTGGCAATATGAAGACGCTGCACTCCCAACAGCCCGATGTGTAGTAGAAGTAAAAAAGCGGCCTCAGGCTTCTCCCAGGCCATTTACTGACACGTTTCGACCGTGAGCGGGTTTCAAACCAACAGGAGCCATTTAAAAAACTCATCTCACCCTCAAAAGCTGTCAAGATCCACCTTAAAGTGTTTGTAAACCTCAAACATGAAATAGGAAAAAAGCACAAGGGTGGCCCGCCCATACAGGGCGCAGGGGCGCCGCACTCCTAACCCATTCGCCCGGCCCCTAATCCACATTCAGGGCGCCAGACACATGGATTCCAATAGGGTTTTTATTTATTTATTTTTTTTATTTTTTAGAAGCACATAATTAGAGCCCGATGCTCTAATTGGCTTCTAAAAAAGGTGGGCTTGGGGTGCAGAGCACTATGCCCCGAGCCCAGCCAGTTGTGTGACAAGAGCGAATTAATATTCGCTATTGTTTTCCTGATTTTCCTCCTGGCCAATCAGAAAGCTGGTCCTGCTTAGCCGATAGGAGAAGCAATCCTACTGGCTGCCTAGGAGGAGGAGGAGGGAGGAGACGCACGGCGGAAGCTGCCATGATGCCGAAAAGGGGGAGACGCAGGGGAAGCCACTGCCCGGAGGAAGTGCTGCCCGTGACCTAGATGGGGTAGGTGCGGGGCTGGTGACTGACCGACCGGGGGTGGGGGGGGTTAGGTTGGGTGGTGGTGAAGGTAGGGGGTGCGATTCCTGATTGGGGTGGCAGCCAGCCATCAAGTGTCAGATTCCCATGGGTTCCTCCCAAACTTTAGCTTATTACTACCTCTAAGCAGGGGACCAGAAAATCAACACTCATGGAAGAGTCTGTATCTTAGTCATGTGGAACATGGGGTTCCTTATCTACTGGTCAGGGGTCAGTGATCTAGGCAAGTGTCGGTGGTAGGCAGTAAAGATGTAGGAAAAATGATCCGCACTCGGTCGTTGCTCCTTAAAAAATCTTAGTTTTATTGAAAAGCCACAGTGAGCAAACGCAGATGAAATCAGTTGACGTGTTTCAGCCTAAGGGGCCTTAGTCATAACCAGGCAGTAAAGATATATGTGAGTACTGGAGGGGAGGGGGGCTCTGCTAGATAAATTGAGGTGGCTGCTGAGGACTTAATGATGTTTGGTGACGTTCAACAGGCAGATGTGGACAAGGCGGTGGAAGCTGCAAAGGCGGCTTTTCAGAAAGGTTCCCCATGGAGAAGACTGGATGCCAGTGGAAGGGGAAAACTGCTGCACAAGTTGGGAGACTTATTGGAGAGAAACCGAGTGATCCTAGCTGTAAGTCTGTCCATATATTGTTAACCTTTTTTTTTTTTACTCTCCATGTACTGTTATATTATACTTCCTAAAGGTGGCGGGGGGTCGTAAAGAATAAAAGAAAAGGTAAAAAAAAACACAGCAAAAAAAACATTTCAAGAGATGGAGGGTTGGCAGGGAACAAAGAACATTTTGGGAGTGAAGGTCCGATTTAAAGAGTTACTGGGGGGAAGGGGGGAAACTGCTTTAAGTAGAAAGTGCAGCTATATACACTATGTTATTAAAAGTATTGGGAAGCCTGTCTTTACACGCACATGAACTATAATGGCATCCCAGTCTTAGCCCGTAGGGTTCAATATTGAGTTGGGCCACCCTTTGCAGCTATAACAGCTTCAACTCTTCTGGGAAGGCCGTCCACAAGGTTTAGGAGTGTGTCTATGGGATTGTTAGACCATTCTTCCAGAACGGCATTTGTGAGGTCAGGCACTGATGTTGGACAAGAAGGCCTGCTCTAATTCATTGTAAAAGGTGTTCTATCGGGTTGAGGTCAGGCCAGTCAAGGTCCTCCACCCCAAACTTGCTCATCCACACTATATTGCCAAAAGTATTGGGCCACCCCTTCAAATTATGTGGTGGAGGGGAATTTATGACTTGGGGTTGTTTTTCAGGGTTTGGGTTTGGCCCCTTAGTTCCAGTGAAGGGAACTCTTAAGGCGTCAGCATACCAAGACATTTTCATAGGCCTGTCAAGTTCCTCCACCCCCCAAACTCGCTCATCCATGTCTTTATGGACCTTGCTTTGGGCAGTCATGTTGGAACAGGAAGGGGCCATCCCCAAACTGTTCCCACAAAGTTGGGAGCATGAAATTGTCCAAAATGTCTTGGTATGCTGACGCCTTAAGAGTTCCCTTCACTGGAACTAAGGGGCCAAGCCCAACCCCTGAAAAACAACTCCACACCATAATCTCCCCCTCAATCACATAATTTGAAGAGGTGGCCCAATACTTTTGGCAATATAGTGTGGCTGAGCGAGTTTGGGATGGGGGAACTTGACTGGCCTATACAGAGTCCTGACCTGAACCCGATAGAACACCTGTGGGATGAATTAGAGCGGAGGCTGCGAGCCAGACTTTTCTTTGTCCAACATCAGTGCCCGTCCTCACAAATGCGCTTCTGGAAGAATGGTCAAACATTCCCATAGACACACTCCTAAACCTTGTGGACGGCCTTCCCAGAAGAGTTGAAGCTGTTATAGCTGCAAAGGGTGGACCAACTCAATATTGAACCCTACGGACTAAGACTGGGATGCCGTTAAAGTTCAAGTGTGTGGAAAGGCAGGTGTCCCAATATTTCTGACAATATAGTGTGTGAATATATATATATATATATATATATATATATATATATATATATATATATACATATATATATATTAGGGCTGGAAAAAAATCAATTTAAATCTTGAATCGAGTTGAGAGGTCAAATCGATTCAAAATTTAAGCAAATCGATTTTTTTTTTATTTTTCACCGCGCCGGGCCCGAGGCGCTGCGGGCATGAGTTTTTAGGCGAGGCCGCGGCTTCGGCCCAGTCCGCGGCTACGGCCGTACGCCGCGGACTAGGCTCAAGCCGCAGCCTCGCCTAAAAACTCATGCCCGCAGCGCCTCCGGACCGGCGCTGACACCGCGCCGGGCCTGAAGAGCTGCGGGCAAGGAGTTTTTAGGTGAGGCCGCGGCTTCGGCCTAGTCCGCGAGGCCGTACACTGCGGACTAGGCCGAAGCCGCGGCCTCGCCTAAAAGTTCATGCCCGCAGCGCCTCAGGACCGGCGCGGTTTCCAAAAAAAAAAAAACTCGATTTGAATCGTGACTCGAGTTTTTTTTAAGAGAATCGAAGATTTTTTTTTTTTTTTTAAGAAAATCTCCCAGCCCTAATACATACATATATATATATATATATATATATATATATATATATATATATATATATATATATATGTAGCACTGACCCCGAAGGAGCTGCTGACATATTTGGGCCTGTACTCTGCTTTGTTTCCCACCTGAATATCTCAGTCCCCCTGACACAGCTGTGATGTAATAGTGTGCAATCAAACCGAAATCATAAAGGCAAATTCACAATACTCAATATTATATACCTGTCTGTAGTTACCTTACCCTCCTCTTGGCTGGTGATGAAGAGTAAAACAACACTCACACAGTTATACTTGAATAATAACCTTATTTACTGTAGTTGTATTAGAAGGGTTAAACTACAATGGTTGTACTGTCAGACCAACATAGTCTGACAGACAACTAAACTTTATATTACAAAAATACAATACAGGTATCAAATGTCTGAAATAGTATATGAGAGATATAACAAAGTAAATAGGATAACCGTCAGAGTGAATGTATCTCACTATGAGCACTGTCCTATTTCCTGCGCGCTTTATCACTACATTAAATCAAAGACTAACTGGATAAATTGTAGTATAACAATTAGAGAGCTCCCTCATTTAGTATCATACTACCCCAATATAGTAAAGGGACACAAGGCCTTGTGTTTTACTAAACAGTTCTTCTTTTCTTCTGCTAGCAAAAACAAAGTAGATTTGTAATCCAAAGGTTTAATGACTCCTGATCAAAGTAGACTGAAAGTGTGAAAGCAAAGTTCCAGTGCAGCCGCACTATAACTAACTTTGATGCCAGGGACTCCGTACTAATCCTCTTGACTGTGTATGTGGGACTATGGGTCCCAGCAACTCTGTCTTGTGTAAACGGATGTATGAAAGTGCATCAAGAAACTTGTGGGCAACAGCCCTCTCACCCAACCAGGACAATGTTGTCAGAAGACTCCGTTCTGAGGTTCAGGGTTCTGTCTCTGCAGTATCTCAATTCGTTCACTGTGGCCACGCCGTCACGCTGTACCACTTCACAGAAGACCGGGAGTCCTCGGTTACCTCCTTCAAGGGTCTCTGGAACGATCAGTCGGCTGCTCCAGCACACTGTGATGTAAGGCAGGATCACTGTCTGCTGTTCCGCTCCTCACAGGGTAGGCCGCAACTCTATGGGACACACACACACCCACAGAGCCCTGCTGGCAGGCCATGCATCCCAGGAACAAGAGACCTAAGATGGCCGCTCTCAGCCTTTTTATAGGCTTCCCACAATGCAGTTCTGTTCTCTAAGGTTTGTGGGAGTTACTGGGCATTGTGGGTAGGTCAAGTTAATGTCCAAATGTAAACAAACAGAACACTTCCATGTCAGCTTGAATAATAAAAGAAATAAAGATGCAGTTCTTTTATATTTTGGCCGCTAGATGGCCAGTATTTCCCATGCAGTGAAAATGAAAAACTCAGTCCTTTAAAAGCTAAGTTTCCCATATAAAAAAAGTAATAAATGCACAAAATACTTGCAGGAAAAAAATGGTTATTATTTTTTGCATAGGAGCCTGCATAGCCTTGCACCGGCCATCAGTGTGGATGACAGGCGCAATGACAGGTTCCTGTAGATTCTTCCTTCAGCTCTCTTTCCATATGAAGGTACAGGCTTTCAGTTGGAGAGATGGAGGAATTGTCGATGGACTATGAGTGCTGTGATCACTGCAGCTGTGTTCCATTGAGAACTACAAGTCCGTCTGCAGCGGTGGAAGATGGGACTTGTAGTTCATTCTTTCACAGGTCTCTGTGGTTGAATAATGCTTCTGTGTGGGTGGAAAACAATCCCTGTTTTACTTGGTGTTGGAAGGACAACAGCATGTAATGTAAAGTACAGTGAACTTTGTACTGTATGCATTATACTTCTCTATGCAGCAGGTGGCACTGTAGTGTTATAGAGTGTATTCTATGATATGACAGGATGTACCGTCTATCTAAGTTCAGTGCACTTGTTTGTGGTTAGTTCCTGTTCATGTCTCTGTGCTGTAAAGACATGCATTGCTATTTCTCCATAAAACCAAAATTATTGCTGCAGACAAGAAGCTTCCAGCGCATAATTTCAATACCCTGCTAACACTTGGCACTATGTTTTATGTTACACAGAAAAAGGGGAATAACATGTTGTAAAAGGTAGAGTTAGCCTTTAATCATGAAAGTGTCAATAAGCTGAATGAGAATCATCTAGAATAGGGGTCCAAACTTTCTAAACAAAGGGCTAGTTTACTGTCCTTCAGTCTTTAGGTCAGACTAAAGCCAGTGGGAGGAGAAAATGTCCTGGTGTCTAGAAGGAGTAAATGTCCCATCGTTGTTGTCAGTGGGAGGAATAGTGCCCCATTATTGGTGTTAAGTGGGAGGAATAGTGTCCCATTATTGGTGTCAGTGGGAGGAATGGTAGACCACCGTTGGTGTCAGTTGGAGGAATAGTGCCCATGGCTGGTGTCAGTGTGAAGAATAGTGCCCCATTTTTGGTGTCAGTGGGAGGAATAGTGCCCTATAATTAGTGTCACTGGGAGGAATAGTGCCCCATTATTGGTATCAGTGGGAGGAATAGTGCCCCATCGTTGGTGTCAGTGGGAGGAATAGTGCCCTATAATTAGTGTCACTGGGAGGAATAGTGTCCCATTATTGGTATCAGTGGGAGGAATAGTGCCCCATCGTTGGTGTCAGTGGGAGGAATAGTGCCCAATAATTAGTGTCACTGGGAGTAATAGTGTCCCATTATTGGTGTCAGCGGGTGTAATAGTGCCCCCATGTTTGTATCAGTTGGATGAATAGTGCCCATGGTTGGTGTCAGTGTGAGGAATAGTGCCCCATTGTCGGTGTCAGTGGGAGGAATAGTTTCTCATCATTGGTATCAGAGGGAGGAATGGTAGCCCATCGTTGGTGTCAGTTGGAGGAATAGTGCCCCATCGTTGGTGTCAGTGGGAGGAATAGTGCCACTTCTTTGGTATCAATAGAAGAAATAGTGTCCCATCACTGGTGTCAGTGGGAGGAATAGTGCCCTTTCGATGGTGTCAGTGGGAGGAATAATGCCCTTTTGTTTGTGTCAGTGGGAAGAATAGTGCACCATTGTTGGTGTCATTGACAGGAATTATACCCTATTGTTGGTGTCAGTGACAGGAAATATGCCTCATTGTTGGTGTCAGTGACAGGAATTATGCCCTATTGTTGGTGTCAGTGACAGGAATTATGCCCTATTGTTGGTGTCAGTGGAAGGAAAGTGCCCCAAGGGCTCGGTAAAGGCATGCATAGGGCCGCAGTTTGGAGCGCACTGGTCTAGACCCTTATCTGTTCTATGACTGTACACAGTATACATACAGGTATACAAAACAGCTACAGTGCAATGCATTATCCTTTTATTTGCCTCCTGATTAATCATTCATGTCTCAGTAAGACAGGACTATTGTGTACAGGAGCTTCCCACATTCACCCTTTTTATTGGTAATAATAATATCCTCCAATTCTAACAAATTGTGTAAAGCTGTCAATGTTCAGTGAGATAGCCAGATACAAGGGCTGATATTCCATGGATCCCTAACATTAATGTTTCTTTTTCAGACTCTGGAAACAATGGATACGGGGAAACCTTTTCTTCACGCATTCCTTGTAGACCTGGAGGGCTGTATCCGAACATTGCGCTATTTTGCTGGCTGGGCTGACAAAATACAGGGGAAGACAATCCCGGTGGGTAAGTCACAGAATTCTTTCTTGCAAGATATTAAATCATGTTCATAACAATTTAGGAGTAGTTGATGAAATCAAATGTACTTAAATTGATACTAAAGTCTCAGTTTTTTTTTCCTTTAAAAATAACAAACATGTTATACTTACCTGCTCTGTGTAGCGGTTTTGCACAGAGCAGCCCCGATCCTCCTCTTCTCTGGTCCCTCACCGGCACTCCAGGTCCCTCCCTCCTGTCGAGTGCCCCGCACAGCAAGCAGCTTGCTATGGGGGCACCCCAGCTGAGCTGCAGCTCCATGTGTCCTTTCAGACACAGAGCCGTGATTCGGCTGCGCCCCCTCTCTCTCCTGATTGGCTAACTGACTTTGATTGACTGCAGCGGTAGCCAATGGTGCTGCTGCTGTGTCTCTGCCAATCAGGGGGGAAAGTCCGGGATGGCCAAGGCACTCATGCACATCGCTGGATCGAGTTGGGGCTCAGGTAAGTGTTAGGGGGGCGGAAGGGGGGGGTTGCTGCACACAGAAGGCTTTTTTATCTTAATGCATAGAATGCATTAAGATAAATCTTCTGCCTTTACAACCACTTTAAAGCTAAAGTTTAGATATGACAATTTTTCTATAGTTACATTGGGCCAGCTTGGACCAGTGTAAGTATGTACAGTATCTCACAGAAGTGAGTACACCCCTCACATTTTTGTAAATATTTTATTCTATCTTTTCATGTGACAACACTGAAGAAATGACACACTGCTACAATGTAAAGTAGTGAGTGTACAGCTTGTATAACAGTGTAAATTTGCTGGACAGGTTCTACTCAGAACAGGCCTCGCCATGGTCGACCAAAGAAGTTGAGTACACGTGCTCAGCATCATATCCAGAGGTTGTCTTTGGGAAATAGATGTACGAGTGCTGCCAGCATTGCTGCAGAGGTTGTAGGGGTGTCAGCTTGTCAGTGCTCAGACCATACGCTGCACACTGCATCAAATTGGTCTGCATGGCTGTTCTACAAACAGTTTGCTGAAGACAAGCAGACTAAGGACATGGATTACTGGAACCATGTCCTGTGGTCTGATGAGACCAAGATAAAATTATTTGGTTCAGATGGTGACAAGCGTGTGTGGCGGCAACCAGGTGAGGAGTACAAAGACAAGTGTGTCTTGTCTACAGTCAAGCATGGTGGTGGGAGTGTCATGGTCTGGGGCTGCATGAGAGCTACCGGCACTGGGGAGCTACAGTTCATTGAGGGAACCATGAATGCCAACATTTACTGTGACATACTGAAACAGAGCATGATCCCTTCCCTTCAGAGACTGGGCCGCAGGGCAGTATTCCAACATGATAACGACCCAAAACACACCTCCAAGATGACCACTGCCTTGCTAAAGAACCTGAGGGTAAAGGCGATGGATTGGCCAAGCATGTCTCCAGACCTAAACCCTATTGAGCATCTGTGGGGCATCCTCAAATGGAAGGTGGAGGAGCACAAGGTCTCTAACATCCACCGGCTCCGTGATGTCGTCATGGAGGAGGGGAAGAGGACTCCAGTGGCAACCTGTGAAGCTCTGGTGAACTCCATGCCAAAGAGAGTTAAGGCAGTGCTGGAAAATAATGGTGGCCACACAAAATATTGACACTTTGGGCCCAATCTGGACATTTTTACTTAGGGGTGTACTCACTTTTGTTGCCAGCGGTTTAGACATTAATGGCTGTGTGTTGAGTTATTTTGAGGGGACAGCAAATTTACACTGTTATACAAGCTGTACACTCACTACTTTACATTGTAGCAAAGTGTCATTTCTTCAGTGTTGTCACATGAAAAGATATAATAAAATATTTACAAAAATGTGAGGGGTGTACTCACTTTATGAGATACTGTATGTGCCATATCTGTGGGATCCCTGTGAAAGCTGGAAATTAGTGTAGTGGGCACTGCTACTCCAGTGATCTCCATTAGCTTCCTAGTCCTGTGCCCAGCACCTGCCCTACTGCATCGTGAACACATGAGGTCACCTGCTCAGCATGCTTTGCATTGAATGCAAAACGTTCTCTGTTTGGATGAAGTGGAGATTGTGATGATACTGCCCAAATTCTCCACCACATCCAATCAGAAAATGCTTTGCATTCATTGAGAAAACGAAAATTGTTCCCTGAATGATAACCATGCCGAGCAGCAGACCTCCTGTGTTCACACTGCAGCAGGGTAGCCGCTCGGCACAGGACCTCGAAGCTAGTGGGGAACACTGGAGTAGAAGTGCCCGTACAGTGATTTCCAGCTTCCAGTGGTTTTAAAGTGTTACTAAACCTAGTAATATGAAAATAGTTCACCCCCCCCACAGTGCCCACACCTTATAAATCTTCTTTTTACATTAATATACTGCCACTATATACCTTTTTGGCTGAAGAGAGAACAGAGATGATCAAATACCACCAAAAGAAAGGTCTATTTGTGGGGGGAAAAAAAGGACGTCAATTTTGTTTGGGTACAGCGTCGCACAACCGCACAATTGTCAGTTAAGGCGACGCAGTGCCGTATCTCAAAAAGTGCTCTGGTCAGGAAGGGGGTAAATCCTTCAAGGGCTGAAGTGCTTAAAGTGGATGTAAACCCTCCCATATACCCAGCGAAGTGAACAGCCTCAGATAATACACAGAGAATAAACAAATATCCCTACATAAGTTTTACATGTATATCTTCTGTCTTCAGCTTTCTATATTCTTTAGAATTCTTACATCTGGTTAAAATGTTCACTTCCTCATTCAGCAGTAGCAGTGTAGACTTGGCTTACACTGGAAGACAGCTGATTGGACGAAAGGCACCCCCCCCCTCCATATTGACAGAAGAACGAAGATACTTGCAGAGCTCTGCTGTGACAAGACAAGCTCTCTGATAGTCTAATTTAATCAATCTATAGCAGCCCCCCCCCCCCCATTCGACACAAATTTTGCTGCTTTTATCTCCCGTCTAGGAGAACTTGTCAGAAGTTATCATGCTGATAACAGAAGAACCGAGCAGCACAAAGACACAGGACTAAGGCCCCTTTCACACTGGGGCGGTTTTCAGGCGTTATTGCGCTAAAAATACCGCCTGCAAACCGCCCCTAAACAGCCTCCGTTGTTTGTTCAGTGTGAAAGCCCGACGGCTTTCACACTGAAGCGGTGCTCTGGCAGGACGGTAAAAAAAGTCCTGCGAGCCGCATCTTTTGAGCGGTGAAGGAGCGGTGTATTCACCGCTCCTAAACTGCTCCTGCCCATTGAAATCAATGGGACAGCGCGGCTATACCGCGGTAATACCGCGGCTATAGCCGCGCTGTACGAGCGGGTTTAACCCTTTTTCGGCCACCAGCGGGGGTTAAAACCGCACCGCTAGCGGCCGAATACAGCCGCAAAAACGACGGTAAAACAGCGCTAAAAATAGCGCTGTTTTACCGCCAACGCCCCCACCGCCCCAGTGTGAAAGGGGCCTTGGGGCTTTGGAGAGAGATAAGAAAACACTACAGATATATATGTGCCCAGCTCAAATGTTATGAATCGGGTTTACATCCACTTTAATCTCGAAGAAGAATTTCACCCAAATCATGAAAATTGCAAAAAGGTGCCATTAATGTTGTAAAATGCCAATGTATTAATGGATATTTACTGTTAATACAGGCTATGGTTTTCATGGATACTTTCATATCCCCAGGTCATATCCTGGCCGGCATGTGCAGTAGGGGTTAAGAGTTATCTATCCCTTTAATTTCTGGTATTCTTTACCATTCTCCATAATAGGCGCCAGATGATTGCGTGCCTGTACCCTCAGCCATGGAACCATATTGTTTATGATATCGGCAATGTGCACAGTGCCTTGAAAAAGTATTCATACCCCTTGAAATTTTCCACACTTTGTCATGTTACAACCAAAAACGTAAATGTATTTTATTGGGATTTTATGTGATAGACCAACACAAAGTGGCACATAAATTGTGAAGTGGAAGGAAAGTGATAAATGGTTTTCAAAATTTTTTACTAAATAAATATGTGAAAAGTGTGGGGGGTACATTTGTATAGCGCCCCCCGGAGTCAATACTTTGTAGAACCGCCTTTCACTGCAATTACAGCTGCAAGTCTTTTTGGGGATGTCTCTACCAGCTTTGCACATCTAGAGAGGGACATTGTTGCCCATTCTTCTTTCCAAAATATCTCAAGCTCTGTCAGATTGGATGGAGAGCGTCTGTGAACAGCAATTTTCAAGTCTTGCCACAGATTCTCAATTGGATTTAGGTCTGGACTGTGACTGGGCCATTCTAACACATGAATATGCTTTGATCTAAACCATTCCATTGTAGCTCTGGCTGTATGTTTAGGGTCGTTGTCCTGCTGGAAGGTGAACCTCCGCCCCAGTCTCAGGTCTTTTGCAGACTCTAACAGGTTTTCTTCTAAGATTGTCCTGTATTTGGCTCCATCCATCTTCCCATCAACTCTGACCAGCTTCCCTGTCCCTGCTGAAGAAAAGCATCCCCACAACATGATGCTGCCACCACCATGTTTCACAGTGGGGATGGTGTGTTCAGGGTGATGTGCAGTGTTAGTTTTCCGCCACACATAGCGTTTTGCTTTTAGGCCAAAAAGTTCAGTTTTGGTCTCATCTGACCAGAGCACCTTCTTCCACATGTTTGCTGTGTCCCCCACATGGCTTCTCACAAACCGCAAACAGGACTTCTTATGACTTTCTTTCAACAATGTCTTTCTTCTTATCACTCTTCCATAAAGGTCAGATTTGTGGAGAGCACGACTAATAGTTGTCCTGTGGACAGATTCTCCCACCTGAGCTGTGGATCTCTGCAGCTCCTCCAGAGTTACCATGGACCTCTTGGCTCTTCTCTGATTAATGCTCTCCTTGCCCGGCCTGTCAGTTTAGGTGGACGGCCATGTCTTGGTAGGTTTGCAGTTGTGCCATACTCTTTCCATTTTCGGATGATGGATTGAACAGAGCTCCGTGAGATGTTCAAAGCTTGGGATATTTTTTTATAACCTAACCCTGCTTTATACTTCTCCACAACTTTATCCCTGACCTGTCTGGTGTGTTCCTTGGCCTTCATGATGCTGTTTGTTCACTAAGGTTCTCTAACAAACCTCTGAGGGCTTCACAGAACAGCTGTATTTATAATGAGATTAAATTACACTCTATATACTAATTAGGTGACTTCTGAACTTTTGAATACAAATGCACACCACACTTTTCACATATTTATTTGTAAAAAAAAATGTTGAAAGCCATTAATCATTTTCCTTCCACTTCACAATTATGTGCCACTTTGTGTTGGTCTATCCGATAAAATCCCAATAAAATACATTTACGTTTTTGGTTGTAACATGACAAAATGTGGAAAAATTCCAGGGGTATGAATACTTTTTCAAGGCACTGTACATACAATTTACAATAGAGCATGCGCACCTAGTTCTCTTGGCGTTGCCTGAAGACTTCTGGGATATATAACATTCATATCCCAGAAATCTGCAGGCAGTACCAGTGATGTCATTCTCGCCTCGGCGAGAATTACAGAAGTAGAGCGCGGGTATCTTATAAATCTTATTTAGCCAAAAAGACAAACATTATATGCGATTCTGTCAAAGCGGAGTATGAAAAATAATAATAGGGAATTTGAGAAATGAGGGTGAAGGTCCGTTTTAACTCTCTAGGATCTGCTTGAATCTTAAATATCAGTTTTCTGTGAACTGACCCTTTAATAAGTAAAAATGCTTCTATGTATAAAAAAATTCCCTAAGGCTCTATTCACACATAGTTACATAGTAGGTGAGGTCAAAAAAAGTCACAAGTCCATCAAGTCCAACCTGTGTGTGTGATTATATATCAGTATTACATTGTATATCCCTGTATGTTGCAGTCATTCAGGTGCTTATCTAATAGTTTCTTGAAACTATCAATGCTCCCTGCTGAGACCACCGCCTGTGGAAGGGAATTCCACATCCTTGCCGCTCTTACAGTAAAGAACCTTCTATGTAGTTTAACTACTTCAATACCGGGCACTTAAACACCTTCCTGCCCAGACCAATTTTCAGCTTTCAGCGCTGTCGCAGTTTGAATGACAATTGCGCGATCATGCTACACTGTACCCAAACTAAATTTTTATCATTTTGTTCCCACAAATAGAGCTTTCTTTTGGTGGTATTTGATCACCTCTGCGGTTTTTATTTTTTGCTAAACAAATAAAAAAAAAACGAAAATTTTGAAAAAAATAAAAGTTTTGCTTTTGTTTCTGTTAAAAAAAAAATTGTAAATAAGTAAGTTTTCTCTTTCACTGATGGGCACTGATAAGGCGGCACTGATAGGCACTGATACGGCGGCACCGATGAGGTGGCACCAATGAGCGGGCACTGACGGGCACTGACGATGGGCACTGATATGCGGCACTGATGGGTGGCGCTGATATGCAGCACTGATGGGCATTGATAGGCGGCACTGATGGGCACTGATGGGTGGCACTGGGTGGCACTGATGGGCACTGATGGGCGACACTGATGGGCAATGAAAGGCGGCGCTGCTGGGCACTGATAGGGTGGCGCTGATAGGCGACACTGATAGGCGGCACTGATGGGCACTGATACGTGGCACTGATGGGCACTGATATGCGGCACTGATATAAGGCACTGATGGGCATCCCTGGTGGCACTGGCAGTGGTATGCATTGAAGTGGGCACTGACTGGCAGCTGCCTGGGCACAGATTGGCAGCTGCCTGGGTACACAGTGGCATTTCCCTGGGGGTCTAGGGGGCATACCTGGTGGTCCAGTGTGGATCGATTCCCTGGTGGTCCTGGGCGGCTTCCCTGGTGGTCCTGGGTAGGATCCGAGGGGGGGGGCTGTGCTGATAAACAATCAGCACAGACCCCCCTGTCAGGAAAGCAGCCGATCGGCTCTCCTCTACTTGCGTCTGTCAGACGCGAGTGAGGAAAAGCCGATCACCGGCTCTTCCTATTTACATCGTGATCAGCCGTGATTGGACACGGCTGATCACGTGGTAAAAAGTCTCCGTTGGAGACTCTTAACCTAGATCGGTGTTGCAGGGTGTCAGACTGTAACACCGCAACAACAATCGCCGCAATGCGCGCCCCCGGGGACGCGCAGCGGCTCGATATTCCTGATCACGTCATATGATGTCCAGTCAGGAATATCAAACCACTTTGCCGCCGTCATTCTGTAATAGGGCGGGCGGCGAGTGGTTAAGGTTAAACCTCTTTTCTTCTAATTTTAATGAGTGGCCGCTCATACCTAAGAGTAATGCAGCAACAGCTGCTGCACCGCGTTTTTTTTTTTTTTTTAAATCATTCTTGTGTGTTTTTGTGGCACGTTTTTGGAGCAGCACTATTCATTTGAATTGGGCCTCCCTCCGCTCCAAAAACACAGCAAAGAACCTCATGTACCAAATTCTGACACAGAGCTGGAAGCGTTTGGCATTGCAATTTTTTTGCAGTGATTTTAGCGAGTTTTGTCGCTGCAAAAATCACACTGCATTTGGGGTGCCATTAAGAAATAATGGCATCACAAACCCGCCCCGTGTCTAGCTTAGATTCTGCCCGCGATTCCAGAATGGAAGCTAAACAGGGGACGCTTTTGCAATTCTGTCCGCGATTTCAGTGCGCTCAGGTGTGAATGGAGCCTAAGTGAATGTCTCAAGGATTCACACAGATTCCATCATCAATATTCCCTGTAAGGAGCCTAAATATCTTTATTTCATTGGATGATCATCTCCATCTAGTGGCCATAATTTTCCTGAAATACCTCAATCAGGAAAATACTGCTCTGGCCTTTAGAGGGAGCTGCTGATCATAGGAAATAAACATTCTGGACACATAATGGAGATTATTAATGATGGCTGTGGGATATTGGTGATAGGAAGTCCGGATTATGGAAAATTCCAATGTAAAAAAAAAGATACATTGATAAATTTTACAAATAATTAGACCCTAATTTTTAACCACTTGCTTACTGGGCACCTAAACCCCCATCCTGCCCAGACCAATTTTCAGCTTTTAGAGTAGTCACCATTTGAACGACAATTGTGTGGATATACAACACTGTACCCAAATTAAATTTTTATAATTTTTTTCCCCACAAATAGAGCTTTCTTTTGGTGTTATTTGATCACCTCTGGGTTTTTAATTTTTTGTTAAAAAAATTTAAAAAGGCCGACATTTTTTAATAAAGAATACAAAATCATTTTATATTTTTGTTAATAAATTTTGCAAACAGGTAATTTTTCTCCTTCATTGATGTACGCTGATGAGGCTGCACTGATGGGCACTGATAGGCTGCACTTATGGGCACTGATAGGCTGCATTGATGGGCACTGATAAGGCGGCACTAATAGGTGGCACTGATGGGCACTTGTGGACACTGATAGGTGGCATTGGTGGGCACTGATGGGTGGCACTGATGGGTGGCACTGATGGGCGGCACTGAAGGGCATTGCAAGGTGGCACTGAAGGGCACTAATAGGTGAAACTGATAGCTGGCACTGATGGGCACTGATAGGCTGAACTTATGGGCACCAATAGGCTGCATTGATGGGCACTGATAAGGCGGCACTGATGGGCACTAATAGGTGGCAATGATGGGCACTGATGAGGCGGCACTGGTGGACACTGATAGATGGCATTGGTGGGCACTGATGGGTGGCAATGATGGGCGGCACTGAAGAGCATTGATAGGTGGCACCGAAGGGCACTAATAGGTGAAACCGATAGCTGGCACTGATGGGTGGCAGTGATGGGCACTGATTGGTGGCAGTGATGGGCACTGATCGACACTGGTAGGTGACACTGATTGGCACCACTGGTGGGCATTGATAGGTGGCACTTGTGGGCATTGATAGGTGGCACTGATTGCTGGCACTTATGCACTGATTTGTGGCACTGTGTGGGCACTGGCAAGTGGCACTGTGGGCATTGGCAGGTGGCACTGGAAGGCGGTATTGGTGGGCACAGATGAGGCGGCTTTGCCTCTTCCTCTTCGGGACCGATGTCCCTTGCACTGAAGCCAGTGATCAGATTTTTTTTTCTCCTCACGCTGTCAGCGTCATTGGCTGACAGCTGATCACGTGGTAAGGGGCCGGGATCAGTGATCACCCGAGTCTCATTGGCTCGTTGATCACAGCGCGTGCCGCGCGCCCCCTGCATGGGGCGCGTGGGGAGCGTGCAAAGGGGAGGACGTCTGTTGACAAAGTACATCTGAAGGAGTTAAAAATTATATCCCATAAAATGCTGTAAATCGCAGCAAATGATGAATGATGGAACTTCAGAGCTTCACCTCTTTCAATAAGCTCTGGGGGAAAATTCCACTGGAAAGTGTAACTTCTCTTGCAAAGTAAGCAATCTATTTACCTTTAGTAAATCATCCCCATACTGTCCATCCACCCCGCCCCCCCCCCCCCCCCCACCCCCCGAGTACCCATAATAAGGGCTTATAAATAAGCTTTGTTTTCATTAGAATGGAGAACTGATAATAAAATTATGTAATGGTTTTACAATTAGTTTGTTTATACACTGAGCCAATTTTATAATAGTTTTTCCTTCTGTGTGTTATCTCATGCCAAGGTTCTCTGGACTGGAATAACTGGTGTCACACTGGTTGCAGGTTATATTTAGCACCTATTAGCATGTTTAACAGTTACAATGGAAGTTTGTTATTTTCCACCCATCTAAATGGTTTATACTCCCTCTTGTGGTAGAATAGCAAACTGCAGACTGCCAAAATCAATGTATTTATTACAGTTATTTACATACCGGAGCTCCTAAACTGTCCCTATTTTGGGACCAAATCCCTCTGTCCCTTGGTGCAGCCTCAGCTGTCCCTCTTTTTGGTCTGATGTGTACATCTCTATACAAAATGTACTATTTTACTATTTACTAATAATGTTCTATTTTACTACTAAAACTTTTTATCCAACCACTATATTACTGTGATTGTTATTTTGAAAAGCCAATATAAAGAAAAGCACTTGTGTGGTGTAGCCAATCATTTTAGGGGGTCCCCAAACTGCACCTCATGGGCTGAATGTGGCCCGTTGCTTGCTTTTATCTGGCCCTTGGGTCATTATTCTTTCCACTGACACCAGAGACTGAGCACTATTCCTCCCACTAATACCAATGATGGGGCGCTATTCCTCCCATTAATACCAACAATGGGGCATTATTCCTCCCACTAATACCAATGATGGGGCACTATTCCTCCCACTGATACCAACGATGGGGCACTATTCCTCCCACTGATACCAACGATGGGGCACTATTCCTCAAACTGATACCAACGATGGGGCACTATTCTTCCCACTGATACCAACGATGAGGCACTATTCCTCCCACTGATACCAATGATGGGGCACTATTCTTCCCACTGATACCAATGATGTAATTTTTTTTACTCACACTGACTACCAAGCCTATGGTATTGTTAACCACCATCGATGCCGGGACATTTTCTATTCCCACTAGTCTGACCCCCTAAAATTTGAAGGGCAGTTACCGGGCCCTTTGTTTGAAAAGTTTGGTGACTCCTGATTTAGGTCTTTGTTGCCCATGGCAGGGACATGTCGTTTGCCTGCATACTATATACTAAAAGATGTCTCTCTTTATCATTTAGGAGTTGGAAGGTATGATAAAGACCCCAATAATTTACTCAGTTTACATACATTGCACATTCACATCAGTGTCTGCCCTCAAGGAGTTTACAGTCTAAGGTCCCTACCTCACATACATAATAGGGCCAATTACCTAATTAAGTAATAGGGTAATTACCTTACCTACTGTATTTGTAGCATGGGAGGAGGCCAGAATACCCGGAGAAAATCCATGCAAGCACATGCAGATAGTGTCATGGTCGGGATTTGAACTGGAGTCTCCAATACTACAAGACAGAAGTGCTAGCCACCAAGCCGCTGTGCTGAAAGAAATTCCTACCATTCTGGCTTGTGTGAGTTTCTTCCAGGTTCTTTAGTTTCCCTTCACACTCCAAAGACAAGCAGGTAGATTCATTGGCCCCAACATCAAATGCAGCCTCACCAGCACCCATCAAATGCAGCCTCACCAGCACCCATCAAATGCAGCCTCACCAGCACCCATCAAATGCAGCCTCATGCAGCCTTTCCAGCACTCATCAATGCAGCCTACCAGCGCCCATCAATGCAGCCTCACCAGAACCCATCAATGCAGCCTCACCAGCACCCATCAATGCAGCCTCACCAGCATCCATCAATGCAGCCTCACCAGCACCCTTCAATGCAGCCTCACCAGCGCCCATCAATGCAGCCTACCAGCGCCCATCAATGCAGCCTACCAGCGCCCATCAATGCAGCCTCACCAGCGCCCATCAATGCAGCCTCACCAGCGCCCATCAATGCAGCCTACCAGCGCCCATCAATGCAGCCTCACCAGCACCCATCAAATGCAGCCTCACCAGCACCCATCAAATGCAGCCTCACCAGTGCCCATCAAATGCAGCCTCACCAGCGTCCATCAATGCAGCCTCACCAGCGCCCATCAATGAATCCTCACCAGGGCCCATCACTGCAGCCTTGCCAATGCCCATCAATGCAGCCTACCAGCACCCATCAATGCAGCCTCACCAGCGCCCATCAATGCAGCCTCACCAGTGCCAATCAATGCAGCCTCACCAGCACCCATCAATGCAGCCTCACCAGCGCCCATCAATGCAGCCTCACCAGTGCCAATCAATGCAGCCTCACCAGCACCCATCAATGCAGCCTCACCAGTGCCCATCAATGCAGCCTCACCAGTGTCAATCAATGCAGCCTCACCAGCACCCATCAATGCAGCCTCACCAGCACCCATCAATGCAGCCTCACCAGCACCCATCAATGCAGCCTCACCAGCACCCATCAATGCAGCCTCACCAGCACCCATCAATGCAGCCTCACCAGCGCCCATCAATGCAGCCTCACCAGTGTCAATCAATGCAGCCTCACCAGCACCCATCAATGCAGCCTCACCAGCACCCATCAATGCAGCCTCACCAGCACCCATCAATGCAGCCTACCAGCACCCATCAATGCAGCCTCACCAGCGCCCATCAATGCAGCCTCACCAGTGCCAATCAATGCAGCCTCACCAGCACCCATCAATGCAGCCTCACCAGCGCCCATCAATGCAGCCTCACCAGTGCCAATCAATGCAGCCTCACCAGCACCCATCAATGCAGCCTACCAGCACCCATCAGTGCAGCCTCACCAATGCCATCAATGCAGCCTCACCAGCGCCCATCAATGCAGCCTACCAGCGCCCATCAATGCAGCCTCAGCAGCACCCATCAATGCAGCCTCACCAGCACCCATCAATGCAGCCTACCAGCGCCCATCAATGCAGCCTCACCAACGCCCATCAAATAGTTGGGACACAGACACAGCAGTCCCCCGTCGCTGTCTGACACTATGTGCGAACAGAGCGATGGCTGCCTGCTGATGCTGAGACGCTGAGATGCTGAGAGAGAAGAGAGTAGAAACATCAGTGGCTGGGCACCCTAGGCAGCAGAGCGCCCTAGGCGGCTGCCTAGTTTGCCTAGTGGTAGCAGCGGCCCTGTGTCTGATACATTTAAAGCAGAACTAAAGTGTGAAACACTTACCTCTGTTTCGACGGTCCAACGTCCAGGGGGTTCCCGTGCCAGCATCTTCTCCCCAGCTTCTTCTGGGGCTATTTTGATTGGCCAGTATGCGATGACGTTACTCCCGGCGCATGCACAGGAGTGCAGCAATCCTGGCACACAGGCCGGAGTGCAAACTGAGCTTAGCATACACAACTCATTCTACGGAAGACTGGCAGGTAGGTTTATTTTATTGCAGAAAGGACATGATAAAGAGCCTGCCTGCTCCCAGTTTTTTTTTTTTAGTATTTTTTATTTTAGACTTTAGTTCCACTTTAGGAGCCTTTTTTTCCATAGAATTTTCTTGGCAGGTATATTATTTAGTAAAATGCAAGCATATCAGACATGGCGCCCAGAGAACTGGCCCATAGAAGAGAGTCGGATATGTCTGTATGGATATCACACACACTATTCTGGTATGATGGTAAAAGAAGCCGCAATGGCGGCGCGGTATTTCTCGCCAAGCTTTTATCTCTTGTACTGACCCTTTTTTTGTGATGTTTCTGTTTTTTTATTATAACCTATTATTGTCTTATAGATGAAAGTTTTCTCTGCTACACAGTACATGAGCCTATCGGAGTGTGCGGGGCCATTACACCAGTGAGTACCCCTCGTATATACCAAAGGGATTAAGGAACACCTTACACATTACATGATATGATGATATCCCAGTCCTTAATGTTACTTAGGTTCAGGGTGGATTTGATTTAAATCAAGTCGAATTAAATCCTAATTTAAATCACTAACAAAAATCTTGATTTAACTCATCATTTTGAAAGAGCAACTGTCATCTCTGTCCCGCAGCGGCTCCTCCTCTGACTCGCTGTTGGCTCCTCCTCTGACTCGCTGTTGGGCTCCTCCTCTGACTCGCTGTTGGCTCCTCCTCTGACTCGCTGTTGGCTCCTCCTCTGACCCGCTGTTGGCTCCTCCTCTGTCCCGCTGTTGGCTCCTCCTCTGACCCGCTGTTGGCTCCTCCTCTGACTCGCTGTTGGCTCCTCCTCTGACTCGCTGTTGGCTCCTCCTCTGACCCGCTGTTGGCTCCTCCTCTGACTCGCTGTTGACTCCTCCTCTGACCCTCTGTTGGCTCCTCCTCTGACTCGCTGTTGACTCCTCCTCTGACTCGCTGTTGACTCCTCCTCTGACCCGCTGTTGGCTCCTCCTCTGACTCGCTGTTGACTCCTCCTCTGACCCGCTGTTGGCTCCTCCTCTGACCCGCTGTTGGCTCCTCCTCTGACTCGCTGTTGACTCCTCCTCTGACCCGCTGTTGGCTCCTCCTCTGACCCGCCGTTGGCTCCTCCTCTGACACGCTGTTGACTCACCGACAGTCCCATTCACTTTAATGGGACGGCTGGTGATGCGGCAGTGACACCACAAGGTGAGGGGGCGTGGCGGCAGCAGGTGAGTGGATGCCACTAACAGGCGCTGCCATGATGGATGTCTGAAATGACAGGTGCTCTTTAAATGTAAGGACTTATTCTTGCTGGTAGTTAGAATCTGTAATATTTGCAAACAAAATGAAGGTTTCCTGTTTAAAATAATAAGCTGCCAGGTTAGTAAAACAGCGATATCAGAACCGATTCAATCATACAGTTTGTAGAGTACATAGATTTACAAAACAATGGGATAAAGGAATATTCTTGAACTTTGTTTTATCTCATGGTTACTGTGAAATTGTGTGAATGCATCAATGCGGTGCATGTTATCTCAGCTTGGATTCATTGAATGAGTTTACCAAAATTTTAATATTGCAGAATATACAGCCTCATGCTACATAACTGAGCTCCATTTCATGCTGAATGAACTAAATTATTATTGTATCTTAAATAGAAAACTATCTTTAGATAGATTTTTACTCCAAAAGAATTTTTTTAAAATAAATTTAATAAAAAAAAGCGATTTAAATTAAAAAGAAAAATCTGATTTAAATAACAAAAATATGATTTGAAAAAAAAATTGTTTTTTATCCACCCTGCTTGGTTGAACGTTGTTTCTATTAACTGATCTCTGCTCACCGTAAAGTGAAGATCAAAGTGTGGTAGAAACATAGAAAAGTGACAGCAGAAAAAGACCAAGTGGTCCATTAAATCTGCTCTTCTTTTTTTTTTTCTGTTCTTTTTTTTTTTTAAATGTATAGATGTTTTTGTTCTTTTTTTGTTAACTGTTTTTTGTCTGAGTATACATCTATGGGGTTGATTTACCAAAGGCAAATAGACTGTGCAGTTGCTCCAGAGCTTAGTAAGTAAGGCAATCACGTGCAAAGAAAATTAACTACTTGCCAACCAGCCGCCGCAGTTGTACGGCGGCAGGTTGGCACGGCTGCGCGAATCGCCGCCATTGTACTTCGGCCGTTTAAATCGATGTAGCAGGCGCGTGTGCGCACCCAGCAGCTCGTACCCAGAGCTGATGCACGTGGCCAGCGGGCGCGATGACCGCCAGCCACCCGCGATCGCTCTACAGCTGGACAGAACGGGGAACTGTCAGTGTGAACAGACAAATCCCTGTACTGTCAGAATTGGAGAGAGATCCGCTGTTCCTAGTGATTAGGATCAGCATTCCCTCTCTTCTTCCAGGCAGCCCATCCCCCCCACAGTTGGAAACGCCTCCCTAGGACACAATTAACCCCTTGATCGCCCCCATAGTGTTAACCTCTTTACTGACAGTAAAATTTACACAGTAATCAGTGGCTATTTATAGCACTGATCGCTGTATAAATGTCAGTGGTCCCAAAAAAGTGTCAAAAGTGTCCGATCTGTCCGCCACAATGTCACAATCCCGCAAAGAAAGAAAAAAAATCGCAGATCGCCGCCATTACTAGTAAAAAAAAATTTATAATAAAAATGCCAAAAATCTATCCCCTATTTTGTAGACACTATAACTTTTGTGCAAACCAATCAATATACGTTTTTTTAAAAAAATTTTTACCAAATAAAATTCCATAAAAATATCCCATAGTTTGTAGACGCTATAACGTTTGCGCAAACCAATCAATATACGCTTATCGGGATTTTTTTTTACCAAAAATATGTAGCAGAATACAGACTGGCCTAGATCAATAACGAAATTAGATTTTTTTACATTTTTTTTTTATTGGATGTGTTTTATAGCAGAAAGTAAAAAATATTTTTCAAAATTGTCGATCTTTTTTTGTTTATAGCGCAAAAAAAATTTAAAAAAACGCAGGAGGTGATCAAATGCCACCAAAAGAAATCTCTATTTGTGTGAAAAAATTACAAATTTTATTTGGGTACAATGTCGCACGACCGCGCAATTGTCAGTGAAATTAACACAGTGCCGTTTCGCAAAAAATGGCCTGGTCATGAAGGGGTGGGCAAATCTTCCAGGGGTCAAGTGGTTAATCACTTCAATTCTCGACACTTTTACCCGCCTACCTGCCCAGGCCAATTTTCAGCTGTCACACTTTAAATGACAGGTGCGCGGTCATGCAACACTGTACCCATATGAAATATTTATCATTTCTCTTTAGACCAATTTTTTTTTTGGGGGGGGGGGGGAACAGCGTCGCATGCCCGCGCAATTGCCAGTTAAAGTAACGCAGTGCCATATCGCAAAAAATGGCCTGGTCATTAAGGGGGGGGGTAAATCTTCTGGAGCTGAAGAGGCTAATAAACATTGAAGCAAAACTTCTTCCTTAAGTTAGCCAAAAAATAAGTTATCAAACTCCAAACTTTTTGCCTTTTTTTTTTTTTTTTTTTCAATATTCAGCTTTACAATGAATTTGTTTTTGCCATTTGTTTGCTAATTTGTTGAACGTATTTGCCTAAAAGCAGCGTCCATGTTTGATTTACTTTACTTTCATCAATTCCATTGTGTTTTATGATCATTGAGGTCTTCGTTTTGTGTTTTTAGTGGAACTTTCCTTTGCTGATGCTGATCTGGAAGATGGCTCCAGCTTTGTGCTGTGGAAATACACTGGTGATAAAACCTGCAGAACAGACCCCTCTCACATCTCTCTACATGGGATCGCTAATAAAAGAGGTGGGACTGATAATTCCTATCTATCTATCTATCTATCTATCTATCTATCTCTATTTTCTATATATTTATACATAACAAATGTTTTGCTACTCGCCGTAAAAACTATTTCATTAACCTCCCTGGCAGTCTGATTATGTGTAATTTTTTTAATGTGAAAGCGGTACATTGTTTTGCATGGAAATTTGTTGTTTTATATTGTAGGCCTGTAATTCTGAGGAATAACTCACTTAAATCCGTCCAAACAAGAGTGTAGTAAAAATCCCAGATATGATAAAGTTTGAACCACAAAATCATAAATTATAATATAATAACTATAAAAAATATTACTATAATAACACATTTATTTATTCAATAATGTAATCAAATCAAAAACACTGAAATTTGTCCAAACAAGGGTGCAATATTACTAGTCACCGTAATACTAGACACCGCATATTGGTTTAGTAAACATCGATGTAGCACCTGAAGGGGTTTACAGGTACTTCAGGTACGTGATGGACCACCCAAGGGTTAATATTGCAGACCACCGAAGACCCCCGGTACCGTGAGACACCTCAATGAACACGAGATACAAGAAGTGAGTTCAAAAGATGTCTGCTTTATTGGGCGTGTATACAGCTTATATTTGGTGTTTGATGTTTAGGCAGGGTTGCTATCAAACCTAGTTGCCAGGCGATAGTTGCTTTGGCCAATTGTTAGGAGATCAAGTGATTTCTCTCTAAATCTGGACTTGTTGCACCTTTTCTCTTCTGTATCTATGTGGCGCTATGCTGGTGACATTAGATAAGACAGAGGCTCTGCAAGCTCAGACATGAATGGATGGGGAGTCTCAGCCAATGGGCAGGGATTTTCTTGGGTCCCTTGGCCTGCTGGGAGAGCCTATTTATTTGGGTGGAGTCAGATGATCGGGGGGTTCTGTGCCACCTGGTCGGCTGTCTGGGTGGACGTGTGTTGTATTGCCCCATGCTGCTAAGCCAGAAGCCTGAGGCCTATCCCGAGGACATTTTGCTGCTAGGCTGCCTGAGGGCCTATCCAGGAGCGGGAGAGCAGCATAGGGTTGGGACTGCTGGCTTGTAGTCCATCCAGAAGTAACGGTTCAGCTGGAAGGGGAACCAGTTGTGGTCAGAGGTAGAGGGGAAGCTGTCACCACTAAGGCACCATCCATCTTATTACCGGAGGTCACTGTAAGTGAGCTGAGGCCAGTACCAGAGCAGACTTCTCACCAGCCGGGGACGGTGAAGAAGTGGAAAACTTCAGTGAATGCCAAGCCAGAGATCCATCGGTACAGCAGGGGTGACGCTTGAAGAGAATCTGTGAGTGCCAAGCCAGGGACCCAGCAGGGAAGCAGAGGTGACGCTTGAGGAACATACTGAGTGCTAAAAGTGGAAGGGCTCTGGGGATCCAGAGGCTATTGGATCCGAAGTCTAGTGAGAGAGACTGGGAGCTCGTTGAGTAAAGATCCACAATGAGTGAGTGTGAAGTAAGGAGAACTGTTTGTGTTGCCAATAGTTAAATACAACTACCGTTAGTAACTGCTACAAGATCGTTGCCATAGGAGACAGCGGCCCCACCTATACAGAAGTGGTATCCGGCTGGAGGCCTTCACCTGCATAGCTGTCTGCCTATAGAAGTCTCAGAGTCTGCCATTTATGACTGCATCTACCTAAGGGTGTCCTGGCCCCAACTCTCTCCCCCACAGTTCTGTTCAGGAGACAATAAATCTCTTTGCATTCAAAAAGTGTCTGGCGCCCATCATTTCATCTTGCATTACACCCACTATGCTTTGTAACCCGCTCTACACTGAGGGATGTCAGCTGTCCCTAACTCTGGAGGCCACCATTAGGCCTGAAGGGATCCGGGACTTTGCTACATCCCGGGTATGATACATTTTGAAACATGGGACTGCACGAAGTACGACGTCACAATCAGGACAATTGAAATCGTCCCTCTGATAGTAAAGCGATAGTAAATTAGAATCACTTGCAGAATTAGCAATAATGTGACTGAAGATATTGGAATCCATGCGTCCGGTGCCCTGCATGTAAATTAGGGACTGGGCGCATGGCTTAGGGAGGCGGCACCCCTGTGCCCCATATGAATGGGCCGCCACTGGTAGCAGGGTTAAATGTGGGAAGAATTGAGTGTGTAGTCAGACATAGAATGTTAGTTGGGGTAGTTATCTGTACAGCGGAGATCTCATCGCACATTATTTTAAACCTCCCCCCCCTCCGGAGCAACTTGTACCTATAGGTAAGCCTAGAATAAGGCTTACCTATAGGTACTGTAAATAGATATTTACTGTCCTATGTGCTGATGATGTTGTCAGCGCATACGCTATGAAGAAACAGCCCTCCGTGCCATTTCATCCCGTGGCGGCTCCGGGCAGTCACAGAGCCGAATTCGGCTGCCCCGGAAGGAAGAGGTACAAAAAGGAAAGGGGTGGTATGATTGACCAATAGGCTGGGCCTACATCCCAAAAAGTCAGAGTGGAGAAGGAACTCCCCTTATGGGACTTTAATGGCCCAAATAGTAGTAAACAAAAAGGTATATAAAAGAAGTATACAAAGTTTATTGACATATAAACATTAAAATTTAAATCAATAAATGGCTATTGATCTTAGTTGCATACACATGGCAGGAAACAGAAAGACAAAACTCTAGAGAGGTCCAAGGACTACCGTGATAAAGTCACCGCAGCAGGTCACACGGACCACACCCAACGCGTTTCAGGAGAATCCTTCTTCAGGGATGGGGTAGAGCAAAAAGCAGACATTGGCTCCCGCTGCTGTCAATCAAATCCAATGACGCGAGTGCAGGGGGATGGGGCCAAGTCCTGCATTCGGCCTCTATGGAGCGCGCCCGCAAGGTAACCCCCTCTGGAGAGCGCTTCTCCCAGGGGTTATCAGATGTGGGGAGGGATCTGCGAGAGCCGCCGGGGGACCCCAGAAGAACAGGTTCGGGGCCACTCTGTGCAAAACGAGCTGCACAGTGGAGGTAAGTATGATATGTTTGTTATTTATTTATTTTTTTTAATTTACCTTTACAATCACTTTAAGAAAAAAACACACTTGCATGTTGCCAAAGTAAATGCAGGTACATGTCACAGCCACAGAGTGATTTTGTAGCCAGACAGCCTTGTCCCAACTATGATCCGAGCGGTGCGGCCAAAGACTTCCAGATGGAAACAGTGAGCAACCAGCGAGACCAGCATGGAGTAAAGCACAGCCACAGGGTGCACACGTGACTTTTTGAGGGCTTCCTATAACACTAAGGAAATCCTCTTGCTCTATTTTGAACATAAGAAAAAGATAAAATGTATGGGGGAGTGTATATATCAAGATATACCAAAGAGTTTTTATATATTTTATTGTGACATATATATAAAGAAAAATTGTATATATTGATGCACAAACAGGGACCATAGTACAGTGGAACCTTGGATTACGAGCATAATCCAGGAGAATGCTTGTAATCCAAAGCACTCGCATATCAAAGCAAGTTTCCCAATAGAAGTCAATGGAAACGAAGATAATTTGTTCCGCATTGACTTCTATTGAATGCAATACCGCATGTCGCCAGAACTGGGGGGGGGGCGCCAGAGAGCCTCGGAAATACTCAGGGACAGCTCGGCTGAACTCGGGAAAGCCTCGGAAAGGCTCAAAAACACTCGGGAACAGAGTATTTTCGAGTATTTCCGAACGGCTCCAAACCGTTCCGAGTGTTACCGGCGCCCCCGCACCTCTTGCCAAATGCAGTACTGCACACCCCATTAGCTTGAATTCTGCTAGTTTTGCGAGACAACACTCACAAACCGAGTCAGAATTAAAAAAAAAAAGTTGCTCGTCTTTCAAAACGCTCGTTAACCACGTTACTCGTAAACCAAGGTTCCACTGTGTGTGTGCGTATATATGTATATATATATATATATATATATATATATATATAGATAGAGAGAGAGAGAGGAGAGAGAGAGAGAGAGAGAGAGAGAGAGAGAGAGAGAGAGAGAGAGAGAGAGAGAGAGAGAGAGAGACAGAGACAGAAGAGAGGGGGAGAGAGAGAGGGGGAGAGAGAGAGGGGGAGAGAGAGAGAGAGAGAGAGAGAGAGAGAGAGAAAGAGAGAGAGAGAGGGGGAGAGAGAGAGGGGGAGAGAGAGAGAGAGAGAGAGAGAGAGAGAGAGAATAAAGATAACAGGGAATAAAAAGAAAGGGGGGCAATAAGCCCCTCAATATAAGCAAGTATTACCTGATCAGAGATGCAGTGGATCAATGCAAGTTAGCCCCTCAAGAAAGGAAGCACACAGCATGGGTGCAGATGGGAGATGGGAGATGGACAGAGTGTACTCATTATATAGTCCACAACAGGTGTGTGCGGCCAATCACTACCACACACACCTGCCCCCACACGTTGTATATGGAAAATCCCTATATTGGGAAAGGGAGAGTTAGAAAAAGAAGAATTATTTTTTCCAACCACCCAAAACAAAACCCTCCAAAAAGGGCTTTTAATTGACGGCTTTATTTAACCCTGGGGGGGGGGGGATAGGGTCGAACCCGAACACTTTAGCGGCGCACAGCAATTTTTTTTTATGGATATGATATGGATGGTGGGCTCACTCACCCCTTGGCTGTCAGCACCTCTCATCCAGATGTATCTGAGGCTGCTGGACTTCAAATTTCCAGAGAGGGGTGCAGATCGAGCCCTCTCTCCTCTTCTGTCTGTGTGTGTGTTTGGGGCGGGGTGGGGATTGTTAGTGCTGGCTTTGGGCAGCATGAAAGAGAGTGTAACAGATACTCTTAGCTTATGCCGCGTACACAGGACCGGACTTTCTGGCAGAAAAGGCCCGACGGAATCATTCCATCGCATAGTCCGATCGTGTGTGGGTTTCATCTGACTCTCTCTTTCAAAAATTCTGACAGACCTAGAAACAGAACATGTTTTAGATCTTTCCGACGGACTCAAATCGGGAAAACCGTTCGTCTGTATGCTACTCCGACGGACCAAAAACTACGCAAGGGCAGCTATTGGCTATTGAACTTCTTTTTTCTAGTCCCGTCGTACGTCATCACGTTCTAAACGATCGGACTTTGGTGTGATGGTGTGTAGGCAAGTCCGTTTCAGCGGAACTCCGTCGGAAAAACCGTCAGAGTTTAATCCGATGGAAAAATACGGTCATGTGTATGCGACATGAGACAACTGCAGCCAGCAACCCTGCTGGGAAGCCATATTCCAGTACTTGATATATTATTTTATATATATATATATATATATATATATAAATATAAGTACTGTATTACAATCACAGCTGTGCTGAGAGCGAACACCGTGCGCGCTCCCAGCGGCTAACGGAAAGTTCCCGATCGCTGCTCGCAATCTGGAGCTTTCCGATCATGTGACCGCCGACCTTAGTGATCACATCTTCGTAAAACCCCGCCCCGTCTTCCGGCATCTGAAACCACTTAAAGGCATGCTGGTAGGTTAATTAGATCCTGTGGAAAAAAATTGGGCAAAAATATGTGTATGTTGTATGTGTTTGTAAGCACGTCGGGACCCCATGGGGTAAAGGACCATGCTATACCGCAGATGGACACCGGGGGGGGGCAAAAAGCGCCCTGAGGCGATTCAGTTCACATAGGTAGCGCTATACAAGTCACTTATACATTCATTAAAGGGCCAGGAGGCGCCAGCGCCAAGAGGTTGAAGGTAGAGTTGAGGGGGACTGAGTGAGAGGGCGGTAATGAGGGTGATAAAATACGTCTGTTTGGCAGTATGGGGGCAGGGATTGTATTTTTTGGAGGGCAGATTTATAGTGGGCGAAGCCTTGCTGGGACTTTGTCTTATGCCACAGACGTTGAAGAGTGCGGCTGGGACTTCTGAGATCTCTGGTGTCCTCTGTTTGCCAATATTTATAGCTCTTTGTCTTTCTGTTCTTGCAGGCCGGGTTCCCTCCAGGAGTTGTTAATATAGTGCCAGGATATGGACCAACAGCCGGAGCTGCCATCTCCCACCACCCCAACATAGACAAAGTCGCTTTCACTGGTTCCACAGAGGTTAGTAAAATACACACTAGAAGTAAATGAGAATGGTGAACAGGCAAGAGGGGCCATTTAAAGTGATATAGTTACATAGTTACATAGTAGGTGAGGTCAAAAAAAGACACAAGTCCATCAAGTCCAACCTATGTGTGTGATTATATCATTTATAATATATATCAGTCTACATTTTTAATAGCCATTATATCAGCTGACCTGATTGCTTACCTGCTCTGCTGCTTGTTCTTCTTTAACCACTTCAATACCGGGCACTTATACCCCCTTCCTGCTCAGGCCATTTTTCAGCTTTCGGCGCTGTCGCACTTTGAATGACAATTGCGCGGTCATGCTACACTGTAACCATGTGACATTTTTATCATTTTATTCACACAAATAGAGCTTTCTTTTGGTGGTATTTAATCACTCCTGGGTTTTTGTTTTTTTTTTCCTAAAAAAAAAAAAAGACCAAAAATTAAAAAAAAAAAAAATTTTCTTAGTTTCTGTCAGTAAATTTTGTAAATAAGTAATTTTTCTCCTTCACTGATGGGCGCTGTTGAGGCAGCACTGATGGGCACTGATAGGCTGCACTGATGGGCACTGATGAGGTGGCACTGATGAGGAGGCACGAATATGCCGCACTTATGGGCACTGATATGTGGCACTAATATGTGGCACTGATGAGCACTGATAGATGGCACTGATGGGTGGCACTTGTGGGCACAGATAGGCAGCACTGGTGGGCACGGGTAGGCATTGATGGGTGGCATTGATGGGAAGCAGTGATGAGCATTGATGGGCACCACTGATAGCCAGTGCTGACTGGAATAACTGATGGCCACTGATTGCTGGAACTTGTGGCCACTGATTGCTGGCACTCGTGGGCACTGATTGGTGCCAATTGTGGGCACTGGTTGGCACTGATTGCTGGCAGTGGCAATGCTGGCACTTAATTGTAATCAGGGCACTGATGATCAGTGCCCTGATTACATCCCTAGATGTCCTCTGTGAGGAGATGCCGCTGATCGGCTCTCCTCTCCTCACACTCTGTCAGTGTGAGGCGAGGAGCGTCGATTACCGGCATCTCTGTGTTTCTGTATTGCTTGATTGTGCGGGTACAAATATATGTTCCCGGGTTTTCACTTTTCAGTTGGCTCCATTCCCTTGCCTAGTCCTATGGAGCCACCCTTTTGTGCATGCTTCGACATAAATAGGCAGCCAGAGTGGACTGCAGGGGGCGCACATGTGCGGTGATGCTCGGCATACTGGGCCATGGGACATGTAGTTCTCAGGTGGGGGATCTGGGAACTGTGTATGTTTTTAACTGCATGTTCCCTCAACCTAGAGGAGATCGGTGTAGTAGTGGTGTCAACTTGATTTCCAGCTTCTAGGGACATTGGTCAGGTATGGAATGTACATAAATATATTGGTCCAAGCTGGAGCAATGTAACTATGTAAAATATCTATACCTGGACTTCTTCTTTAAAGCACAGAAAGTAAAATATCACAGTGAATTTCATGTTTAAAGGAGAAAGGAAGAAAAAGAAAAAGATTATATATATATTATATTACCAAAAGTATTGGTACGCCTGCCTTTACACGCACATGAACTTAAAATGACATCCCAGTCTTAGTCCGTAGGGTTCAATATTGAGTTGGCCCACCTTTTGCAGCTATAACAGCTTCTAGACATGTGCAATTTGTTTTGTTCCAAATGTGTTTTTTGTCAAAATTCGGCATATTCGTTCATTTGGAAACATCCGAATTAACGAAAAAAACTTTTAATGATTTTTTCCGAAAACAAACTTTCAAAAAGAACATAGGGGGTTATCTACAAGAGGCAAATCCACTTTGCACTACAAGTGCAAACTACAAGTGCAAAGTGCATTTGAAATTGCACTGAAATTGCACTTGGACGTGCAGTCGCTGTATATCCGAGGGGGACATGCAACAAAAATAAAAAACAGCATTTTTATCTTGCACATGATTGGATGATAAAATCAGCAGAGCTTCCCCTCATTTCAGATCGACTGCACTTCCAAGTGCACTTTCAGTGCAATGTCAAGTGTACTTTGCACTTGTAGTTTGTACTTGTAGTGCAAAGTGGATTTGCGTTTTGTAAATAACCCCCATAGAGTCAGCAATGGCATCCTCCATCAGTCAGTGTTATAGGTTGGTAGGGTGTGGGCAGAGGGAAAGAATTAGTTTCCAGAAGTCCGTGCCCAGTTTGGAAAATGGTGGTGATGAGCTCTGTTATGGGCTCGGGCTGCTGCCTCTGTGTGCGTCCTTACTGTCGACTCCGCGTGTGATGTAGAAGAAATGAGGATAAAGGAGCGCCCGGGGATCCAGCGTTGGCCCTCTTTTTGTTTGAATGGCCGTCATTCAAAGTAAAAGGGGGCCAACACTAGATTGCAGGGCTGTGTGTCTGCAGGGGACAGTGCCGGAGAGGAAATCCATATGCCAAAGGCAACCTACAACAGGATCATTCCACAACTACTTTTGCTAGCAGCCCTGATGAAGGGGGAGTCTCTAGTCCCCCAAAACGCGTTGGCCTCTTTTTATTGCTGAAACTCCAAATAAAATACAAATTAATTACTTCTTTGATCACCGGGCGCTCCTTTATCCTCATATCTTCTACATGTACACAGAGGGGTCAGTGAGCCAGAATGTATTAAAGGGGTTGTAAAGGTTCGTGTTTTTTCACCTTAATGCAGCCCCCCAGCCCTCCCATTTTACTTACCTGAATCCTCTAACTTGTCCCACGGGGACGCGCTGTCTCTCTGCCCGGGGTTCTCGGCTGTTGATTGGATAGATTGATAGCAGTGCAGCCATTGGCTCCCGCTGCTGTCAATCAAATCCAATGATGCGAGCGCCGGGGGGGGGGCGGGGCTGAGTTCTGCGGTAGGCATCTATGGACGCCGAATGCTGGACTCGGGAGCGCGCCCGTAAGGTAACCCCCTCGGGAGATCGCTTCTCCTAGGGGGTTATCTGATGTGGGGAGGAGCCGAGAGAGCTGCCAGGGGACCCCAGGAGACGAGGTTTGGGGGCCACTCTGTGCAAAACAAGCTGCACAGTGGAGGTAAGTATAATATGTAGGGCGGCACAGTGGTGTAGTGGATAGCACTTTCGCCTAGCAGTAAGAAGTGTCGCTGGTTTGAATCCCAACCATGACACTACCTACCTGGAGTTTGCATGTTCTCCCTGTGCCTGCGTTGGTTTCCTCCGGGTACTCTGGTTTCCTCCCACACTCCAAAGACATGCTGGTAGGTTAATTGGATCCTGTCTAAATTGTCCCCAGTGTATGTATGAATGTGAGTTAGGGACCTTAGATTGTAAGCTCCTCGAGGGCAGGGACTGATGGGAATGTACAATGTATGTGTAAAGAGCTGCGTAAATTGATGGCGCTATATAAGTACCTGAAATAAATAAATAAATATGTTTGTTATTTCTTAAAAGAAAACCCCGAACCTTTAGTGTCACTTTAAGGACAGAAAGGTCGGGTTTATTGCATTTACAAAATGAGGTCCATGGCAAGCCTTGTATTGGTCTCCTGACAGTTCTACCTTCATAGGGTGTAGTCCAATCTAAAGGACTCTGCCATCATAGATGCCTATTGTAATTATGTATAGATGACACAGGTATTGCCGTTCATGTTGAAGTTGATATGTAATCTATCTGCACACAGGTTGGCAAACTGATTAAAGAAGCCGCTTCTGCCAGCAATTTGAAGCGCGTCACCCTGGAGCTTGGTGGGAAAAATCCATGTATTGTGTTCAAAGATGCCGACAGTGAGTTGCACCCGATACTTTTTATTTTTTTAAACAATCAGAGTTTTATTAAAGTGTTTAAACATTTTGTTACATTGCTAACATTAGAATAGAAATGACATCCTGTACACTGTGTGGGATTCATGTGCCAATGTTATGTGACCAGCGCTGCAAGGCAGAAGTGCTAACCACTAAGCCACTGTGGTCATATTCAACAAGTAAAATGTGTAACAACAAGTACTGTATTTTTTTCCGTGTATAAGGCGCTACTTTTGTCTAAAATCATTCGACTAAAAATTGAGGGTCATCTTATACACGGAAGTAAGCCGAGGAGAGAACCGCGCGGTTGTGAAACTGCCCGTGCCTTGTCTCTGCAAACAGGCTTCCTCCAATCACGAGCAAAACTGACGATCGCTTGTCTCTGCAAACAGGCTTCCTCCAGTCATGAGCCTCATGTAACTGACCTCCAAACCAATTGGAACACATCCCATTGGAGGTGGAAAGGCACCTGGCATTATTGTGAAAATTCATGAGAAGCGGTGGATGAATGAAGACATTATGGCCATTTGTATACAAATGTGTGAAACAATCAGCACCACCCTAATAATTAATCAAGTGTAAAATTGCAGCTGCTATACACTTTAAGCGAAAAAAAAAAAAAATATATATATATATATATATATATATATATATATATATATATATATATATATATATATATATATATGTGTGTGTGTGTGTGTACCAAAAGACACACACAGTGCAGCGCTACTACAGTGATAATTCAATGCTATATTAAGTGCTATGTATACATGCAATAAAATTCAAAGTCACTAAAAATTTCTTAATAAATGTCCCATAAATCAATATCAATCTACCCTGTTTCCCCGAAAATAAGACCTAGAGTGATTGTTGGTGATGGCTGCAATATAAGCCCTACCCCCCAAATAAGCCCTAGTTAAAGTCCTTGTAGGTCTTCTTTTCAGGGAAACAGGGTAGGGCTTATTTGGGGGGTAGGGCTTATATTGCAGCCATCACCGACAATCACTCTAGGTCTTATTTTTGGGGAAACAGGGTAGTAGTGCTCCAGTGTTATTATCATATCACCGTACTTCTCAATAATTCTTATTGCTTGTGCGCACCACCACCAGCAATGTAACCATTTAAGCCCCGGACCATATGGCTGGCCAGAGCACTTTTTGCGATTAGGCACTGCGTCGCTTTAACTGACAATTGCGCGGTCATGCCAGGTTGTACCCAAATAAAATTTATGTTCTTTTTTCCCCACAAATAGAACTTTCTTTTGGTGGTATTTGATCACCTCTGCGGTTTTTATTTTTTGCGCTATAAACAAAAAAAAACAGCGACAATTTTGAAAAAAAAAAGGCAATATTTTTTACTTTTTGCTATAATAAATATCCCCCAAAAATATATAAAAAAACATCTTTTTTCCTCAGTTTAGGCCGATACGTATTCTTCTGCATATTTTTGGTAAAAAAAATCGCAATAAGCGTTTATTGATTGGTTTGCGCAAAAGTTATCGCGTCTACAAAGTAGGGGATAGCTTTATGGCATTTTTAATAATAATTTTTTTTTACTAGTAATGGCGGCGATCAGCGATTTTTATCGTGACTGCGACATTATGGCGGACACATCGGACACTTTTGGCGCTATTCTGGGACCATTCACATTTATACAGCGATCAGTGCGATTAAAAATACATTGATTACTGTGTAAATGTGACTGGCAGGGATGGGGTTAACCACTAGGGGGCGCTGTAGGGGTTAAGTGTGTCCTAGGGAGTGATTCTAACTGTGGGGGGGAGGGGCTGTGTGTGACACGACACTGATCACCGCTCCCGATCACAGGAAGCTGTGATCAGTGTCACTAGGCAGAATGGGGAAATGCGTGTTTACATCAGCATTTCCCTGTTCTTCCTCTCCATTTTCGGCCCCATTATCGGCAAGATTTTTTTTTTTGCAATGCGCCAGAAACACCATTTTCGGCCGATCTGTTTCGTCGGCCGAAATTTCGGTGCATCCCTAGTTATAACCCCTGTCAAGGTTTATTTTATGGCCTATGTGTCCTGTTGGGGAGATTTCCCTTCCTGTCCCGCAGCCAGAACAGGAAGCGAGAGGAAATCCCTCCAAAGTGAGGGAATCCCAGCGTGTCATCAGAACTAGTGTCCCCATTGGAAGATTTCTTCTCCTGGCTACTGTTCTGGAGACAACCTAAAATTTTCGGATTTTCTTTCACTTTTGGTAAAAATGGTTAATAGGACATATAGGGTGAACCTCTCTAATGGGGGGCACAGAATGCAATAAAATAAAAACTGCCAGGTTTTCTAATAATTCTCCACTCTATCCACAACGAAACAAAAAAAAAAAAAAAAAAGTTTTGCCTTTAGGGAAACTTTAACTCATGGAAGAAGATGCTTTCCTAACGCTCCAATCCAATGTTCTCTGTATTGCAGTGGAGCTGGCTGTGGAATGTGCCCATCAAGGAGTTTTCTTCAACCAAGGCCAGTGCTGCACGGCAGCCTCCAGGGTCTATGTGGAGGAATCGGTGTACCCAGAGTTTGTGAGACGCAGCGTGGACCATGCCAAGAGACGGATTCTCGGAGATCCATTTGATTTCAAAACAGAACACGGTCCTCAGGTACGGCCAGAGCCACATATAGAAATACATACAGTATAACTGTAGTGTACCAGTCCACCCCCTTCCATCTTGTATCAGTAATCTGGTGGTCTTGGGACGTCCCACATTTGAACCTGGGGCACAGGGGGCGTGTTTTCAGCAGTTGCAATTGCGACCAGGCCCCATGCTCTGGGGGGTCCATGCGGCCCCCTGTACACCTGGATAGGGTGTGGCTTATAGGAGGAACCAATCCCCTCCATTTTCCTCCTGCAGCCTTTCAGCAGCTGCAGAGCAAAAATGGAGGGGATTGGTTCCTCTACATGCCGACCCGCTGCCTTAGGATCCATCTCCTGCTGTCTTGGGCTCCTATGTACTCCCCTAAACCCACCCCCCATCCCCCGCAGTACTGCCGGGTTCCCCCCTCTGGCTGCTGCTGGGGATGCTGCCAGGATGGAGAGCAGGAAAGGGGCCAGTAAATGTGTCATTTACTGGCCCATTTCTTGTCTTAATGAATAGTCATTTTTTTTTTCTTAAACAATAGGTGCTGGAACTTAACCACGGCCCCACAAAACCCCTCCCCCTACACACACCCTCCAAATTACATAAAATAGTGGGTGTGGTCAGTCAAATTTCACGAAAACAGTAGGAGGGTCTTAAAGGGGCATTAAATACCAGGATTGCATTACATACAGAGTGCAGAGCTGTCACTTGTAAACACAGAAACCGGACTTCTGTGTTTACAAGTGATTGTGGTGAGCAGGCACCAAAGGGTCTGAGCCAGAGGTGGTGGAACTCAAGTTCCCCCAGAAAAAAAGCCCTGGTGATCGGAATTATCTGTGGATAACGGACCCCTGCTTTCACCAACTCTTGGCATTGTTGACCCCCCTATATTAAGAAGCAGGACACATGCATGAGGCTTTTTTTTTATTTTTTGGTTGAATAATAATGATTTGATTTGGTATATTTTCTGTTATTTTTGGATTCATAGAATGCACTTTTTGGTTAAGTTCTATTGACAGATATCATGTCTAATTTTATTTGTTTTCTTTTTTTAATGCACAATAAAAAAAAATTGTGTAGAATAATACTTCGCTATGTGTTTTACTTCAAATGACAGTTTGGTAGTAGGCAGTTACATTTAAAAAAATACAATGTAAAATCAACAAGGGACACCAACATAGTTGTATCGTTGATCTTAAAAACTACAGGATAATGGTGTTGTGGTAACTTACACCAAAACAAAAATAAAAAATAACAAGCATCATAATATTATTCTTGATATCACTAGAAAAAAAAAAGGTTTGAAAATTTGTTTGCAATAATTCCTTCAGTATCACCAGCAAAGCAGCTTCATTATTATCCAATTAAAGAAGAAGAGAATTGTGCGCTGCATTTCCAGATCTCATAATTTGCCGCGTCACGAATGTTAATTCTTCATTACGAACGTCGGAATATCTGATTGTGTGTAGGAGGCTTTTAGGCCCGTACACGCGATCGGATTTTCCGACGGCAAATGTTCGATGACAGGCTGTTGGCAGTAAATCCAATTGTTTGTACGCTCCATCGGACAATTTTTGTCGGATTTTCTGCGGACAAATGTTGGATGGCAGGTTTTCAAATTTTCCGCGGACAAATGTGTGTTGTCGGATTTCCCGAGCGTGTGTACACAAGTCCAACGGAACAAAAGTCCAAAGTACAAACACGCATGCTCGGAAGCGAGGACGAGCCAGAAGCGGTCGGTTTTGTAAATTAGCGTTCTTTATGGAGAATTAACATTCGTGACGCGTCAAATTGTGAAATCTGGAAATGCAGCGCACAATTCTCTTCTTCTTTAATGGGATAATAATGAAGCTGCTTTGCTGGTGATACTGATGGAGTTATTGCAAACTAATTTTCAAAGGTTTTTTTTTTCTAGTGATATCAAGAATAATATTATTATGCTTTTTTTTTTATTTGGGCAAGTTACCACAACACCATTATCCTGTAGTTTTTAAGATCAAAGATACATCTATGTTGGTGTCCCTTGTCAATTTTACATTGTATTTTTTTAAATGTAACTGCCGACTCCCAAACTGTCATTTGAAGTAAAACACATAGCCAAGTATTATTCTACACATTTTTTTTTATTGTGCATTAAAAAAAGAAAACAAATAAAATTAGACATGCTATCTGCCAATAGAACTTAAAGTGGTGTTCCACCCAAAAAAAAAAACAAAAACGCATGAATGTGCCTAAAAAAAAATAAAAAAAAACATTTGGAATTTTTTTTATTTTTTTTTAACTCACCTCTAAATGCCTGTTGCTAGGGGGTCCCTTGTAGTCTGCCTCTTTCAGTGCCTGGGCTGGTGACATCACTTCTCCTCGGCGCAGGAAGGGCTCAGCTCTGCTCCCTCCCTCTTGTCAATCATCTGGGACTCATTACAGGTCCCAAATGACTGAGCGGCCAATCACGGTGCGCGGCGCCGCTCTCGCATGCGCAGTGGGTGCCCGGCTGTGAAGCCACAGCCCGGCGCCCACAGTTGCAATGCCGGCGCCGCCGAACGGAGGGGGAGACGAGTGGGGCTTCGATCCCCCGCATCGCTGGACCCAGGGTCAGGTAAGTGTCCAATTAAAAGTCAGCAGCTGCAGTATTTGTAGCTGCTGACTTTTATTTATTTATTTTTTTTTAATGGGAACTCCTCTTTAACCAAAAAGTGCATTCTATGCATCCAAAAATATAGAAAATATACCAAATCGAATCATTATTATTCAACCAAAAAATAAAATAAAAGCCTCATGCATGTGTCCTGCTTCTTAATATAGGGGGTCACCAATGCCAAGAGTTGGTGAAAGCAGGGGTCCGTCATCCGGAGATAATTCCGAAAATCATCTGGATTATTCTCCTGGAGCTCCCGCAGCAAAGGCATATGACATAATAGGTCACCATTAATAAAGCAACCAATTTTTGGTCCAAGACCTCCTCCTCCTCCTCCTCCTGTTCCTGGACTGGACTTGGGTCAAAGCAATAACTCCAAGGCCAATAATAAATAACCCGTTATCTCCTCTGATTCCGCAACATGGCTGGTTGACGAACGGCCGTTCAGAAACAAACTGAAAAGCGCGAAATGAAAAGCGCGAATCAACACTCACTGAACTTCTACTAACATGAAATTAGCAGAAGGAGCCCAAAGGGTGGTGCTAAAGAGCTGAAAAACCATGTAGTAAGTCACTACGTTCGTGTTTGTTGGCCGACAATTCCTTGCCGTTTGTATGCAAGACAAAATTCAGTCACACGCCTTTGGACAAAAGTCCGAGGTTTTGTCTGCGTAAAATCTGATCATATGTACGGGGCTTTAGAGTTAAGCCTTTTTGGCCAACTTGAGTCTTTTTGATCAGGTTGAGTTGGAGTGCTCACCATGTGGTCTTTATTATGTTCAAGTGATCACAAGTGTGAATGTGACTTTTCTGTTGGGTTCTTTTAGATTGACCAGGAGCAATTCGATAAAATTCTGGAATACATTCAAAGCGGGAAAGATGAAGGAGCCAAACTGGAGTGTGGTGGATCCGCCGTCGGAGGGCGAGGATTTTTCATTAAGCCCACTGTCTTCTCCGAGGTGACCGACGACATGAGGATTGCCAAGGAAGAGGTAATCTAGTCTAACGCACGCCATGTACAGTAATGTATCCCAAATAGTTCTTCTTTCATGCAGGTAGAAGGCTCTCTACCTCCCCTCTGAAAAGTGATCCATGGTGGAACGCTTTTTCCGTTACTGCTGCCTCTTTAATGCCTTTTTTTTGTTGTAATCCAAAAGACGATTTTACATCGACCACATTTGGCATGTAGTTGAGGAGTGAACCCATTGAATGCAATGGGCAAGTTTTTTCAAGCGCCATTGACACGACAAGTTAAAACTGGACTCGAGCAGCCACCATGTCATGCTGTCAGTCGTCAGTTAGGGTTGGGTGGTAAAACACGGATCAGCTGCTTATTTTTACCGGCCACCTGTGTGAACCTAAATCAGTATTAGACCAAAAATGTAATCTATTGCAACTTACTAAGCATTAGATGTGGTGGCTGCATTCGTTTTTCTTTTTTAGTTTTTTTTCCCCCTGGTGATCTGGCCAGTAACACGCACCCCCCCACTCTGGATGAAGGAGCACAGGAGGGCACCTATGGACAGCAGAATTGTCAGTCTGGGGGGAAGGGAGTGTTATGCCGCGTACACACGGCCGGACTTTTCGACCAAACTTGTCCGACGGAACAAATTCGTCGAACAATTCGACCGCGTGTGGGCTTCATCGGACCTGCAGCGGACCTTTTCTGTCGAAAATGACGAAAGTGACGGACTTTAGATTTAGAACATGTTTCAAATCTTTCTGATGGACTCCAGTCCGGTCGAAAAATCCGCTCGTCTGTATGCTAGTCCGACGGACGAAAACCCACGCTAGGGCAGCTATTGGCTACTGGCTATGAACTGCCTTATTCTAGTCCGGTCGTACGTCATCACGTACGAATCCGTCGGACTTTGGTGTGATCGTGTGTAGGCAAGTCCGATTCGACGGAAGTCCGTCAAAAAGTCAGTCGAAAAGTCCGACGTGATTCAGTCCGTCGAAAGTCCGGTCGTGTGTACACAGCATTGGATGCACTAGCAGATTTAGTTACACTAACAAATTGAAGTCAAACTCCTGCTCACATGTTATAAGCAGTTACAGAACTGATGTTGGACGAGAAGGCCTGGCTCGCAGTGTCCACTCTAATTCATCCCAAAGGTGTTCTATCGGGTTGAGGTCAGGACAGTCAAGTTCCTCCACCCCAAATTTGCTCATCCATGTCTTTATGGACCTTGCTTTGTGCACTGGTCCAAATCATTTGGTGGAGGGGGGATTATGGTGTGGGGTTGTTTTTCAGAGGTTGGGCTTGGCCCCTTAGTTCCAGTGAAGGGAACTCTTAAGGTGTCAGCATACCAAGACATTTTGGACAATTTCGTGCTCCCAACTTTGTGGGAATAGTTTGGGGATGGCCCCTTCCTGTTCCAACATGACTGCGCACCAGTGCACAAAGCAAGGTCCAAAAAGACATGGATGAGCCAGTTTGGGGTGGAGGAACTTGACTGACCTCAACCCAATAGAACACCTTTGGGATGAATTAGAGTGGAGACTGTGAGCCAGGCCTTCTCGTCCAACATCAGTGCCTGACCTCACAAAATGCGCTTCTGGAAGAATGGTCAAACATTCCCATAGACACACTACTAAACCTTGTGGATGTTGAATGTATGTTCCTTGCTAAAGAGCATTATTTTTGAACGAGGTGTTATGGGTAAGTAGGCGTCTTTCTCTGGGTTGGTATCAGTCACTCATCTCACAATGTATATCCCGCAGATCTTCGGACCTGTCCAGTCCATTCTGAAATTTAAAAGCATAGATGACGTGATCAAGAGGGCCAACAACACGGAGTACGGACTGACGGCCGCCGTCTTCACCGAGAGCCTGGATAAAGCATTGAGTGTGGCCTCCGCCCTGCAGTCTGGAACAGTATGGTGGGTATCAGCGGCACCGACATCAGAGGTCATGTGACATTCCTTGTACTGGGCTGTTTATATTTTATATATAATATTGATTGGTTATCCAGTGTCAGGTCAGCTATTTTTACACTTTTTATTAATGAAAGGAACTTTAATTCTGCCCCCCTTAACGTTTTGCCAGTGTACAATTCACAAACTCATCCAGCGTTGCCCTGCTGTGATCCACTGAGCTGGTGTCACAAGTTGGCTTCCACACCGCCATCTTTGTTGCTGGCGCAGTTAGTTGCTGGCTGCCTCTTCCTGCCTCCTGATGACAATCTGCCCTCCTCCAGCCTTATAAATGGAACATGAAGTATGCTGCCTGGGTGAGTTTATGAATGTGCATTGAGCAGAAGGCTTCAGAGCTCCCGATGCTCACCCTGAGGCTGCGGGGGGGCGGGGGGGATGGCCGGGTCTGTGCAAGGCAAAAGGATACGTTCCAAACACAATTCACATGTAGGCTCAAAACGTTTCAGAAATCTTTCATTAGGAGCACATGTAAAGGAATCTGATATCCATTAGACATTGGTATTGCACACATATTATACATGATGTTATCAGAATCAATATACCACATATGTATAACTGGAACTCATAATATGAACAAGGAGGCGCCTCCAGAAGGCCAAGATGTTCTCCTGATAAAAGATTTCTGAAATGTGTCGAGCCCACATGTGAATTGCATTTCCAATTTATACAAGTTGTAAACCACTAAGTGGAGAGTATTTCTAATTGTGCTTTTGTATAAGTTTTTTAATAGAATATAATAAAAATGATTTTGGATGATACTCAGTTTCTCTATATACAGTATCTTACAAAAGTGAGTACACCCCTCACATTTTTGTAAATATTTTATTATATCTTTTCATGTGACAACACTGAAGAAATGACACTTTGCTACAATGTAAAGTAGTGAGTGTACAGCTTGTATAACAGTGTAAATTTGCTGCCCCCTCAAAATAACTCAACACACAGCCATTAATGTCTAAACCGCTGGCAACAAAAGTGAGTACACCCCTAAGTGAAAATGTCCAATTTGGGCCCAAAGTGTCAATATTTTGTGTGGCCACCATTATTTTCCAGCACTACCTTAACCCTCTTGGGCATGGAGATCACCAGAGCTTCACAGGTTGCCCCTGGAGTCCTCTTCTACTCCTCCATGATGACATCACAGAGCTGGTGGATGTTAGAGACCTTGCGCTCCTCCACCTTCCGTTTGAGGATGCCCCACAGATGTTCAATAGGGTTTAGGTCTGGAGACATGCTTGGCCAGTCCATCACCTTTACCCTCAGCTTCTTTAGCAAGGCAGTGGTCGTCTTGGAGGTGTGTTTGGGGTCGTTATGTTGGAATACTGCCCTGTGGTCCAGTCTCTGAAGGGAGGGGATCATGCTCTGCTTCAGTATGTCACAGTACATGTTGGCATTCATGGTTCCCTCAATGAACTGTAGCTCCCCAGTGCCAGCAGCACTCATGCAGCCCCAGACCATGACACTCCCACCACCATGCTTGACTGTAGACAAGACACACTTGTCTTTGTACTCCTCACCTGGTTGCCCCCACACACGCCTGACACCATCTGAACCAAATAAGTTTATCTTGGTCTCATCAGACCACAGGACATGGTTCCAGTAATCCATGTCCTTAGTCTGCTTGTCTTCAGCAAACTGTTTGTGGGCTTTCTTGTGCATCATCTTTAGAAGAGGCTTCTTTCTGGGATGACAGCCATGGAGACCAATTTGATGCAGAGTGCGGCATATGGTCTGAGCACTGACAGGCTGACCCCTCACCCCTTCAACCTCTGCAGCAATGCTGGCAGCACTCATACATCTATTTCCCAAAGACAACCTCTGGATATGACGCTGAGCACGTGACCTCAACTCCTTTGGTTGACCATGGCGAGGCCTGTTCTGAGTGGAACCTGTCCTGTTAAACCACTGTATGGTCTCGGCCACCGTGCTGCAGCTCAGTTTCAGGGTCTTGGCAATCTTCTTATAGCCTAGGCCATCTTTATGTAGAGCAACAATTCTTTTTTTCAGATCCTCAGAGAGTTCTTTGCCATGAGGTGTCATGTTGAACTTCCAGTGACCAGTATGAGAGAGTGAGAGCGATAACACCAAATTTAACACACCTGCTCCCCATTCACACCTGAGACCTTGTAACACTAACGAGTCACATGACACCAGGGAGGAAAAATGGCTAATTGGGCCCAATTTGGACATTTTCACTTAGGGGTGTACTCACTTTTGTTGCCAGCAGTTTAGACATGAATGGCTGTGTTGAGTTATTTTGAGGGGACAGCAAATTTACACTGTTATACAAGCTGTACACTCACTACTTTACATTGTAGCAAAGTGTCATTTCTTCAGTGTTGTCACATGAAAAGATAGAAGAAAATATTTACAAAAATGTGAGGGGTGTACTCACTATAGTAAGTAATGTGTATCTGGTACAGTGGATGTTGTTGGTAAATGTCTCCTCTACTAATGGTTCTGCTCTTTTGTAGGATAAACTGTTACAATGCCCTTCATGCACAGACTCCCTTTGGAGGCTTCAAAATGTCAGGAAATGGCAGAGAACTGTAAGTATATCTTGTCAGATGTTAATAAAGTTTACTGGGTTCATTAAAAAAAAGAAAGAAAATACCACTGGCAACCTTTTTATTCTTTTTCTTATTGGGAGTCACTAGTGACTCAAAATTATTATTGCATCAAGCAATGATTTACAGAATACACCTCTGGGGGGGGGGGGGGGGGGTGTATTTATAACAAATGCAGAGCTATTCATCCTGCAGAACTGTATGCACATTCATGTATTCACACTTGTGTGACTTGTCATGCAACTTTGGACATCAAAGTCGCATGGCAATTAGTTCCCCATGTTTTCATTTAGTGTGTTTTATACTAAAATTTTGCATTCCCTAGACCTTTGCGGTAATAACGTGTGACCAAAAAAATTATAACTAACACTATTTTATTCTCTGGGGTGTCTGCTTTCAGAAAATATATCATGTTTGGTGGGTTTTGTGTAATCTTCAGGCCTAAAATGATTTTTTAAACGTGGTGTACAATTGCACTTTACCCATGAGTCTGTATATACTGTATATGCTTTTTGTACTATATTAAAAGCGAACTTAAAGAGGTTGTAAACCTTCTTCATGTTTTTCTAACCTTAATGCATCCTATGCATTAAGGTGAAAAAACACCTGGCAGTGAACCCCCCCCCCCCCCGATTTACTTACCTGAGCCCTGGAACTTTATCTAGCGGGGACGCCCTCTTCCTCTGCCCAGGTTTCTCAGCTCATGGATTGGATAGATTGATAGCAGCGCAGCCATTGGCTCCTGCTGCTGTCAATCAAATCCAATGACGCGGATGCCGGGGGGCAGGGCCGAGTTATACATTCGGCATCTATGGACGCCGAATACTGGACTCAGGAGTGCGCCCGCAAGGTAACCCCCCAGGAGAGCGCTTCTCCTAGGGGGGGTTATCTGATGTGGGAAAGAGCCGAGAGAGCTGTCGGGGGACCCCAGAAGACAAGGTTCGGGGCCACTCTGTGCAAAACGAGCTGCACAGTGGAGGTAAGTATGAAATGTTATTTATGGACTGAAATTTTCACTGGGACTTTGCTTTAGTTTTTCTTTTTCTTTTTCATTTGAAAATTTGAAAATTTTGCAATGTGGTTATTCTATTAGCACTGCACTTATTTTGTATATATTCATCTTTTTGAGTTTTTGTATTAGACTTTATGGTGCTGCCAGCTTAGTCTATCCACTATAGTTTTACATATAGTTTTTTTTCCTTAGTTAAGTTGTTTCTAGCGCAGCGTTAGCCTTTGGGCTTCTTTTTTCACAAGTATGATATGTTTGTTATTTAAAAAAAAAAAACAAACCCTTACAATCACTTTAAGCCAGTAAGACCTCATTTACATTTTATGCATTTTTCTGCCTTCCTATCCACTCTCTCTTAAAGTGATTGTAAAGCTTCGTTTTTGTTTTTTTTTAAAATAACAAACATATCATACTTACCTCCACTGTGTAGTTCGTTTTGCACAGAGTGGCCCCCGATCCTCGACTTCTGGGGTGCCCCGGCGGCACTGGTAGATCCTCCCCGCATCGTATAACCCCCTAGGAGAAGCGTTCTCCCGGGGGGGCTGGTTATCTTGCAGGTGCGCTCCCGAGTCCAGCATTTGCGTCCATAGAGGTAGAATGCAGGACTCGACCCCACCCCCCATCATTGGATTTGATTGACAGTCGAGCCGAGACAACGGGCAGAGGGGAAGAGCGCGTCTCTGGTGTGGGAATTACGGGGCTCAGGTGTTCAGTGACAGAAGTTTTTTCACCTTAATGCATAGGATGCGTTAAGGTTAAAAAACATGAAGGTTTACAACCCCTTTATGCTGCAAAGGCAGCGGAGGAGGGTATACATACACTGCAGCTGCGATAAAAATGATCAACACTTACATGTTTATTGGGCAGCACCGCTTGCTGAATGCGACCCATTCAACTGAATGGGGCTGCCCACGGTTATGGTGTGCTGCTGCAGGGGTTAAGGCATAGCTCCCAACTGTCCCTGATTTCAAGGGACTGTCCCTGATTTGGTGCAATGTCCCTCTGTCCCTCTTTCCTCCTCATTTGTCCCTTATTTTGGTCTGATCTATATAGTTGTACATAAAATGCACTTTTTATCTTTCAAAAAGGGTTTCCAGGTGCTAAACCTTTCATCCAAATTCTAAATTGCTGCATTTGTAATTTTTAAGGGCCAATATAAAGGAATAGTAGTGGTAAAAAAAAAAAAAGCCCTCTTGTGGATTTAATTAACCTTTTTTTTTTTTTGCCTAATTCTCCTTTAAGGGTCGAGTGGCAGGGGGCGTGTCCTATGCCTACATACGTTTGCCAGTAGGTGTCCCTCATTCCCATCTCAAAATGTTGGGAGGTGTGGTTAAGGCGTTAACACGGGAGGTGAGGAGGCGATACAACAACTCCTCACCCCCATGTCAAATGCCCTCTGAAAAGCAATCTGAATGCAAATTGCTCTTTTTATGTGTAAATGAGCCCCAAAACAATTTTTTTACTCCCTCCCTTTTACACAAATGCTACAAAAAAAAAAAAAAGATATATATAGATAAAAAAAAAAATATATATATATATATATATATATATATATATATATATATATTACAATTTTGACCTTAGCTTTTGTGCTGTGTTGGCACTTCCTGGTTTCCAGCCTAGGTCGGGTTCCACTGCCTCCTGGAATTGATACATCACAGCTATCCGAGGAGGCAGCTCCAAGCTGCAAGTTTGAGGTGCATGTACACAGCTTTTTTTTTTTTTTTTTGCACCAGTGGCAGCCGGTGCTCCGTTTTTTGATTGCTTCTCCTCTCAGCCCATCGGGTCGACCCGCTTCCTGATTGGCCGGGAGGAGAAGCAGGAAGACAATAGCGAATATTAATTTGCTATTGTCACACAACTGGGTGGGCTCAGGGCGCAGTACTCTGCACCCTGAGCCCACCCTTTTTTTTAAAGCCAATTAGAGCCTCCGGTAGGGTTGCCACCTGTCCAAGATTCACCTGAAACCCGGACACATTATTCAGACAGGAATGTGGCTTGGAACAGGGCCTGACAGGAGGGTGAGCGGGCACTATTTGTGCCACATTACTATTCTCTCATGAGCGCCGAAAGGTGTCCCAGGTCTGTTACAATCCTATAGTGCAATGTTTCTCAACTCCAGTCCTCAAGGCGCCCCAGCAGGTCGTGTTTTTAGGATTTCCCTCAGATGAAACGGCTGTGGTAATTACTAAAGCGGTGAAACTGATCAAATCACCCGTGCAAAATAATGGAAGGCCTGAAAACATGACCTGTTGGGGGTACTTAAGGACTGGAGTTGAGAAACATTGCTAAAAAAATTTTTTTAAAATGACGGTGCGCCTTCGGGTTTCGGGTTTGGCTGGAAGAAAAAGTGGCAACCCTCCCTCTCCAATCATGTGCTTCTAAAAAAAAAAAAAAAATACCCCATTGAAATCCATGCGTGTGACGCCCCCCCCCGCATATAAATTAGGGGGCCGGGCGCCTGGATGGGGGGGGGGGGGCGCCACTGTCTTGCACATACACAAAAACAGAGGGCGCTATAGTGTACATCTAACAGAAGCCGCTGCAGATGCTCAGCAATCCACTGCGCATGTGCAAAAGCGCCACTGGTCTTCATCATCTTCACTGGGGGGGGGGGGGGGGCAGGAAATCTGCATTGTTAAGGTAAATACTTTTTCATATATCAGGCCAGCATTGGCTGTGTATATTATTCTGGCTCTCAGTAATGGCCGCTCTCTTTGCAGGGGGGAATACGCCTTGGCAGAATACACAGAAGTGAAGACCGTCACCATTAAACTATCACAGAAGCAGCACTGAGGATAAGAAGAAGAGACTGGTGTGTGCAATTCCACCTTCAGCATCATCCAGGACCAGAATGGACTCATTAATACTGAGGGATTCTTACTTTTTTATTTTTTATTTTTTTTTATTAAACCATAAACTATTACAGATCGTTTGTCTGTGGTAACTTGCCCCTGACTCCGAGAACCTGCGAGTCTCTCTTTTCATCTGCTCTTCATTACTGCTCTTAAGTGGGTGTAGATATTATAAACTGCATAGCTGTTCTTCCATCGAAACAACATTTAAATCCAAATAGGGAAAAAATCAATTTCTCTCAAGGATATATTCTCCACCATTCATGTGAATACTGCATTATGGCCACAAGATGGCACTGTGGAGCACACTTATAGTGTATGAATGCACTAAAAGTACTGGGATATCTGCCGTTTACACACACATTATTATTATTATTATTATTATTCAGGATTTATTTAGCGCCAACAGTTTGCGCAGCGCTTTACAGCGTGAGGGCAGACAGTACAGTTACAATACAGAAGGAATTAGAAGCACATGAACTTTAATGTCATCCCAGTCTTAGTATGTAGGGTTCAATATTGAGTTGGCCCACCCTTTGCAGCTATAACAGCTTCAACTCTTCTGGGAAGGCCGTCCACAAGGTTTAGGAGTGTGTCTATGCGAATGTTCGACCATTCTTCCAGAAGAGCATTTGTGAGGTCAGGCGCAGATGTGGATGAGAAGGCCTGGCTCGCAGTCTACAATCTAATAATTCATCCCAAAGGTCGGGATGAGGTCAGGACTCTGTGCAAGCCAGTCAAGTTCCTCCACCCCAAACTCGCTCATCTATGTCTTTATGGACCTTGCTTTGTGCACTGGTGCGTAGTCATGTTGGAACAGGAAGGGGCCATCCCCAAACTGTTCCCACAAAGTTGGCAGCATGAAATTGTCCAAAATGTCTTGGTATGCTGACGCCTTAAGAGTTCCCTTCACCGGAATTAAGAGGCCAAGCCCAACCCCTGAAAAACAGCCCCACACCATAATCCCCCCCTCCACCAATGATTTGGACCAGTGCACGAAGCAAGGTCCATAAAGTCCTGACCTCAACCCGATAGAACATCCTTGGTATGAATTAGAGTGGAGACTGCGATCCTGGCCTTCTCATCCAACATCAGTGCCTGACCTCACAAATGTGCTTCTGAAAGAATGGTCAAACATTCCCATAGACACACTCCTAAACATTGTGGACAGCCTTCCCAGAAGAGTTGAAGCTGTTATAGCTGCAAAGGGTGGGCCAACTCAATATTGAACCCTACGGACTAAGACAGGGATGCCATTAAAGTTCATGTACATGTAAAGGCAGGTGTCCCAATACTTTTGGTAATATAGTGTATTTTCTATGATGGACAGTGCCACCTAGTGGCCATAATGCTGTATTTTCTGCACTCACCCATTCAAATGGAAGAATATAGTCAGAGAACATTTGATTTATCTCCATTTGCACAGGACGAATTTACATGGAGCCGTGATTGACGAACCGCTATGCAATTTTTTTTTTTCAAATATACCCCAAAGTGTCTGCTCAGTTATCATTTGAAATGTACTGATATTTATATTTTGCATTTTCTGATCTCTAACTCTTGAGACCCCTTTCACACTGGAGGCGTTTTTCAGGCGCTGAATATCGGCGCCAAAGCGCCACTAAAACAGCGGTAAAGCGCTGCTAAAACTAGCGGCACTTTACCGATACCCCCCACCGCCCCCAGTGTGAAAGGGCTCTATGGGAATGTCGCCGTATTTTATAAAATTTTTATCCCACAATATTTTTGTTAACTGCCTCAATACCTGAGGATTTCACTTTTTACTGCTTCCTCTTTTTCATTCATTCTATGCACAATATTCACTTCTACAAATGTGCGCAATTTTTGTAAAACTTACAAAACAAGCTTATTTTATAAGAATTAGGCTGGGCATACACTGAAAGATTTCCCCTCGTTGGGCTGAACAAGAGAAACGCAGTCGGGGGGAATATAATGTGATCCCCTGCAGATTTTGTAAGTTTGCCCACTTACAAAGAAATGACCAATTCGGAAATATCCGAATTAACGAAAAACAAGTTTAACAAACTTTTCCGAATATTCGTAAATTCGAAAAAATTCGTAAGTTCGAAAAAAATCTGAAATTTGAAAAAAATCTGAAATTCAGAAATTCGAAAAAAAAAATCTGAAATTTGTAAATTCGGGAAAAAAATCAGAAATTCAGATATTCAAATAAAAAAATCGGAAATTCGTAAATTAAAAAAAACATCTGAAATTCGTAAAAAAACGGAAATTCGTAAAAAAAACGGAAATTCATAAAAAATCAGAAATTCGGAAATTCACAAACCCCAAAATTCGAAAATCTGAAATAATAACTAATAATAACTTAACTATTGATAGCTATTAAATTATAGGTATTGGAATATCCTTTCAAATTTGGCTGTTAGTGAACGTAACGAATACGAATTTATCCGAAGTTATGAATTATCCGAAATAATGAATGCTGCATCTAAACAAATTGAATGTAAGGAATTAATAATAATAAATTACAATAATAATAAATAAAAACGTTTTATTATTATTATTATTTATTATTCATTAGTTCCGTTCCATTTGTTTAGATGCGGCATTCGTTATTTCGGATAATTCGTAACTTCAGAAAAATTCATATTCGTTCACTAACAGCCAAATTTTGAAAGAAAATTCCAATACAACCTATAATTTAATAGCTAGCAATAGTTAAGTTATTATTAGTTATTTCAGATTTTTGTGTTTTCCGAATCTCCGATTTTTTATTTTATTTTAATTTCCGAATTTCCGATTTTTTTCAAATTTCAGATTTTTTTTTGGAATTTCCGAATTAAAAAAAAAAGACGACCCCCCCCCCCACTGGTTGGCACTATATACATTCTGTATAATAATAATAATAATGGTAACTGCATCAGGCTCCTGACAATTTCTCTTTATGAAAGAGAAGACCATCAAATATTGTTTTATATACAATTTTAATATCCCATTTTCGTATATTTTTCCTTAGCGGCCTCTGATTTCTTTCAATTGGAACTCTATTGCTATATTAATATCATAATTCATTTCCCAGAAATTATTGATGTTCAATGAGTTAGTGCCCATTAGTGCTAGCAGATTTAAAAAAAAAAATGTTTTTTTAAACTTGTATATGTTCCACCTCTGATAATATTATATATACATAAATGTTACTACTAATATGTAAATTCTGGGTACGGAATATTTTATGTTGTGATAAGATAAACTGTATTCTGCTTTTTTATGGACCAGTAAAATTTAAAAGATTATATATATGTATATTTATGAAATAGATGCAGTTAATCAAACAATATTTTTTTGTATTTTCTTAGTGCAAAATAAAGGATATATACTGAACTTTACCGGCTTTTATTTGCCTCCCTACCATTTCATTCTTCTACACCTTAATTTATATCTATACGTATTTTATGTTATTTTGTTGCAAAGATAATCAATACTAGAGCAAGGGAGGGTTATAACCCCTGTCAGGTTTTTTTTTTTTCACCACCTGTGTCCCATTGCGGAGATTTCCCTTCACTTCCTGTCCCATAACTAAACAGGAAGTGAGAGGAGATCTCTGCAAATTAAGGGAATTCCCCAGGTTACCAGAACTAGTGTCCCCATTGGAAGATTTCCCCTCTATTACTTTTCTGGGGACAACCCAAAATTTGGGATTTTCTATTATTTTCACTTTCAATGATAAATAGTAAACAGGGGAATTAGAGAGGGGGGATCACCCTAATGTGGACACAGGCAGCAATAAAAACTGACAGGGGGTCTAATCCCTCTCCACTCTATCCAAAATAAAATAAAATGTTTTGCCCTTAGTTATACTTTGACCACTTCAGCCCTGGATGGTTTTACCCCCTTTAAATGGTGTTCCCCCCCCCCCCCCCCCGGCTCATGAAAGATTAAAAGTCAGCAGCTTCACATACGCAGGATGTGGAAATCTTGCAAAAAGACCTGAACAAATTAATCAGGTGGGCGACTACATGGCAAATGAGGTTCAATGTAGAAAAATGAAAAATAATGCATTTGGGTGGCAAAAATATGAATGCAATCTATACACTGGGGAGAGAACCTCTGGGGGAATCTAGGATGGAAAAGGACCTGGGGGTCCTAGTAGATGATAGGCTCAGCAATGCCAAGCTGCTGCTAACAAAGCAAATAGAATATTGGCATTAAAAAGGGGATCAACTCCAGAGATCAAACGATAATTCTCCCGCTCTACAAGACTCTGGTCCGGCCGCACCTGGAGTATGCTGTCCAGTTCTGGGCACCAGTCCTCAGGAAGGATGTACTGGAAATGGAGCGAGTACAAAGAAGGGCAAAAAAGCTAATAAAGGGTCTGGAGGATATTAGTTATGAGGAAAGGTTGCGAGCACTGAACTTATTCTCTCTGGAGAAGAGACGCTTGAGAGGGGATATGATTTCAATTTACAAATACCGGACTGGTGACCCCACAAAAGGGATAAAACTTTTTCGCAGAAGAGAGTTTAATAAGACTCGTGGCCACTCATTACAATTAGAAGAAAAGAGGTTTAACCTTAAACTATGTAGAGGGTTCTTTACTGTAAGAGCGGCAAGGATGTGGAATTCCCTTCCACAGGCGGTGGTCTCAGCGGGGAGCATCGATAGCTTCAAGAAACTATTAGATAATCACCTGAATGACCGCAACATACAGGGATATGTAATGTAATACTGACACATAATCACACACATAGGTTGGACTTGATGGACTTGTGTCTTTTTTCAACCTCACCTACTATGTAACTATGTAACATACTGTACAAATACTGCAGCTGCTGACTTTTTATATTAGGACACTTACCTGTCCGGGGATCCCGCCATGTCGGCACCCCAGACGATTTTCAGATCGCCTGCCGCCGCCATTCCTGTTAAGGGAAACCGGCAGTGGAGCCTTTCGGCTTCACAGCCGGTTCCCTACTGCGCTTGCGCGACGTGTGCTCCATTTTGTAATTGGCCGGGCGGAGGAAGGAAGAGGGGGGTGAACTTCCAAGGAAGTGGGGAAGGGGGACTTGTCAAAAACAGGTACCTATTCCCCCCCGTCCCCCAAGAACTCCACTTTAATGACCAGGCCATTTTTTGCGATACGGCGCTGCGTTAATTTAACTGACAATTGCGCAGTCGTGCGACGCTGCACCCAAACAAAATTGACGCCTTTTTTGCCCCACAAATAGAGCTTTCTTTTGGTGGTATTTGACCACCTCTGCGGTTTTTAGTTTTTGCGTTATAAACAAACAAAGACAGACAATTAAAAAAAAAAACAATATTTTCTACTTTCTGCTATAAAACCTATCCAATAAAAAATGTAAATAATCTAATTTCTTCATCAATTTAGGCTAATATGTATTCTGCTACATGTTTTTGGTAAAAAAAATCCCTAAAAGTGTATATTGATTGGTTTGCGCAAAAGTTATAGCGTCTGCAACCCATGGGATATTTTTATGGATTTTTTTTTTTTTTTTTTACTAGTAATGGCGGCGATCAGCGATTTTAGTGGGACTGCGACATTGCGGCGGACAAATTGGACACTAAGTGACACTCTTTTGGGAACCAGTGACATTATTACAGTGATCAGTGCTAAAAATATGCACTGACACTGGCAGGGAAGGGGTTAACAGGGGCGATCAAAGGGTTAATTGTGTACCTAGGTGCTTGCTAACTGTGGGGGGGGGGGTCTGACTGGATGAAGACAGAGATCCGCGTCCGTTCCTGCGTAGCAGAAACACAATATTTCTATCTTCTTCCCTGTCATAACGGCGATCTGCCTTGTTTACATAGACAGATCACCATTCTGCCTCTCTGGGGAACGATCGCGGGTGGCCGGCGGACATTGCCTCTGCCGGACACGCCGATTGGCTCCTCCCCCTCTTCCAATAGGGGGCGTGCGCTAGACAGGTGCATGACGAAAAAATTCATTTTGTTTTCCTTTTGATTTGTTCATCTAGTTATTTCGTTTAGTTCAATTCGGTCGATTCGTTCAATTTGTATTCGGAATTCGTATTCGGAATTTTCTCATTTTCAGATTTTTTCGATTGCAGCAAAGTGAACAAACAAAAGAAAAATCTTCATCAAATGATTACAATGACTCTTTAAATCGCCTTTGGTTTAACAAAAACAGCATCATTAGAATTACAAAGGAGGTCCAGCACTAGAATGATTGCTCTCGCTATAATGTTTGCGGTGATACCTCACACGTGTGGTGCAAACACCATTTACATCTGCTTACGCGACCTGCATACGCTTCTGCCTCTGTGAGCGAGAACCCAGGGACGGAGGCACTTTAAAAGAAAAATTCAATTTTTTTTTTTTATTTTTACACAGTTTCTTTCATTTTTTTTTTTTAAATCACTTTTATTGCTCTCACAAGGAATGTAAACATTCCTTATGACAGCAATAGGCAGTATACAAACAATTCAGAAACCGCGCTACTGCTATTATTGTGTTCAAAAATAAAAGTGATGTGTGCAAAGCAGCAACTTAACCATGTGACATTGCCACAGCAAGTATAATTGCAGAAAAAACAAAGCCGCATTATGCAAAAAATAATCAACCAAATATAAAATAACAAATAAAGTCCACGTGAAAAAAAACATCAAACAAATATAAAATAACAAAATAAGTCCACGTGAATCAGTGAGTGAAGAAATCTCCTTATAGCGTCATCAAGGGGTCCAACACCATCAGTGAACAAAGCTCCTCCAGGGGAAACCTCCACCTCTGAGAGTAGGGGCACTTACCAGATCTTATTGACCCTCCATCAACAGAGAAGTCAAACAAGCAGTAGCCATTGCCATCTATGGGACATTGCAGACACAGGTACTCATATGGAAAATGGTTGCCACTGTTTATCTCCTAACCAACGTCACCAGATGAAGTTATGAGAAAAGTCCTGGACAGCCACACTCAAAATAATTTTCGCCTTTATTAAATAAAAATCAACAAAAATACATGCCACAGCAAGAAGTACAGGGAGGCTGACGCGTTTCACACTATAGTTAGTGCTTAACTATAGTGTGAAACGCGTCAGTTCCCCTGTACTTCTTGCTGTGGCATGTATTTTTGTTGATTTTTATTTAATAAAGGAAAATTAATTTGAGTGAGGCTGTCCAGGACTTTTCTCATAACCTTATAGTTACAAGCATTGCCGGTGTCTTGTCAAATACAGTCCCCTATCATATAGTGTCCTCCCTGTACTGCGCAGGCGCAGTACGGAGGACAAATGAGACGCCGAAAGTCTCCGAAGTTTAACAGCTGATCATCAGCTGTACAAGGCGCCTGCGCTTTCATTCTCACCCTGTGTCCAGGTTCATTCCCTACTATCCAAGTGGACATAGAGTGAGAATAAATAGTTGCCGAGCGCAGCGAGGCCGTGCCCGAAGCGTGGCGAGCGAAGCGAGCTCGCGAGGGGCCCTCTTACACAGCCATCGCTAAGAAGTGCCGAAGCGCCGTGTACAGCTGATGGTCAGCTGATCAACTTCGGACACTTTCGGCATCTCCTTCTGCTCCGTACTGCGCAAGCGCTGCGCCTGCGCAGTACGGAGCGGACACTATCCGATAGGAGGACAGTATATGTCAGAACACCGGCACCTGTGGCTTCCAGCCTGGAGGAGAGGTCTGTTCCTGATTGACCTTCCCAGAGCGGTGATTTCTTTCTCTCTGCAACCTCGCCAGATACCGTGGATCGCAGAATATATGAGAAAGGAAGCTCCAATAGTGAAAAATCGTCAAATGAATTATTAAAATTATTAAAATTGCCCTTACACAGGTCAATGTAAAACACGGCAAACTGTACAGTCTTTCCTGGCAAAAGCAATCAGCCGGCGCTTCCAGGATCTGTATGGACACGATTATGTCAGGACGCAGCACCGCCCTACATGTTTCGTCATAAATGACGTCTTCTGGAGCAAAGGCAAAACATGTAGAGCGGTGCTGCATGCTGACGCCATTGCATCCATACAGATCCCGGAAGCGCGGGCAGATTGCTTTGTTACTGATGGTGTTGGACCCCTTGATGACACCATAAGTAGATTTCTACACTCACCTATTCACGTGGACTTTGTTTTTTTATGTTTGGTTGAATATTTTTTGCATAGGTGTGGCTTTGTTCTTTCAGCAATAGGCAGTAAAAGGTACTCTTTATGAAGAGATCTGGGGTCTATTAGATTATCTATAAGGCTCTACCCATACAAGCATCTAATCAAACCAAGTATGGTGTGATGGCGCTGTTTACATCCGGGGAAAGAGGAAGTGACGAAAATGATCACCACTTCCAGTCTCCTAGCCCAAAGAGGTGATCAGAGAGGTTCCAGTCTCCCATCACCTCTATTGTAAGCCAGCCCGCCAGAGGTGCCTGTGAAAACAATCCAGTGGCTAATTAGCCACTAGGATTGTTTTTTTTCTTTGTAGAGCTTTGCCGGCTCTAAAAAACAATACTGATGTTATGGCTGACAGCTGCATCCATAACCCTGGTATAACCACTTGCTGTCAATCATGTATTTGTACTTAAATTGGTGGCAAGTGATTTTCATTGCTGTCTGTGCCCCCCCAGTAGGGAGAATCACACTCTCTACTTGTCCTGTTTACCGTTACTACCAAAAGAAAAAGAAAATACCAAATTTCGGGTTGTCACCAGAACAGGAAGAGAGGGAAAACCTTCCAACAAGGAAACTAGTTCTGGTGACGACCATGGATTTCCTCACTTTGCAGGGATTCCCTCTCACTTCCTGTTTTGGCTATGGGACAGGAAGTGAAGGGAAATCTCCCTAATGGGACAAAGAGGGCAAAAAGGACCGGAAAGGGGTTATAACTCTATAACTATAACTATATCCCTTATAGGGCGTACACACGGTCGGACTTTGTTCGGACATTCCGACAACAAAATCCTAGGATTTTTTCCGACGGATGTTGGCTCAAACTTGTCTTGCATACACACGGTCGCACAAAGTTGTCGGAAAATCCGATCGTTCTAAACGCGGTGACGTAAAACGCGTACGTCGGGACTATAAGCGGGGCAGTGGCCAATAGCTTTCATCTCTTTATTTATTCTGAGCATGCGTGGCACTTTGTCCGTCGGATTTGTGTACACACGATCGGAATTTCCGACAACGGATTTTGTTGTCGGAAAATTTTATCTCCTGCTCTCCAACTTTGTGTGTCGGAAAATCCGATGGAAAATGTCCGATGGAGCCCACACACGGTCGGAATTTCCGACAACACGCTCTGATCGGACATTTTCCATCGGAAAATCCGACCGTGTGTACGGGGCAATAGTCTGTGAAAAATGAAAAGTTTTGCCTATAGATCTACTTTAACCCCTTGAAGCTGGCGTCTCCCGGCCCTTTAAGGGGTTTAGGATGGTGGGATGCGGGGTTTATGATCATGTGACTGCCATGATTGGCTGCCACGGCGTTCACATAACCTGTTTTCTGTTACCCGTCGGTAACTGCCCGGGAGCGCGTACTCTCGGCACACTGTATTTGCGCAGCGGTCTTTCAAACGCAATTATTGTGGAAAAAATACACTTTAATGAAATTTTAAAAAAACAATAAAATGTAAGTTCACCTTTACAGGAAAATCTGTAAGGTGAACTTACACAGGCCCCCCCCTTTCCCCCCCCCAGTCCTGCTGACCTGCAGCGCGGTGATCTCCCGTTCTGAGCCCCTGTATAGCTGCCTCACGGCTCCAGGGCTTATAAATTCCCGGAGCTTAATCTCCCAAATGTACCCCATCAGGAGGGACATTTAGGAGCATTCTAATTGGTCCGGGCCATCACATGGGCGTCGTCGACCAATGTGACCCCGTGAAGCCCGTCCTCTCAGCGGGGAAGAAGACGCATGGATGCCGAGTGGATTTCTAAGCCCCGGAGCCCTGAGGCAGCTGTACCGGGGCTCAGAACGGGAGATCGCCACGCTGCAAGTCAGCGGGACTGGGGGGGGAGGGGCGGTCCTGTGTAAGTTCACCTTACAAATTTTTCTGTAAAAGTGAACTTACACTTTATTGTTTTTTTAAAAAATTTTATCAGTGTATTTTTTTCGCAATTATTGCGTTTGAAAGACCGCTGCGCAAATACAGTGTGTGACTGCTATTTTATTCTCTAGGGTCTCTGCTAGAAAAAAATATATATATAATGTTTGGGGGTTCTAAGTAATTTTCTAGCCAAAAATACTGATTTTTACTTGTAAACAAAGAACACAGAGGAGAGATGGGTTTGCTTTAAGAGCATATTAAATAAGGGCATTAGCCAATGCATCCCACTGGGTAATAAATTAAAGAGCGAACAAAAGTCCTGGATGGCTTAACTTCAATGTAAAAATGCATATAAAAGCAAAGCAGAAGGCCTTCAGAAAAAATACAAGGTTGAGGGATCATCATCAGCATTCAGACTATAGAAAGAATGCAACAAGAAATGTAAGGGTGCAATTAGGGCGGCTAAGATAGAACGCGAAAGACACATAGCGGAGGAGAGCTCAAAAATCCCAAGAAATTCTTTAAGTATGTAAGCAGTAAAAAAGGGAGGACGGACCATATTGGCCCCATAAAGAATGAGGAAGGACATCTGGTTACAAAGGATGGGGAGATGGTGAAGGTATTTAATTTATTCTTCTCCTCAGTCTTCACGAGTGAATCGGGGGGCTTCAGTAACCAAAACTGCAGTGTTTATCCTCGTGACACATCACAGGAAGCACCTCCATGGTTAACAGAGGACAGAATTAAAATTAGACTTGAGAAACTTAACATTAATAAATCACCGGGACCAGATAGCTTGCATCCGAGGGTACTTAGGGAATTCAGTTAAGCAATTGCCAGACCATTGTTCTTAATTTTTACTGACAGTCTACTGACTGGAATGGTACCAGCTGATTGGAGAAAAGCCAATGTAGCACCAATATTTTAAAAGGTCCCAAAATACATCCCTGGGAATTACAGACCAGTTAGCCTAACATCAATAGTATGCAAGCTCTTGGAGGGGATGATAAGGGACTATATACAAGATTTCAGCAATGAGAACGGTATCATTAGCAGTAATCAGCATGGATTCATGAAGAATCATTCTTGCCAAACCAATCTACTAACCTTCTATGAGGAGGTGAGTTCACATCTAGATAAAGGAAGGCCCGTAGACGTGGTGTATCTGGATTTTGCAAAAGCATTTGACACAGTTCCCCATAAACGTTTACTGTACAAAATAAGGTCCGTTGGCATGGACCATAGGGTGAGTACATGGATTGAAAACTGGCTACAAGGGCGAGTTCAGAGGGTGGTGATAAATGGGGAGTACTCGGAATGGTCAGGGGTGGGTAGTGGGGTCCCCCAGGGTTCTGTGCTGGGACCAATTCTATTTAATTTGTTCATAAACGACCTGGAGGATGGGATAAACAGTTCAATCTCTGTATTTGCAGACAACACTAAGCTAAGCAGGGCAATAACTTCTCTGCAGGATGTGGAAATCTTGCAAGAAGATCTGAACAAATTAATGGGGTGGGCGACTACATGGCAAATGAGGTTTAATGTAAAAAAATGTAAAATAATGCATTTGGGTGGCAAAGATATGAATGCAATCTATACACTGGGGGGAGAACCTCTGGGGGAATCTAGGATGGAAAAGGACCTGGGGGTCCTAGTAGATAAGAGGGGTCAGCAATGACATGCAATGCCAAGCTGCTGCTAACAAAGCAAACAGAATATTGGCATTAAAAAGGGGATCAACTCCAGAGATAAAATGATAATTCTCCCGCTCTACAAGACTCTGGTCCGGCCGCACCTGGAGTATGCTGTCCAGTTCTGGGCCGCAGTCCTCAGGAAGGATGTACTGGAATTGGAGCGAGTACAAAGAAGGGCAACAAAGCTAATAAAGGGTCTGGAGGATATTAGTTATGAGGAAAGGTTGCGAGCACTGAACTTATTCTCTCTGGAGAAGAGACGCTTGAGAGGGGATATGATTTCAATTTACAAATACCGTACTGTGACCCCATAATAGGGATAAAACTTTTCCCCGGAAGGAAGTTTAACAAGACACGTGGCCACTCATTAAAATTTGAAGAAAAGAGGTTTAACCTTAAACTACGTAGAGGGTTCTTTACTGTAAGAGCGGCAAGGATGTGGAATTCCCTTCCACATGCGGTGGTCTCAGCGGGGGGCATCGATAGTTTCAAAAAACTATTAGATAAGCACCTGAACGACCGCAACATACAGGGATATACAGTGTAATAATGACATATAATCACACACATAGGTTGGACTTGATGGACTTGTGTCTTTTTTCAACCTCGCCTACTATGTAACTATGTAACTACAAACGTCAGAAAAAGGTCTTAAAGTGGTTAAAAGTCCTGCCTCCCCATTGAAATGAATGGAAAATACATCAAACACCGCATAAAGGGATTAAAAATGCACCCGCGGTTGCGTTTTTCTGAGTCCTTTCTTTACAGGTGCAAAAGGCACTAAAAAAATACGTTTTTGCAATGGAGCAGTGTGAAAGCAGCCTAAGCGAGGGTGATTTGTAAGGCCGGGTTCAAATTGGTGCGCTGCAGTATTGTTTATCCGTGGTTTTCATGTCTTTTAGGCCGTTTTTTTCAGCCGCTTTTAGGGGCATCAGACATTTTTTTTTTCCTGCCTTTAAACTCCCCTGCATGGTAGCCTGTGTCCATGCACACATACGCTTTTATTAGCGTTTAGAGGCAGAGAGAAAAAAGCTCGCTACCAGCACGTCCAGGAGAAGTGGCATTTTGGCAGAAAAGACGTTTGACGCTAGTAAACACGTGTTAACCCTAGGTGCGTTTAGCACTTGAGCGTTAAATTATTTCATTGGCCAGAATAAATTATTATTCTGGCCAATGAAATGAATGATCGCTCAAGTGCTTGATGCTTGTAAATGCATCCAAACATGATACACACTTTTACAAGCATCAGGTGTTTTTTCTGCCAAAGTGCTGTTGCCAGGAGGAAAGGCTTTTAGGAGAGTTTGCAAAATGCCCCGCCCATAGACTTCTATTAGGTAGTGCGTTTTTGACACATTTTCTGAAGGTGCACCGCAGCCGGAAGCCCTGCGCGCTGCATCTTCGGTACGCTTTCAGAAAATATGGCAAAAATGTGCCACCTAATAGAAGGCTATGGGACTGCCACTTAAAATGCATGAAAACCGCAGATACACCCATGCTGTGGGCAAACTGTGGCACACCAGTGTAAAGCCAGCCTAACCTTGGGACCCAAGGTGCCCACAAGAGGCGCGCCAGTGGCGCCCATGGTTGCGCCCCCCCTGGAGCAAAGCAATAGATGCAGTGGCGGCTGGTGAAGTTTTAGGATGGGGGGTGCCAGACCCCGCCCTTCCTTTTTGACCCCTCCCACTTTGTGAAAATGGGCGTGGTTTCAGCGAAATAGTGGGCGTGGCTCTAAGGTGGTGTGGTTAGCGTCTGAGATGAACGAGGGATAGAGGGAGAGGGAGAGAGGGACAGCAGGCCTAGATCCTACACAACAATAGAAATGTGTATTCTAGAAAGTTTAACAATCAGCAGATAAAGATACTCCAAACACCTGGTGTTAGCGCTTCAATCATCCCGGCACCATGGTTGTTATGGTGTCAGGATGATTGAAGCGCATTATTTCTATTATTACATTGTAATATAAAATTAAATCATTCAACTCACCATAATGCAGAATCAGTGGGAGCCCCGAGTGTGTCACTAGCCACGTCGCCTACAACCAGATGCCATCAGGTGTCCCCAGCAGTCCGTCCTTACATGCAGCCTGTGTCACATCAAATGCAGCCTCTGTCACATAAAATGCAGCCTCTGTCCCCCCAAATGCAGCCTCTGTCTCCCCAAATGCAGCCTCTGTTCCCCCCCCTCAAATGCAGCCTCTATCCTCCTCCCCCAAATACATCATGCCTGTGTCCCATTACATACAGCATACCTGTGTCCCATTAAATGCAGCCTCTGTTCTCCCAAATGCAGCCTCTGTCCCCCCCAAATGCAGCATGCCTGTGTCCCATTAAATGCAGCCTCTGTTCCCCCAAATGCAGCCTCTCTCCCCCCAAATGCAGCCTCTGTCCCCCCCCAAATGCAGCATGCCTGTGCCCCCCCCAAATGAAGCCTCTGTCCCCTTCCAATGCAGCCTCTGCCCCCCCAAATGCAGCCTCTGTCCCCCCCAAATGCAGCATGCCTGTGTCCCATTAAATGCAGCCTCTGCCCCCCCAAAATGCAGCCTCTGACCCCCCCAAAATGCAGCCTCTGTCCCCCCCAAATACAGCCTCTTGCACCCTCCAAATACAGCCTCTGCCCCCCCCAAAATGCAGCCTCTGTCCCCCCCCCCCCCAAATACAGCCTCTGTCCCCCCCAAAATTCAGCATCTGCCCCCCCCAAAATGCAGCCTCTGTCCCCCCAAATACAGCCTCTGTCCCCCCCAAATACAGCCTCTATCCGCCCCCAAAATGCAGCCTCTGTCCCCCCCTCAAAATGCAGCCTCTGCCCCCCCCTCAAAATGCAGCCTCTGTCCACCCCCCCAAAATGCAGCCTCTGCCCCCCCCAAATGCAGCCTCTATCCCCCCCAAAATGCTGCCTGTCCCCCCCCAATACAGCCTCTGTCCACCCAAATGTAGCCTCTGTCCCCCCCATTCTCCACACAGCGCCAGTGGTACTTACCTTGGGTTTCCTGCGGTGTCCTCCTCCTCACACTGGCACCAGCATTCTTCCTGTTTCCTCTCTCGGGCGCAATGAGAGAGAGAATCAGGAAGTGACATCTGACTCAGGGCAGATGTCAATCAAATCTGAAGTGCCGAGTAGCTTCCGCCCGGCGCCTGTAGTATCTATTACTATGGCCGGGCGGAAGCTACTCGGCGCTTCAGAAAACGCCACAAGGTGGGCTAAACGCCCGCAAATGCAGCGCCACCTCTGCAATCTCGTGATTACATAGACGTGGCGCTTCCTATAAGTGCACTGTGTCCGGCGTCAACCTTTTTTTCCTTTTTTTTTTTTTTTTTAAAGGGCCAGTAATAAAAAAATTTTTTTTTTTTTACTTTTTTTTTGCTGCCTGGAGGGGAGGGCGCCCAGGCGCCCCCTATGGACGGGCCGCCACTGAATAGATGTCTTGTCTATAGGACTGTGGTTAAAAAGCTAAGAGGGTAAAGCACACTAAAATCGTAGATACACCAGCGCTGTGGCCAAACCGCAGAATGCCAGTGTGAACCCGGCCTAACCTTGGAAATGAGGCGCCCACCAAGAGGTGTGCTAGTGCCGCCCATGATTGGGGCCCCCCAGAGCAACCTAATAGATGTCTATAGGACTGTGGCTAAAACCGCAGGTAAAACACACTAAAACCGTGTGTACACCTGTGCTGTGGCAAAACTATGGCACACCAGTGTAAACCTGGCCTAACCTTGGAACCCAAGGAGCACACCAAGAGGTGCGCTAACGGTGCCCGTGGTTGGGCGGGGCAAAACACAACATGGGGTCAGGGCCGGATTAAGAACACCATGGGCCTGGTGCTGAGGATTTTGTTGGGGCTTTTTATAAAATAAATAAATAAATGATAATGCAAACAATTTTTGGTTATAACAAATTAAATTAAATAGAGAGAGGGAGGATGAGAGAAAGAGAAAGGGGATGAGAGAGGGGTGAGGGGTAAGGGAGGGAGTATGAGAGAGAGTAGGGATGAGAGAAAGAGAAAGGGGAAGAGAGAGGGGTGAGGGGTAAGGGAGGGAGTATGAGAGAGGGGGGGGATGAGAAAGAAGAGAAAGGTGATGAGAGAGGGGTGAGGGGTAAGGGAGGGAGTATGAGAGAGAGAAGGGGGATGAGAGAGAGAGAGGATGCGCATGAGCATGCGTGGGAGTGACATCAACGCAGCCCGGCCAAGGCAAATGACCGAAGGAACAGAACCTGGAAGGAAGACCGGTTGAAGATGGGAGTGCCCGGGACCAGCCTAATTGATCACAGCGCAGAGCTGGAGGGCTCAGTCTGACAGGTAAGTGTACCCTAATGTGCTAATATGCTGTGCATACTTGTACATTATGGCATAACCTACCTCAGGGCCTCTAAAAAGTAGTAATGTTAGTGAAGTTTACTCCAGGAGAGGAGTATGAAGGGTATGACAGTGGGCAGTATAAACAGGAGAGGAGTGTGGACGGTATGATATTGAGCAGTATGTACAGGAGAGGAGTGTGGAGGGTATGACAGTGGGCAGTATAAACAGGAGAGGAGTGTGGACGGTATGATATTGAGCAGTATGTACAGGAGAGGAGTGTGGAGGGTATGACAGTGGGCAGTATGTACAGGAGAGGAGTGTGGGGGGTATGACAGTGGGCAGTATGTACAGGAGAGGAGTGTGGTGGGTATGACAGTGAGCAGTATGTACAGGAGAGGAGTGTTGAGGGTAGGACAGTGGGCAGTATGTATAAGAGAGGAATGTGGAGGGTATGACAGTGAGCAGTATGTACAGGAGAGGAGTTTGGAGGGTATGACAGTGAGCACTATGTACAGGTGAGGAGTGTGGAGAGTATGACAGTGGGCGGTATGTACAGGAGAGGAGTGTGGAGGGTATGACAGAGGGCAGTATGTACAGGAGAGAAGTTTGGAGGGTATGACAGTGAGCACTATGTACAGGTGAGGAATGTGGAGAGTATGACAGTGGGCGGTATGTACAGGAGAGGAGTGTGGAGGGTATGACAGAGGGCAGTATGTACAGGAGAGGAGTGTGGAGGATATGACAGTGAGTGGTATGTACAGGAGAGGAGTGTGGAGGGTATGACAGTGAGCGGTATGTACAGGTGAGGAATGTGGAGGGTATGACAGTGGGCGGTATGTACAGGAGAGGAGTGTGGAGGGTATGACAGAGGGCAGTATGTACAGGAGAGAAGTGTATGACAGAGGGCAGTATGTACAGGAGAGGAATGTGGAGGGTATGACAGTGAGCAGTATGTACAGGAGAGAAGTGTATGACAGAGGGCAGTATGTATAGGAGAGGAGTTTGGAGGGTATGACAGTGAGCACTATGTACAGGTGAGGAGTATGGAGGGTATGACAGTGGGCAGTATGTATAGGAGAGGAGTTTGGAGGGTATGACAGTGAGCAGTATGTACAGGTGAGGAGTGTGGAGGGTATGACAGTGGGTAATATGTATAGGAGAGGAGTTTGGCGGGTATGACAGTGAGCACTATGTACAGGTGAGGAGTGTGGAGGGTATGACAGTGGGTAATATGTATAGGAGAGGAGTTTGGCGGGTATGACAGTGAGCAGTATGTACAGGAGAGGAGTGTGGAGGGTATGACAGTGGGTAATATGTATAGGAGAGGAGTTTGGCGGGTATGACAGTGAGCAGTATGTACAGGAGAGGAGTGTGGAGGGTATGACAGTGGGTAATATGTATAGGAGAGGAGTTTGGCGGGTATGACAGTGAGCACTATGTACAGGTGAGGAGTGTGGAGGGTATGACAGTGGGTAATATGTATAGGAGAGGAGTTTGGCGGGTATGACAGTGAGCAGTATGTACAGGAGAGGAGTGTGGAGGGTATGACAGTGGGTAGTATGTATAGGAGAGGAGTTTGGCGGGTATGACAGTGAGCAGTATGTACAGGAGAGGAGTGTGGAGGGTATGACAGTGGGTAGTATGTATAGGAGAGGAGTTTGGTGGGTATGACAGTGAGCAGTATGTACAAGTGAGGAGTGTGGAGGGTATGACAGTGGGCAGTATGTATAGGAGAGGAGTTTGGAGGGTATGACAGTGAGCACTATGTACAGGTGAGGAGTGTGGAGGGTATGACAGTGGGTAGTATGTATAGGAGAGGAGTTTGGTGGGTATGACAGTGAGCAGTATGTACAAGTGAGGAGTGTGGAGGGTATGACAGTGGGCAGTATGTATAGGAGAGGAGTTTGGAGGGTATGACAGTGAGCACTATGTACAGGTGAGGAGTGTGGAGGGTATGGCAGTGGGTAATATGTATAGGAGAGGAGTTTGGCGGGTATGACAATGAGCACTATGTACAGGTGAGGAGGATGAAGGAATCTGGGAAGGAAAAATGTAAAGGTTTGTGGAAGGATGTTTAGGGACTGCGTAGTGGTTAAACGGGCCATACATGGATTGAAATTAGGCCAATTAAGCAGAGACCAGCCATAATCGATCTTTGTATGGGCTAGCTGGTTGTACACAAGTCAATCTATTAATCGACTTGAGTACAACCAGCCTGTCGGGTTTTTACCAAAACAATCAGTACTGCCAGCTATAGTTAGCAACACTGATCATTGTATTCTGTGGGTTGGGAAGGCTCCCCACTGGCAGAACACAATAACACTGCGGGGGTGACTCCCCCATCCACAGGTCAGCAGGTGAGAGGGAGTGTGGGGGGACAGGTTGGGGAGAGAGGTCTGTCAGCAGGGGGGGTGTGAGGTGGTCATGGAGGGATATCAATCAGGGGGTCGGGGGAGTAACTGGGAGTGATATCTTTTGGAGTAGGGTCTGCCATCTGCAGGTTGGGAAATGGTCACCTGTGATATAAGTTGAAGGGAGGTGGCTAACATGGGAAGTGGCTGGGGAGTGACCTGATTGGTGGGGAGAGTGAAATGGATGATGTGTTTCAAGTTTCTTTCACATTTGTGGTAATGCTTACTGCTCTCTGAAAAGTGATCTGTGGTGGATTGCTTTTCAACGAGTAGTATAGCAGCAGCTGACAGGCGTTCATGAGGTGCTACTGCTACCTCCTTGTTATTTTTTTTTACATTGCTGAATGGTAGTTTTACATTGTTGGACTATGCTGCTACTGCGAGCCAGTTTGGCTTGCATTTGCAGAATGGCCCCATTGAAATCAATAGGCGAGTTTGACAGGCGGCACTGCCCGTCATACTCTGCAGGCTCCAAGCTGTACATTGAGCTTAGTGCCTCTGACAAGTAGTGAGGGGAGGCTCTGTGAGATCATCCTCTCCGTCTGCTGCAGAGTGTGTCAGCTTGTATGTAAACTGGCCGCTCTATATGTAGCTTCTGACAGGCTGCGCAAAGAACCATAGATGATAGGAGCCCCACATTTTGACCAGTGGTGGGGTAGATCTTCACCCCCTGGTTGTCGAGCCACGACCCTCGAAGTCGATCTTTTTTTTGTGGCAAATGGGCCTATCATAAGGTAAGGGGCATAGAGTTGCAGCTCCAATAGCCCCTATGTTAATCCGGCCATGTGCGGGGTAAAACACACTAAAACCGTGGATACAACCGTGCTGTGGCCAAACCACAGGTAACCAGTGTGAACCTGGCCTAATCTTGGTACCCAAGGTGCCCACCAAGATGTGCGCCAGCAGTGTCCATGATTGTGCACAGCCCCCCCCCAGAGCAACCTGATAGTTGTCTATAGGACTGTGGCTAAGACCCAAGGTAAAGCACGCTGAAACCGTGGATATACCAGCCAAACCGCAACGTGCCAGTGTGTACCCGGCCTAACCTTGGAACTGAGACGCCCACCAAGAGGTGTGCTAGTGTCGCCCATTATCAAATCCACCGGGAGGGTCGGAAGGTCCTCTGAGGGAACCCAAAACATGGGCATCTCTAGTGCACCTCTGTTTTGGGTGCTTCAGGTTCCAGGGCTGCAAATTTTAACTTTAAAATGGAATTAAAAATGAAACTTTTCTTCTCATTTTGGATTTTAGGGGCGACGCTGATATACAGTACATAGAAGTCACTGACCGGGGTCACCCCATATACAGTACATAGAGGTCACTGATTGGGGTCACCCCATATACAGTACATAGAGGTCACTGATTGGGGTCACCCCATATACAGTACATAGAAGTCACTGACCGGGGTCACCCCATATACAGTACATAGAGGTCACCCCATATACAGTACATACAGGTCACTGATTGGGGTCACCCCATATACAGTACATACAGGTCACTGACTGGGGTCCCCCCATATACAGTACATACAGGTCACTGATTGGGGTCACCCCGTATACAGTACATACAGGCCACTGACTGGGGTCACCCCATATACAGTACATAGAGGTCACTGACTGGGGTCACCCCATATACAGTACATAGACGTCACTGACTGGGGTCACCCCATATACAGTACATAGAGGTCACTGATTGGGGTCACCCCATATACAGTACATAGAGGTCACTGACTGGGGTCACCCCGTATACAGTACATAGAGGTCACTGATTGGGGTCACCCCATATACAGTACATACAGGTCACTGACTGGGGTCACCCCATATACAGTACATAGAGGTCACTGATTGGGGTCACCCCGTATACAGTACATAGAGGTCACTGACTGGGGTCACCCCATATACAGTACATACAGGTCACTGACTGGGGTCACCCCATATACAGTACATAGAGGTCACTGACTGGGGTCACCCCATATACAGTACATACAGGTCACTGACTGGGGTCACCCCATATACAGTACATAGAGGTCACTGACTGGGGTCACCCCATATACAGTACATACAGGTCACTGACTGGGGTCACCCCGTATACAGTACATAGAGGTCACTGACTGGGGTCACCCATATACAGTACATAGAGGTCACTGATTGGGGTCACCCCGTATACAGTACATAGAGGTCACTGATTGGGGTCACCCCATATACAGTACATACAGGTCACTGACTGGGGTCACCCCATATACAGTACATAGAGGTCACTGACTGGGGTCACCCCATATACAGTACATACAGGTCACTGACTGGGGTCACCCCATATACAGTACATAGAGGTCACTGATTGGGGTCACCCCGTATACAGTACATAGAGGTCACTGACTGGGGTCACCCCATATACAGTACATAGAGGTCACTGATTGGGGTCACCCCGTATACAGTACATAGAGGTCACTGACTGGGGTCACCCCATATACAGTACATAGAGGTCACTGACTGGGGTCACCTCATATACAGTACATACAGGTCACTGATTGGGGTCACCCCATATACAGTACATAGAGGTCACTGATCGGGGTCACCCCATATACAGTACATAGAGGTCACTGACTGGGGTCACCCCATATACAGTACATAGAGGTCACTGATTGGGGTCACCCCATATACAGTACATAGAGGTCACTGATTGGGGTCACCCCATATACAGTACATACAGGTCACTGACTGGGGTCACCCCATATACAGTACATAGAGGTCACTGATTGGGGTCACCCCGTATACAGTACATAGAGGTCACTGACTGGGGTCACCCCGTATACAGTACATAGAGGTCACTGACTGGGGTCACCCCATATACAGTACATACAGGTCACTGATTGGGGTCACCCCATATACAGTACATAGAGGTCACTGATCGGGGTCACCCCATATACAGTACATAGAGGTCACTGATTGGGGTCACCCCGTATACAGTACATAGAGGTCACTGACTGGGGTCACCCCATATACAGTACATACAGGTCACTGATTGGGGTCACCCCATATACAGTACATAGAGGTCACTGATCGGGGTCACCCCATATACAGTACATAGAGGTCACTGACTGGGGTCACCCCATATACAGTACATACAGGTCACTGATTGGGGTCACCCCATATACAGTACATAGAGGTCACTGATTGGGGTCACCCCATATACAGTACATAGAGGTCACTGATTGGGGTCACCCCATATACAGTACATAGAGGTCACTGACTGGGGTCACCCCATATACAGTACATAGAGGTCACTGACTGGGGTCACCCCATATACAGTACATACAGGTCACTGATTGGGGTCACCCCATATACAGTACATAGAGGTCACTGATTGGGGTCACCCCATATACAGTACATAGAGGTCACTGACTGGGGTCACCCCATATACAGTACATAGAGGTCACTGACTGGGGTCACCCCATATACAGTACATACAGGTCACTGATTGGGGTCACCCCATATACAGTACATAGAGGTCACTGATTGGGGTCACCCCATATACAGTACATAGAGGTCACTGATTGGGGTCACCCCATATACAGTACATAGAGGTCACTGACTGGGGTCACCCCATATACAGTACATACAGGTCACTGACTGGGGTCACCCCATATACAGTACATAGAGGTCACTGATTGGGGTCACCCCGTATACAGTACATAGAGGTCACTGACTGGGGTCACCCCATATACAGTACATACAGGTCACTGATTGAGGTCACCCCATATACAGTACATAGAGGTCACTGACTGGGGTGACCCCATATACAGTAAAGAGAGGTCACTGATTGAGGTCACCCCATATACAGTACATAGACGTCACTGACTGGGGTCACCCCATATACAGTACATAGAGGTCACTGAATGGAGTCACCTCATATACAGTACATAGAGGTCACTGATTGGGGTCACCCCGTATACAGTACATAGAGGTCACTGACTGGGGTCACCCCATATACAGTACATACAGGTCACTGATTGAGGTCACCCCATATACAGTACATAGAGGTCACTGACTGGGGTGACCCCATATACAGTAAAGAGAGGTCACTGATTGGGGTCACCCCATATACAGTACATAGACGTCACTGACTGGGGTCACCCCATATACAGTACATAGCTGGGGTCACCCCTCAGACTGCTCTGTACTCTAGGTGAGGAGAGTTGGGTGTGTTGCCATGACAACCCCTCAGTCAGTGCGGGCGGCGGGTGAGAAGAGGGTGACCCGGCTGTGCCCGGGCTCCATTGATTATTATTATGATGGGTTCTCGCCGCCCTGTGAGGAAGGGCCCGCCCCGCTCTCCTCCTCTCCAGGATTGAGGAAGTGGACGGACAATGGGGGGGATGAGAGCGGAGCTGGCTGAGCGGAGACACCCGCCGGGCGGACGGTAAGTGGAGCGGGTGACAGGACCGGGGGGAGGGAGGACGGGTCACTGCCCGGGGTGAGGGGACAGAAGTTTGTCTGGGAGGAGACATCACCCGGAGGAGGGAGGGATGATAAGACTGTACAAGTACTGGGGGAGATTCACTAAGAGTGACAACCAATCACCTTCTAGCTTTAATTTCCAAAGCCTAACTGAGTTTAAGAGGAAGCTAGAAGCTGATTGGTCGCCATGCACACTGCCCCAGTCACCATTATCCCCCCACCCCCCTGTTTTTACATGGGGGGGGGGGGGGGGGGGGTACTTAGACTGGAGCAGCTGTGCAGGGTGACCAATCAGCTTGTAGCTCCTACTTGCTCAGTTCAGGTGTGAAAAAGAAAGCTAGAAGCTGATTGGCTGTTATCCACAGCTGCTTTAGTAGTCCTAGTAAATTTCCCTGAATGTAAAAAGAGGGGAAAAAAATACTGGGGGGAGGGGAGAGATATACTAAGACTGGAGCAGCTATGGATAGCAGCCAATCGGCTTCTAGCTTTCTTTTTCACACCTAAAGTGATCAAGTAGGAGCTACGAGCTGATTGGTCGCCCTGCACAGCTGCTCCAGTCATAGTATATTTCTCCCATCATTTCTTCCCTTCTTTTTACATTTGGGGGGAATGTACTAGGACTGAAGCAGCTGTGCATGGCGACCAATCAGCTTCTAGCTCCATCTTGCTCAGTTCAGGTTTGAAAATGAAAGCTAGGAGCTGATTGGCTGCCATACACTGCTCCAGTTTTAGTAAATCTCCCCCCCCCCCCATGTAAAAATAGGGGTGGGGGAATAAAAGGGTGGAAATGTGCTAAGACTGGTGCAACTGTGCAGGGTGACCAATCAGCTTCCAGCTTTCATTTCCAAACCTGAACTGAGCAAGATGGAGCTAGAAGCTGATTGGTCACCCTGCACAGGTGCGCCAGTCTTAGTATGTTCCCCCCCATTATTTTTTCCCCCCATTATTTTTTCCCCTCCTTTTTTTTTTTCATTCAGGGGAATTTACAAGGAAGCCAATCGGCTTCTAGCTTTTATTTTCAAATCTGAACCAAGCAAGATGGAGCTAGAAGCTGATTGGTCGCCCTGCACAGCTGTTGCAGTCTTAGTAAATGTTGCTCTTCCATTTTACCTACACCTTGGGGAAAGGGGAATTTCCCAAGACTGGAGCAGCTGTGAATGGCAGCCAATCAGCTTTTAGATCCACCTTGCTCAGGTTAAGTTTGAAAATGAAAGATAGAAGCCGATTGGCTGCCATCCGCAGCTGCTCCAGTCCTAGTAAATTCCCCCCTGAATGTAAAAAGAGGGGGGGAAATATAGGAAGACTGGGACAGCTGTGCAGGTTGACCAATCGGCTTCTAGCTTTCATTTTCAAACCTGAACTGAGCAAGTTGGATCTGGAAGTTGATTGGTCACAATGCACAGCTGCTCCAGTCTTAGGAAATTCCCCCCCCACCCCCATATATTATTTTGCTCTTTTCACCTACATCTTGGGAATTTCCCAAGACTGGAGCAGCTGTGGTTGGCAGCCAATCCGCTTCTAGCTTTCATTTTCAAACCTGAAGATCAGGTTAAGATGATTGGAAGATTCGGAGGACATAAAGTTGTGTCATTGGTGGGACTCGTAGATCTATCGGAGGAGGACAGACGGCTTGTGACAGATTGCCTGTTTGATCTCCCATGTTTATCAATGTCTGACGGGTCACTTCCATGTCATCCGTCTTCTGGTGACCACACACACACACACTTCTTCTTTTTTCTTTTTTTTGCCAATCGAAATGCGATTTTATTACAACGATCGATTTTATACTAATTAAAAAAAACTGTCCATAGCTTCCTTTCTAATCAATTTAGAGTCGATCGGTCAGGGAGGAAAAGACTATTGATCGTTTTGCATTATTCTGTAGCAACGCAGAGATCTGATCATACAGTGCCTGGAAAAAGTATTCACACCCCTTGAAATTTTCCACATTTTCTCATGTTACAACCAAAAACGTAAATGTATTTTATTGGGATTTTATGTGATAGACCAACACAAAGTGGCACATAATTGTGAAGTGGAAGGAAAATGATAAATGGTTTTCAATTTTTTTTTTTTACAAATAAATATGTGATAAGTGTGGGGGGTACTTTTTTTATGGCGCCCCCCGGAGTCCAATACTTTGTAGAACCGCCTTTTTACTGCAATTACAGCTGCAAGTCTTTTTGGGGATGTCTCTACCAGCTTTGCACATCTAGAGAGGGACATTTCTGCCCATTCTTCTTTGCAAAATAGCTCAAGCTCTGTCAGATTGGATGGAGGGCGTCTGTGAACAGCAATTTTCAAGTCTCCCACAGATTCTCAATTGGATTTAGGTCTGGACTGTGACTGGGCCATTCTAACACATGAATATGCTTTGATCTAAACCATTCCACATGCAATTGTGACCCCTGTACATACGCCCCTGGTCCACAGGACATTTGCTGTAGGCTGCAGGAGGAAAATTGAGGATTGGTTCCCTCTATATGCCACCCCTCCTAATCTAGGTGTACGGGGGAGGGGGGCTTTCGATTTTTTTTTTTTTTTTTTTTGCTTAGAATAAAGATCACGAATCTTGAGGGGTAACATCATCTTTCACGTTATACAAAAAAATGTGCCAACTTTACTGTTTATTTTTTTTTTTAATTCATTAAAGTGTGTTTTTTTTTTTTTTTTTCTTTTCCAAAAAAATTGCAATTAAAGACTGCTGCGCAAATACAGTGTGACCTAAAATATTGCAACAACCTCCATTTTATTCTCTAGGGTCTGCTGAAAAAAAAAAAAAAATTTATATATATATATATATATATATATATATATATATATATATATATATATATGTTTGGGGGTTCTAAGTAATTTTCTAGCAAAAATAATGATTTTAACTTGAAACCAATAAATGTCAGAAAATGGTTTAGTCCTTAAAGAGGAGTTCCCCCGAGGTCCAGTAAAAAAAAAAAAAAAAAATTACAAGTCAGCAGCTACAAATACTGCAGCTGCTGACTTTTAATTGGACACTTACCTGGTTCCCGGGTACCGCGATGCGGGGGATCGAAGCTCCGCTCGTCTCCCCCTCCGTTCAGCGGCACCGGGCTGTGGCTTCACAGCCGGGCACCCGCGGCGCCGCGCGCTGTGATTGGCCGCTCAGTCACCTGGGGACCTGTAATGTGTCCCAGATGATTGACAGGCACTGGAAGAGGCAGACTATGAGGGACCCCCTAGCAACAGGCATTTAGAGGTAAGTAAAAAAAAAAAAATATCCAAATGTTTTTTTTGTATTTTTTTTTTTTTTAGGATTTTTCATGTAGTGTTTTTTTTTTTTTTTTTCGGGCGGAACCCCACTTTAAGTGGTTAAAGTGGAAATTCCGTCATGGATGAGAGCAACTATGCTACTGATCACGTTTCCTAAATGTGTGCAAAAGTTAAACACGCCCTACAGGAGTGTGCACTGTACATGTACAGCCAGGGCCTAACTAAACTGATGTATACTCTGTCAGGGGAAGAGGAGACCACTTGGGCTGTTCTCTCTGGGGAGTGGCAAGCTCATGGGGGGCTGTGGGGGGGGGGGGGACACATAGGGCGGCCCATAAAGGACATAGTGACCACATAATATGCCCTTCCTAGGACTTTCTGGCTACATCCAGTCACCACCTGACCTCTGGAAGGCTTTACCCCCATCATGACCAGGACATTTTTTTGCTATTCGGCACTACGCTACTTTAACTGACAGTTGCGCGGCCCTGCAACCCAAACAAAATTTATGTAATTTTTTTCACACAAATTGAGCTTTCTTTTAGTGATATTTCATCACCACAAGGTTTTTTTTATCTTCTTCTTATATAAATGAAAAGATAAATAAAATATATATATTTTTTTTAATTATATTTTCTACCTTCTGTTATAAAAGAAATCCAATAAAAATCAGAATTTTGCCATAAATTTAGGCTAAAATGTATTCTGCTACATGTCTTTGGTAAAAAAAAAATCCCAATCAGTGTATGTTAATTGGTTTGTGTGCAAGTTATAGCGTCTACAATATGGTATACATGTTTAAAAATGTCATTACTGATGATCTCATTTCTTGAAGCCCTGAAATGTCAGGACCAGGGGCGGACTGACCATTCGGGCACTCGGGCAGTGCCCGAGGGCCCCATGCCACTAAGGGGCCCCATCAAGGTTGCCAGCCTCAATAAAACCAGGGACAGTATGTAAAAATTATTTTTTTTTAAAAAAATCCCAAGATTATAGCTGCCCCGCCTCTCCAGTACCTTTTCAGTGTGTGTATGTGTATGAGTGTGATGTACTCTGATGAGGTGGCAGTGACGGGCACTGATGGGTGGCAATGCTAGGTGGCACTGATTGGCAATACTGGTGGGCACTGATAGGTTGTACTTGTGGGCGCTGATAGGTGGCCACTGTGGGCACTGTTAGGTGGCACAGATGAGGCAGATGTGCCTCTTCCACTTCGGGACCGATGTCCCTCGGATCTGAGCCGGCGATCGGCTTTTTTTTCCTTCTCACGCTATCAGCGTGAGTAGAAAAAAAAAACGGTTAACAATCTTTTGTTTACATCATGTGATCAGCTGTCATTGGCTGACAGCTGATCACATGGTAAGGGGCCGGGACCGGCCCCTTACTCGGATCGGTGATCACCTGAGTCTCAGTGACTCGGTGATCACAGCGCGCTCGGCGTGCGCCCTGCAGGGTGCGTGCACAGGGGGGGCCGTCATATGACGGCCTCCCGGGAATTCAGGTGCGCGCTGTGGCCGTCATTCGGCCATAGTGTGGATGTCAAGTGGTAAAAGTTGGGAGGTATGATATATCGGCGTGCAGCGGTTGGCAAGTGGTTAAACAAAAAAGGAGGACTTGGGGGGGGGGGGGGGGGGTTAGGGGTGACCCGGCCCCCAGCTCATTGAAGCACAATAAAAGAGGGAGAACTGAGTTAAACTCCTCTTTAGTGGAGAACCTTGTTTTTCTATGATTGCATGGTGGTGCCATTCACCAATTCACTACAACACCCGGCATGAATGTGTGGGTGAGCCTGTAAAGAGTGCAATGGATACCGTCCAGGTGGAGGAGATCACCTACTTCCCATACTTTGAAGTACCGGTTATTGTTGGCGGAGTTGGAGGAAGGCGGGTTGAGTCAGTGCTGGCAAGGTGTCGGTAGGCAAGATAAATGTCTTTTAGGCATCTTTTCCAGCATTTGTCAGCATACTGAGGTGGAAATATCAGACGGAAGGGAGGGGGCTGTTATTGGATTATATTCCAATCTAACCGGTAATGTTTCCATCCTCCTGTTTTTGTGCCCTTTTTAGTGTTTTGTTCTCCTGACAGTTCCCATTTATTGTTGCACAGCAGTTTCTGTGTATTCGCCAACACAAAGGGTTTCTAAGATAGTGGCGGTTATTTACTAAAGGCCAATCCACTTTGCACTACAAGTGCACTTACCCTGTTTCCCCGAAAATAAGACCTAGCGTGATTGTCAGTGATGGCTGCAATATAAGCCCTACCCCACAAATAAGCCCTACCCTGTTTCCCCGAAAATAAGCCCTACCCTGAAAAGAAGACCTACAAGGACTTTAACTAGGGCTTATTAGGGGGGTAGGGCTTATATTGCAGCCATCACCGACAATCACGCTAGGTCTTATTTTCGGGGAAACAGGGTAGAAGTGCAGTCGCTGTAGATCCGAGGGGACATGCAAGGAAAATAAAAAACAGCATTTTAGCTTGCACGTGATTGGATGATAAAATCAGCAGAGCTTCCCCTCATTTCAGATCTTCACCTTTAGATCTACAGCGACTGCACTTACAAGTGCAAAGAAGTTTTCCTTTCATAAAATAACCCCCTTTGTGTATATAGGAGTAGCTACGTTTTCTTGAATTAGTATTGTGTTCGATTCTTGATAGAGCTGCACGATTAATCGTTAAAAATCGAAATTACGATCTTTTCCCCTTCCCGATCTTCAAAACAGCATGTCCTGAGCTTTCTAACAAGTGCAGAGAGTTCTCACAACTGGAAAAAAAAATCCCCCCTCTGTGATTATCATCCCCCCCCCCCCCCCCCTCTCCTGCAGTCTATAGCTTTCCCTCTGTCTAATCTCGCTTTCTGATAGCTTTATTACCATTGCCATACTATTGATTTGTATTTGTTTGTTTTTCTTTTTCCTTTCCCTCAGAGATTTTTTTTTGTTTTAACATTTTACCTTCTGCTAAAACTTTTGTGAATCAGTACTGCTTGGACCTTGAAGAAGGGGACACACCCCGAAAGCTCCTCCATGAAAAATGATATGTTAGTGCAAATAAAAAAAGTATCACTGACAGTACTCAACAAATAAGTAGAAACAAAGTATCTTTTCGTTCTTTTATCAAAGGAAAGAACTCCTGTAAATGAAGGAAGTTTAACCAATTAACCACTTCCCAACCGGCGCACGCCCATGTACGTCAGCAGAATGGCACGGCTGGGCAAATGGGCGTACAGGTAAGTCCCATTGAATTTCCCGCTGTGCCATTGCGTGCGCGGCGGCCGGGAGCTCCGTGAGTCGGGTCGCGGGTCCTGCGGACTCGATCGACTGATGTAAACTGCATCTCCCCGTTCTGCCTAGTGACAGTGTCACTGATCTCTGCTCCCTGTCATCGGGAGCAGAGATCAGTGATGTGTCACAGCTAGCCCATCCCCCCTACAGTTAGAAAACACTCCCCTAGTACTGACTTAACCCCTCTCCGCCCCCTAGTGGTTAACCCCCTTCACTGCCAGTGTCATATACACAGGAATCAGTGCATTTTTATAGCACTGATTGCTGTATAAATGACAATGGTCCCAAAAATGTGTCAAACATGTCCGATGTGTCCGCCATAATGTCGCAGTCACAATAAAAATCGCTGATCGCCGCCATTACTAGTAAAAAAAAAAATTATTAATAAAAATGCCATAAAACTATCCCCTATTTTGTAAACGCTATAACTTTTGCGCAAAACAATCAATAAATGTTTTTTTTTTTTTTTTTTTTTACCAAAAATATGTAGAAGAATATGTATCAGCCTAAACTGAGGAAAAAAAATGTTTTTTTTTAAATATTTTTTTGGGGATATTTATTATAGCAAAAAGTAAAAAATAATGCGTTTTTTTTTTTTTTTCAAAATTGTCGCTATTTTTTTGTTTAAAGCGCAAAAAATCGCAGAGGTGATCAAATACCACCAAAAGAAAGCTCTTTGTGGGGAAAAAAAGGATGTCAATTTTGTTTGGGAGCCACGTCGCACGACCGCGCAATTGTCAGTTAAAGCGACGCAGTGCCGAATCGCAAAAAATGCTCTGGTCTTTGGCCAGCCAAATGGTCCGTGGTTAATTTAAAAAAAAATAAACAACAGTAAAGTTAGCCCAATTTTTTTTTTTTGTGTAATATATGAAAGAAGACCGTGAGAATCGTGATCTATAATCTAAGCAAAAATAAAATCGTGATTCTCGTTTTAGCCAGAATCGTGCAGCTCTAATTCTTGACGATTCTAGCATGAAACTGAGATGTGAAAGGAGAAGTACGGGTTTTGTGGGGGTGTGTTTTGCCTTTTAACCAGTGATGACAGTATACTCCTATTACACAGCCTATGAACACATGGTGGAGATATCCGGAAGATCTTATTTTCTTGGTTGGGCCATCAATGTCTTCTAGGCGTCTTGTGTGTTTTGCATAAGCTATAATGGAGTAACTCCAACAACTGCAGCTATAACATGGCCGGCTGAAGTCAGGAGTGGAATGTCGGGAGGTAAATTGAGTCTCGGACGGGTCTATTGCAAAAAGAAAAATGACTAGAAGAAGATTTATTGTGTTCCCTGGATGAAAGGAAAGATTGGATTGGATTTGGATTTGTCACAGGTAACAGGGGCCGGTCTTCCTTCAGACGCCTTTCTCAACCTTTTTACCCAAAAGGAACCCTTGCAATCATTTTTCAGGTCTCGGGTCTGATTAGTCCATTGGTTAGGAAGGTGCCAATTACATTGGTGAAGTTAAGTGGGAAGAAAATTCCCCTAAACCACTTGAGCTCCGGGAGATTTTACCCAACTCGTAACCAGGCCATTTTTTGCTATTCAGCTGACGATTTGCGCGGTCATGCAACGCTGTACAAACATAAAATTGATATAAATTTTTTTTATACAAATAGAGCTTTCTTTTGGTCTTATTTGATCACCTCTGCATTTTATTTTTTTATTTTTTGCAATATAAACGAAAGAAGCCTGAATTAAAAAAAAAAAAAAAAAAATTTAATAAAAATATTTTTTTACTTTCTGCTATAAAACCTATCCAAAAAAAAAAACATTTCTTCATACATTTTGGCTAGAATGTATTCTGCTACATGTTTTTGATAAAAAAAAAAAAAAAAAAAAAAAATCCCAATAAGTGTTTATCAATTGGTTTGGGTAAAAATAGTGCCTGCAAACTATTATGTGTGTGTATATGTATGTATGTGCATACATACAGTGATCAGTGCTAATACTATACACTGTCACTGTACTAATGACATTGGCTAAGAAGAGGTTAAACTATGTGTAACGTGTGTAAAGTGGAGCTGCACGATTCTGGCCAAAAATGAGAATCCTGATTTTTTTTAAAGATCACAATTCCTGCGGCATAACATCATCTTTCACATTATACAAAAAAAATGGGCTAACTTTACTGTTTTTTAGTATTTTTTTTTTCTTTTTATTCATTAAAGTGTATCCCCCCCCCAATTTCATTCGAAAGATCGCTGCACAAATACAATATGACATAAAATATTGCAACAACCAAAGTTTTATTCTCTAGGGTCTCTGCTAAAAATATATGGATCTCGATTTTAGCGATTAATCATGCAGCTCTAGTGTAAAGTGTGCTGCATGGACATAGTCTTGGGGTAGTAATGGCCACGAATATATATATATATATATATATATATATAATGATATTTTCTCTCTATCTAACATCTCTAATATTTTCTATTTAATATATATATATATATATATATAATATATACCTAATTTTTTGTTATATGGAAGGAATATGGACGGCCGCGCACACCGCTGAAGGCATCTTTATTGAAAGATTAAAATCCAAAAACAGTCATATCCTAGGCATAGAAGACAGGGAAGTACAGCTGACGCGTTTCACATCACAAACAGATGCTTAGTCATAGCTGAATAAACAAAGTCTGATCTTATGTATATATGGAGCTAATGGAAAAAAAATAGACAGCCAATCAAATTCAAAGCAATGTTGGAAGACACCTCCCCATAAAATCAGGCCTTGTTAATGCCCGAAATGAATTGCACCTGGAGGCAGTGGTGTATTTAGGTTTTGTGCTGCCCTAGGCCTAACTAAACTTATGACCCACCCCTTCCTGTCAAGGCCACACCCCTTATTTAAGGGTCGGTTCACACTGGGGCAACACGACTTACAGCGCGACTTAGCAAGGCGCCTTGGAGGCAACTTCAACGCGACTTACAACACGACTTCAAGTAGCCCCCAGGACAGGCGACTTTGCCTGTGGCCAATCAGAGCTAATCAGCTCTTGTGACATACAGTACCTGCCCACGAGAATGTTTTTCCAGCGCGATTCATAGCGCTGGTTCACGGTGACAGGGTACTGTACATCTTGCACTCTCTGCAATAGGAAAGAATTCCCCTCCAAGAACATACCAGGCCATTAGGTCTGCTATGGATTTTAAGGGGAACCCCCTATGCTGAAAAAACGGCGTGGGGGTCCCCCCTAAAATCAATACCAGACTTTATGCGAGCACACAGCCCGACCGGTCAGGAAAGGGAGTGGGGACGAGCGAGCGCCCCCCTCCCCTCCTGAACCGTACCAGGCCGCATTCCCTCAACATGGAGGGGTGGGTGCTTTGGGGAAGGGGGACGCCCTGCGCCCCCCCACCCCAAAGCACCTTGTCCGCATGTTGATGAGGACAAGGGCCCTCTTCCCAACAACCCTGCCCCTTTTAATAAGGGGGCCCCCAGATCCCGGCCCCCCACCCTATGTGAATGAGTATGGGATACATCGTACCCCTACCCATTCACCTGGGGGAAAAAAAGTGTCAATAAAAAAAACACACTACACAGGTTTTTAAAGTAATTTATTAGGCAGCTCCGGGGGTCTTCTTCCGACTTCTCTGCTCTCTCTGGCCTCTTCTCCCGCTCTCCGGTTCTTTTGCCGGGCTCCTCCGCTATCTTCTGCTCTTTTGCCGCTCTCTTGCTAGCGTTGGCCCGGTCTCCTCCATCGTCTTGTTCCCTCTTCTCTTCTTCCGATGTTGACATGGCGCTCTCTCCCGCTGTAATGCCATGTGCGCGGTGCGCAAAGACTTATATAGGCATGGGGCGTGGTCACCAGGTGATGCCACCCGGTGACCCTGCCCCTTATGACGTCACAGTCATGGGGCATGCTGCCTATAGTTCCACTTTAAGCACAAATTTCTGATAATTTTATGGAGAGGAATAAGAAGATATAACCATGCCAATGGTGCAGCAGAAAACATATAGCACAGTGAGGAAGGTTTGTGGTCCAGGAAGATAGGAAAGTCAAAAATAGAAGCGCCCCGCCCCCACCCCCCCCACACACACACACGCGCGGGATGCCGGCCGCCTACATACAGGAAGCAGTGCGGCCGCTTTATGGGGGAGCTAAACTAATTTGCCTCTTAGTCCAGTCCGCCCCATAAGACTGGCGCTACACTAATGCCCCGTACACATGGTCAGATTTTCCGATGGAAAATGTGTGATAGGACCTTGTTGTCGGAAATTCCGACCGTGTGTGGGCTCCATCACACATTTTCCATCGGATTTTCCGACACACAAAGTTTGAGAGCAGGATATAAAATTTTCCGACAACAAAATCCATTGTCGGAAATTCCGATCGTGTGTACACAAATCCGACGGACAAAGTGCCACGCATGCTCAGAATAAATAAAGAGATGAAAGCTATTGGCCACTGCCCTGTTTATAGTCCCGACGTACGTGTTTTACGTCACCGCGTTCAGAATGATCGGATTTTCCGACAACTTTGTGTGACCGTGTGTATGCAAGACAAGTTTGAGCCAACATCCGTCGGAAAAAATCCTAGGATTTTGTTGTCGGAATGTCCGAACAAAGTCCGACCGTGTGTATGGGGCATAACAGTGTAGGGCAAGCCGGCGGAGACTCGTTCCGTGCTGCCCTAGGCCTGGGCATTATCAGCCTAGGCCAGGATGCAGCATTGCCTGGATGGGAGAAGCAAAGAGCTAATGAGTACAAAAAATTCAAATAAATGAATAACTAAAAAGATATATATATACACATACATACATATGTGATTGTAAGCTAAATGCAGCTTCCCCACGTGGTGCAATCAAAGGCTAAAAAATCGTAAATACTAAGCAAAAATGTGTAACAGATAATAATACAAATATAGATGCAGATGTGAAAAATCACAAAACGACTATAAACAAAATCAAATTAATCATCATGAGGACCTGAAAAAGATTTGATCTCAATCATTAGACAAAAAGTCAAAAAAAGCATATATACTAAGTGCCATCACAGATATAATACATTTCCATGTATAAAATTAAAATTGACTATTGGAACATAATTATTATTCCAATTTTGCCCGCAACGGACCATGTACATAAAAAAAACATACAGAGACGTGAGGGCAAAAAGGAGGAGGACCCAAACTGCATAAGAAAGGAGAAACGTAGCAATATAAATAGGATTTTGGATTTAAAGCAAACCAAACAAAGCAATAACTAACAATGTAAAGGCATGATGTGGCTACAAAACTTGGAAATACAAGGCGGACAAGGAGGTTCGTTGGATTTTCATCTTAAATACTGTATTTATTGGCGTATAACACTCACTTTTTCACCATGAAAACCGGGTACAAATAGTGTGTGTGTGTGTTATATGCCAATACTTCAATTTTAGATGCCTCGGAGGGGACATGGAGGGGGGCGCTACGAGCGCCATCAGATTACATACAGTGAGAATCTCCTGTTTACTTGGCGGCCTCTGTATAAGGAAGTCTTGTCTCCAGGGCCGCCATTGGAGCACTGTTCTGTCTATCATATGAGATTCTCACTGTATGTAATCTATTGGCGCTCGTCCCGCCCCCTCCCTGTCCCCTCTGGGCTGCAGATGGGCATCGATCAGGCTGCACTGATGGCAATGGCGATGGCGAGGCTGCTGCATTGATGTGGACTGATGAGGCTGCACTGATGGCAATGGCGAGGCTGCTGCATTGATGTGGACTGATGAGGCTGCACTGATGGCAATGGCGAGGCTGCTGCATTGATGTGGACTGATGAGGCTGCATTGATGGCACTTGTGAGGCTGCAGATCGGCATTGATCAGGCTGCATTGATGGCAATGGTGAGGCTGCAGATGGGCATTGATCAGGCTGCATTGATGGCAATGGTGAGGCTGCAGATGGGCACTGACCTTATTTTGCTTCAAAGTTCCTTATTTAAAATTTAATTTTTTTTTCCTGAACCTTCCCTCTTAAAATGAATGTGCGTGTTATACGCCGATAAATACGGTACTAGACAGCCCGCTGGCTTGAATTTTGAATGGGATGTGTCTCGTTTCTATGAACGAAATTCACCTGTCGGAGAGTTTTTTTTTTTTTGGTATTCC